>CM035407.1:109612489-109722489 GCA_020310875.1 Ceratopteris richardii | reverse complement strand
GCCATCTAAAGTCTTTGATGGAATTCTATTGATCAAATATGTAACTGTTGATACTACCTTTGCACACAACTATTTGGGGAGTTTCTCCTCATTTAGCATTGATCTTGTGGCCTCCTCATTTATTCTATTTCTTCTATCTACCACTCCATTTTGCTCAGGAATTTATCAAGTAGTACTTTCTCTAATAATCCCTCTCCCTTGGCGATACAAATCAATGTCATGAGAGAAATATTCTCCCCCTCTATCTCATCTTAGGCTTTTAAGGGTTTTACCTATATGATTCTCCAAAAGAGGTAAATATTTTTTAAACCATGAAAATATTTCATCCTTATGCTTCATGAAATATAAGATAGTCCATCTATTGCATTCATGTATGAATGACACATAATACCTTGAACCAGATATTGAAGGCTCCATGCTTGGTCCCCATACATCTGTGTGGACCCTCCAATAGGTCTCCATGAATACAGCCTTTCTTGGTGAAGGGTTGCCTGTGTGACTTAACAAATTGACAAGTGCTACATTTACAAGTCATATATTGTTTGGATATTTTTTATAAACCACATACACTCAGATCCCTATTGAGTTTTTTGAGTGCTCTTTCACCTATGTGAGCTACACTCTTGTGGCAAATCTCTAACTCTGATAGAGTTTGGGTGCCATAGTTGAGCAATGCAATGTTCTCGGTGTCTTAGAGTTCAAAAGTGAACAATCTACCTCACTTTTCACCTCTTAGTATCTTCTTGAATCCTTAATGTGGGTCTTAAACAAAATAGTTGGCACATCAGGTACTTTGCAGTAGGTTCATATTGCCATTTGAAGCTCTCAAATTACCTATGTTCTTGATTGAATGTCTTCTATCATCTTAGTTTGGACTTCATGCATATTCCTTGGGTCTTCTAAATGTGAGAGTAGAGCTACATTGCCTGCCACATAATTTGAGCATCGTAAGTCCATAAAAAACACATGTTCATGTACTTTACCTGCCTTCATACTCACCTTCATGAGAAGTAGTGACTCTTCTTGAGGTTGATCATCTGCATAGTTCTTGTCCTCTCTCCTTCCTTTGTATCCACCTTGGTAGTTGTTGTTGTATTACTTGTTATTGTATCCATATAAATTATTGAATATTCCTCTTGAGTTTCCATAGCCTCCTTTTTTGTATCATCTTCCTCTTTGGTCTCTTTGATTCCTAACATAGTTCTCAGTGATATGATTCGTTAGACCACATATGGCACATGGTGATGAGTCCCGAGGGCATTTTACTTCTTCTCGAGCATTTTACTTCTTGAGCATTTTACTCTACCTGCATAGTTGGCTTCAGAGGTACCACCTTCATCATCAAAATTATTGCCCTTGCCTTTGTTACCCTTTCTTTCTTTTTTAATCTGTATAGAGAATAGAGGATTGATTACCCTTTTTATTATCTCCATTCCTCATCAATTTTGCTTAATGTGTGAACAAGAGTCCCATGAGTGCGTTGAAGTTAGGAGCTTGCATTCCATGTATAGATCCATAGTTGTAGTGAAGGCTTCCCATTTTTCATCAACTTTGATTCCATTGTTGACATGCCTCACTATTTTCTCTTCACATATGAATTCTCGAATGCTTCTAAGTTGGTCTACAATTTCCTTCATTTCAGTCACAAAATTCATCACATTCTTTTTGGGCTTGTTTTTTAGTGTTGTAAACACCATGCATAGTTGGATCTTCCTTGCCATGAGGCCTGATGAGAAGAATGCTTCTAGAGCATTTCAACTCTCTTGTGATGTCTTGCTATTCCAAATATGTAGAAAAAGAAAATTAGACATCGAGTTGAGAATGCATAACGTTTCCAAAGCATCTTTTGAGCATCAAGAATTTAGTCTTTCTTGCTCCACTTGTGTTGGTTGGCCCTTGCTTCTGAGTATTGGCATCATGTCATCTTCCTATATGTACCCATAAAGATTCCAGCTTCCTGGTAGATAAGCTTCGATTGTGAGTAACGATGTTGAGTAATTTCCTCAATCTAGTTTGTCAATAGATGAGGGGAATCCATCACCCATGATGCTTAGTTGATCTAATACCACTCTGACTAGGATGATGGGATACATCTAGACATGAGTTGGTCTTGCAACAATCCTGCTTTACATCAGCCAATATGAGTTCAAAGATAATTAATAAATTTCCTTAACTTCACGAGTATGCATAAAGAACCATCAAATCCTTTGGAATATCATTGTTAAATGGTTGCATCAAAATAGATAACTTCCACTTTGCAAGGAATGAATAAACCTTCTATTTTGGGACGAGAAGGTCACCGGGATATGTTTACAGCTTAAAACCTAGCATGAATTGTTCAAAGAGCTTTTGCACACATCTAAGTGATGTTTATATCTAACTAATCCAAGTTATTGTATTAATTTAGGTGAACCCAACATTTTAGAGGCAATTTGAAGTATAGACATAGTCAAATATAATCATTCCTATCTTGAGATAAAATGATCCAATGAAAATGAAACTTCATGCATAGATGGCAAAACTCCTAGAGAAATTATTCAAGAAAAATACCTTAATTGGATACTCAAAAATAGAGAAATAGATAAGAGAAGATCATTGTGTACCCAAGGTATGGTAGCAAAAAATGGGGAATGTAAACTGAAGATAAATGAATCAAAATGTGTACGATATTGAACATCTAATACATGTGATATATGGAGGACTACTCTCAATTGTAGTGAGTACAATGTAGGCTCAAAATCTCATACTAAAGCTTAGTGAATACCTCAAGATATCCTATTTTTTGTGGAAGATGTTTTATGCATAAAATTAAAATTTAAATATGGTGAGTCATTCACCTAAAAGAAATCCTAGACTTAGGGAATGACTTAAGTTTGATTCACATCTAACAAGTCGTGGAGTTAGCTTCCTACTATCATGAGATTCCATCTCCTTTTATTACGTAAGATAATTCCAAGGATTAACCTTTGGATTCTTAGAAGCATAAGTTCATATGTGTTATGTGATGAAAGGTGAGAATATTCCAAGAATCTTAGCAAATCTCTTAGGCTTGCTAATTGCATCAACATGCATACACTTTAATTTCCATATTCGTGCCCTAGATCTCCTTTTGTTTTTGTCTTTGTTTCTTGCAATATTTGTGGTTTCTTGATGCATTCATTGTATTTAAAGTGTTTTTTACATATGGGAGAGCATTTTAACAATGTTCCTAAGTCTAAAGTAATTTTTTGTTTCTTCAAATTGTCACACAATGTCAGACTCTTTCTAGATTTTCTTATTCTCTTGAGGTTCAGTAGTCTTTAAGCTTTTTGGAGATGGGCCAATACCTTGCAAAAACATCCTTGTCACTAGAGGAAACTCTTCCTCTTCGTCATTCTCCTCCAACAATCTAGCTTCAAGTTTATTCTCTTCCTCTTCTCTTTCTGCCTTGGAATGTTTATGAGCTAGTTCAATCGTCCTTGATGTTTCCTTCTTTTCAGCATCATCCTTTGCATATACTCGTTCTCTTGTGACCACCACAGTGGTCAAATCTTTATTGATGTCATTGAACCTATATGAATCTATGAAATAAGAAGAGGAGGTTGGTACTTCCCTATATTCCGAAGTGCAAAACACCATTCCTATGTTTGGGATCTACTCTTGCACTTTGTTGATAGGTGGAGATTGCTTTTCCACACAGTTAGATGATCCAAATTGCTCTTTTCCATTGCCATTCTTAGCCTTCTTTCGTGGGAAATTATCCTAATCATATTGACCTTCTCCACTACAATACCTACATACTCGGGTGTATCCAATTGGTCTTCTTTTGTTTGGAAAAACCCTAGCTATATGACCATCACTTCCACATCTCCAACACTCACTAGGTATAACAGTAGTTATTTTTTCTCCTCTTGCTTCTCTAGGATAGATCATAGGACCTTGCATGCCATTGAACACTACTTCTTTCATAGGATTTTCTTGATTCCCAATCTGGAATTGGAGGTTCTCTTTGTGCAGGTTATATTGTATTAGGGCACTCCCCTCTATTTATCGGTCATGTTGTCCCTCTTTCACAAGCAAGCTTTTGAAAGCGTTGGCCTTGGATATGGTTGGATTTATTGCAATAAGCACAAAATCTCTTAGGTTGGGGTCTTTTCGGGAGTAACCTCAAAGAAGTGGGGCACTCTATGGTGTTGTGGCATAGCTACGGCACTTCCCACACCATATGTTCGATCGGAATAGATTTAAGGTGTGATTAGTGTTTGTTTTTGACTTCACGCTATACATCTCTATAGTTCGAGTTTCTTCTTTTATTTGTTGAGTCACCACAATTATTCTTTTTTTAATGAGCACCCATTTGGCTTTGACTAGTCTTTGTTGAGTCACCAACTCAATTATTCTTTCTTTAATGAGCACCCATTTGGCTTTGACTAGTCTGCTTGTGGCTAGGACAAAAGCTAGTGTAGTTAAAGTAGGACTCTCATAACTTGGATTCTTTGTTCGTGTGGTGTCTAATCCCTCTATAGGTCCGTCAAAAGAAGTGGCAACTTTTAGTGCCAACTTCTTCAATGCATTAAATTCTCGTGCCAACTTCTTCAATGCATTCGATTCTCGTGCCAACTTTTTTGCATTCAACGCCATTTGAAATTTGTCTAATAAGGCCAAGCTGATGCGCTATTTGGATTTCAAAATAATAAATAATTTGCTAGTGCGTTAGCAAAAACCCGAAAGTTCCCCATCGTTTGAAGACTAAAAACATACAATTAAGAATGGCATGAAAAGTCTAGAGCGTTCTTGCTTGAGGGTTTCTCTTGAAAAAAGCCTTTGAACTACTCAATGAACTAGTAGAGACCTTGCAATCTATCTCGGAATAGAATTATAGAAGGATTGAAAACATGTTTATAATGTTTTTTTTTTTGTCTTTTTTATTTACATATGTTGTAATCTTGTGGGTTCTAACAACAAGGTGTGTGCTATTCTTAGCCATTTGAAATTACTTTACTTTAATACTTGTAGAATATGGATAAATCCATCTAAAGGTTGTTTCCGAATCGCAACCAATAGCTTCCTATGATTGGGATGTTCTTATATTGTGAATTAGATCTCACATCAGTAGTTCCAACAGCTCAAACACAATCCCTATTTTCTTATTTTAACTTTTCTTTAATTAAAAGGAAGTTCGGCGATGGCCTACTCTTCCGGACTTTAATTAAAGAACATAAAGAAGTTACAACTAAATGGGACTAGTGCCCTTGGGACCCCGCGAATCCCACAAAGTAGGGGTGGAACTTTCTAGTTTATAGTGTGTTACAAAGGATGTTAACAATCCTCCCGTCCCCCTCATGCAGGACCCACTTGGATTTGAGATTTTTGTTCTCGATGAGAAACACTTTATGATGCCTAAAGGGTGGATACCTCTTACAATTGGAGATTCTTTTGCCAAGGAGGAAAAGAGACTTCTCGATCGACCACTCTTTAGGAGGGTGTCCGAAGTTCATGGCACACCGCTCCTCCAAATCTTCTAGAGGGTTTCCCCTCTTATCACATTCCACACTGCCGCTGAGAAGCCGATCGCTTCACCTAGCAATGCTTGTTTCCAGGTGATCTGTGCTTGTAGTCTCAGGATATTCTCGAGGGTTCGCCAGAGTAGGAGTGACTTGGGGCAAGCAAAGAAGATTTGCCCAAGGTCCTCGATGCTACGGTGGCATCACTAACACCATGGTGGGGCCCCACAGATTTTGTTGCCCTTTAGGTTGGCATCTTATTTTAACTTTTATATGTATGATTATTCTCATCATAAACACTAGAAACAAGCGATTCTTGAGAATAACAGGTAAGATCGACGTGTGCTACATCGATTGGTATGGGCCCTTGCCTCTTGAGGCAATGGCAAGGGCTCAACCCCTGTTGGCCATCGTTGACACATGTTGGACCTTATACTAGTTATAATACTAGATTTCCTTATTGCCTTCGGGTCGTTATCGATGTATCATGTGAAACCATGTGGAAAAAGGGGGTCACATGGGTATTATGTCTATTTGCTCTCTAGACTTGTAATTTCAAAATAAAGCTTATTTCAAAATTAAAGCTTGGAGGAGTAGGCCTCAACTAACCTCCATTTAAGAAAAAGGAACTACAAGGAAGAGAGATACCATAATGTCAAATATATAGGAAATTCGGGCTTATCTACCTCATTGCTTTTGTTGTTCGGAACCTTTATATGGAAGTTCGAATCTGTAAAAAATTTAAACTATGTAATTTTCAGATTCATTCTTTATCATTTACAGCTTCATCCTTACTCGGAAACGTAATTTAATTCTATCTTCTATATTTTGATTACGATTAATATATCGAATTGAAGCTTGAGGCTTACACATACACACACTCACACACACTTCTATAACTAAGATGAAAGTTGTAAAACATGCCGAAATTTTAGAATTTGAGAGAAAGTGTGAGAATAGTTCAAAATCTCGATTAAATCTGTCTAGGAAGAGTCGAATCTATTCTCTTTAGATTCCACATCACATTATACCTCATTCGTCTCTCAGCACAGCCAAAAGTCGTAAGGAAAGCACACGCAAAACGATCTTTTTCACGTTCATAGCTCTTTTTCAGAACCGCGAAAAGTCGCGGAACATTTAAGACAGCAACCTTGACGACTTGTACGTCGACACTATTTGTCGCGTACTAAATGGTCATACAAGACGTGGTCGAATTCAGTCCAGAACGCCACTTGGGTGGTTGCATTCTTCCTTGCCATAGGCGTCTATTCCGACTCTACGCCAATCGACATGGCCCAAGGAACTTTGACGTGCAGGTTGTGATGGAGATGGCAGGAACAACATGCTACTACGGCGGACCTCTACTTGCATGGATGGAAAGCGTGGACCCTCAATACTTGGCATCTATGACGTGTGCATATCTGCGTCGTTCTGTGCGCATGTCGAGCGCGCGACAAGCTAAATGCAAGTGGTTGAAAATGAAGATGCAAAAAGACTGATAAAGAAGAGATGCATCATGCGCGTCAGCCTGTCGAATGAAAAGCACAAGCTCAGTCCTCACAGCATCCGAGTCCGACTCTGTTTCTCATGATACGAAAAGGGTTGCCTTGCATTGTCCAACTTCGGGCCAACTTTGTCGCATTGAATGCCGTCTGAAATTTCTCTAATAAGGTGTTAGCCCTCGAAGATCAAAAACAAGGAATTCTTCGACAGCTGCCCCCTCGAATAACATATACTGTAACCTAGAAAAAGAGATTAATGAGCTCGACTTCCCAGGGGACAACCTCTTTGAAGAAGACCCCACTGATAATACCCTTGGGTGCTCTACCAGCAAAGAAGATAACCAAGAAGGTTACACCACGAGTAAAGAGGAAGGCTTCACTACCAGCAATGAACACAACCCAGACAGCGAAAGCTCCGCTCTTGGTCCTACCCTCCCGGTATGCTTTCCAAGACTACCGCAACAAAAGTCCAAGCTTAAAGGTAAACAACCTTCCGGCATGCCTTGGAAGAGCCCCCTCAAGAGCAGGATCCTAAGTCAAGAAGTAGGGAAAAAAAAAGAAGACCACAAGAAGAAAAAAGATCGGGTCCCTCCCCTCAAAGAGGGCAACCATCATTAATGAAACTAACATCTCTAAACGTTAGGGGTCTGTCTGACCCGTCAAGAGCTTCGATTCTTGGCCAGTGGTTCAAAGACATGTGCTTCGCCCCTGACTTTATTTGCTTACAAGAGATTAAAATCGACGGAGAGGATCTACAAAAAAGGCTTAAATGCATTTCTCCGAACCACCTTTGGTTCTCCACTTCTCACCCTAGAGGGACGGGGGGTGCTTCTATCGGTATCAGTCACGCCTTGTCTAGCTATGTGACCTCGACTGTTGAAGGTCGGAATCATCGTTGGATTGCTGCCTCTTTCGGGTCTCCTCTCCAGTTCACTGTGGTCTCAATTTATGCCCCTAATGGCGAAGCAGATAGAATGGATACTTGGGCTTCCCTTGACTCCCTTTCACACAATGTTCTGATTTGTGGGGACTTCAACATGGTTGAGTTTCCTGAGGACCGTTGGAATAACAAAGGAAAAATTATTGACGGTCAGGAGAAAGAGATTTGGGATAAAATCAAGCTCCATCTCGACCTCGTCGAAGTGAAAGACAGGCAGGGGTTCTCCTGGTCTAATCTCCAGTCGGGGGACTCTTTGAGGAAAGCAAGACTTGATAGATGCTACATCGCTTAGAACACCATCCTTCAGTGGGGTATTCCTTTGATTTCTCAACACATGGACCTCACTATCTCAGACCACTATCCGATTACTCTGTTCTTCAAACTGATTCCCTTGCTCCAGAAAGCTCCTTGGTTTCATGCTTCTCAGACATCATTTTCCCTCCCCTCTGTCCACCAGGAAATTTCTGAGGTGTGCACAGAAGCCTTTGCTTACTGTAATGAACCAGCTAAGTGTTGGAGAAACGCAGTAGAAAGGACTCGTAAAATTCTAATCAGAACTCAAAAGGCTATAAGAGGAATTCGAGAAAAAAGAAGACAAACGGTGTACCGGAGGCTCTCACGGCTTGAAGAAGAGGTGAACAAAGGTAAGTTACATTGCCAACAGGGTCTTTTGAAAATCAGGGGAAGGCTAAGATTAGAGGAGGAGGTCCAAAGGAAAAATCTTCAAATTTTCTTCAAAGATTGGTGGGCAGGGAAGGCCGACAAACCAACGAAAGAGATGTGTAACATCCTCAAAAGGAAACAAGCTAGGGAATCCATCCCCCTAATGGTCGATAACAATGGAACTGAATGTTGCACGGAAGTGGAGAATAGAACTATCATCGTCGAACATTTACGAATCTTCTCAGGGTCTCGACTCCTCTTTCCCCCCACAGGCGCGACTCCATGGCAACCATCTCAAGGGTTGCTCAAACCAGAATCCCACAGAACTTGATTGCTCTACTGGATGCTAACATCTCCGAGAATGAAATTATCGAGGTTATTGATGCCCTTCCCAATGGGAAAAGTCCAGGTCCTGATGGCCTTACCAATGAGTTTTTCAAGTCCTTCAAACTTCAGGTGGCCACCCCACTGCGCCTCGTGTGGCAAGAGGCTCTCTCCTTCGGTGCCCTCCCTGTGTGCCTGAATAATGGCGTCATCAAGTTAATCCACAAACGGGGAGATAAGAACAAAATCGAAAACTGGCGTCCGATTACCATGCTCCAAACTGGGTACAAGATAATTGCAAAAGTTATCGCCAACAGAATCTCCTGTCATTTAAAGTCATGGCTGTGCGAGGACCAGAAAGGTTTTATCAAAGGTAGATCTATACTTGAAGCAATTATTGATATTTGGGAAGGCCTTGCCTTTGCAGAAGAGTCTGCTCAAGATCTAGTTTTCATTAAGATCGACTTCGACAAAGCGTATGACAGATTGGAATGGGACTTTATTCTTCAATCATTGAAAGACCTTGGATGCAGCCAAAAGTTCACGAAGATGATTTCCACTCTTCTTGGAAATGCTTCAACTAGAATAAACATCAACGGTAAGCTCTCTGAGCCCATTCGTTTAAAAAGATCAATTAGGCAAGGCTGCCCTCTGGCCCCTTTACTATTCGCTATCGCCTCGAATGGGCTCAGCTGCCTATTAAAGCATCACATGGTCGCTGGCAATCTCAAGGGTCTTTCCTTACCTCTAAATCACGGCCAAATGGTTGTGAGACTTTTTGCTGATGACATGAATGCCTTTGTGCATAACGATATAAACAGCATTGAGGTGTTCTGGTGGTGCCTCCACACCTTTTGTGTGGCATCAGGTTCAAAAATCAACAATGCTAAAACTGCTTTTAGAGCAATCAGCGGGCCTACTCCCCAATTGTTGGTGGATCGGGGGTGTCAAGTCATCCCTAGTGGTCAAGTCTTCCGTCTCCTTGGCATTCCGATGGGTTTCGGCATCTCAATGGACCAACGATGGAACTGGGTGCTATCCAAGCTGGACAGCAAGCTGAATCAGTGGAAAGGTATGCAAGTCAACCTGGCAGGACGTGCTATGGTTATTAACACTTTTATGTTGTCTACAATTATTTACTTTATCTCATGTTGGAGACCTAAGGAGAAAGACTTGGCCAAAGTAGAAAGAATCTGCAGGAACTTCCTTTGGACTGGGGACCCCAACAGAAGGGGGGTTCCCAAAATCAAATGGGAAACTTGCATTAGCCCTAAAGACTCAGGGGGCTTGGGTATTCTGGATATTGCTGGGTTGGCTGACAAGCTGGCGGCTAAATGGCTTATCAAGGCCTGGAGCAATAGGGAGTCCTCTTGGGCTAAATTGATCTTCAGAAACACGGAAGACCTTACCTTTATTGGCCTCCCTGGTTGGAAGGACATAGGGATTCTCACGCTTTTGTTCTCCCCCCACCCGGTCTGCCCTAAAGGCTCTAGCCTCGTGTGTTCCTTATGGAAGAATTGGAACAAGGCCAAACAGTTCATCAGAATCAGTGATGATTGGAAGTGGGCGGCTGGCATAAGACAAAATGACTCTATTTGGTTCCCGATCAGTGGCATTCGGGGAGTGGAGTCTTGGAACCTCCAAACTGCAAGGCGGTTATGGAACAAGGGGTTCAAACAGTGGAAACAGCTCTGGAAACAAGAGACCAGCCAGTGGATTAGGTTCGAAGATTTGGATCCGAGACTTAGCGTTACCTTTGAGGAATGGACTCTTCTTCAAAGCAGGTGTTTAGCCTGGGACCGCTCAACTACCCGCCTTCTCTGCGGTCAGGATCTTCCTTGCTCGGAGGGCCTCAAATGGAGCAATGGTAAGAAGCTTTCTAGAATCCCGAACTTCAAAGGGGATTTGGATGTTCACCACACCCTTAACAAGAGATGGTGCCTTGCTTGGACCAAACTTCGATGGGAGCTAAAATTCATGTCTCTTTGGCACCCCCTAATTGAGGTCAAAAAGTCTGTTCTCATGTGGCAGGTCTTGCATAAAGGAATCTGGACCAATGCAAGAGCTAACAAAATCTGTGGTGTGCCGCCATGGTGCAAGCGTTGCCATCGGCACATAGAAGATTTAGCTCACCTGTTTTTTGACTGCCCCAAGTCCCGTATTATCTGGCATCACGTGTCCCAGGTTTTGAGACTCACGAGTCAAATCAACTGGCAACAACTGATGTTGGGTGAGGCGATCGGATGCTCATCGAGACTGTGGAATGCCATCAGAGGTGAGGCTCTCTGGAAGATTTGGAGAGAGCGCTGTGCCGTCAATTTTGGCCAAACTCCTAAGGAATGGTCGATCGAGAAATCCTTGTTTCTCCTTGGTAAAAGAATCTCCCGAGTCAAGAGATCGCCACCGTTTAGACATCATTGTATCTATCTCCTCGAAAACAACAAGTTGAAACCCAAATGGGTCCCTCATGAGGGTGATGGTAATGTTATCCGCCTCATTTGTAATGCCCTGTAGCTTGCCATACTCCTCCCCTGCGTTGTGGGATTTGGGGGGTCCCATGGGCACTAGTCCCATTCACTTGTAATTTTTTCTCTTTATTATAATTAAAGTCCGGGAGATTAGGCTAAGGCCGAACTTCCTTTATTTAAAAAAAAAAAGGTGTTACGCCACGATCAGTGTTGTATTTTGACGGTTTGACGGTCTACTATGCAGGGCCTAAATTTCACGGTCACGACAAAATGTCATATGACATTTCGTCATTCGACAGGCAAAATTTTGCTTATAGAAGACGTTTAATTTAATTTACATAGAAGATATACACATATAATTTACAAATAGATCTATAAGAAAAGAATGGCAAATTACCAATCCGAGGTTTGTCAAATAGATAAAAATATAAAAAATGATAGTTAAATTACCAATCCGAGCTTTGTCATTTGACAGGAAGTTTCCAAAAACACCCAATTTTGATAGGCAAAATGGCTCTTGACAAGCAAAATGCCGTCAATCTTAGGCCCGGCTACCATGCACTTCAATTTTGAAGGCTATTTACACATAGTACTTATATTCTACGTTTTTAATGTAATTTTTGAATCTCTAAGAAAATTTATGACCTTATTTTATAGTTTGAAATGACCAAAATGGGCAATATGGCCGTCAAAAATCAACATTGGCCACGACGATGGAGAAGGTTGTAAGCAAAAGCTTCCATATGTGCAAGAGTCTTTTAGGGCAGTGTGATTTTCTTGAGCAACCAAGAAAAAGGGTTAAATTAAAAGAAGGAAATGTACACAATGTGGAGGGGAAGGAGCCCAACCACAAGGAGATCAGGGGTTACAAATTGACAACAGGAGCCATCTCGAGGGGAAAATAATAGAATAGGTACATAGTTAGCAGAGGATCCCAAATATAGAGAAGATAGCGTCTAGGAAAACATAGGAAACCACAAAGAAGTTGGGAGTCATTTGTACCAAAGAGTGAAAAAAATATGGAAACATGTCACAAAATCTGTCCAAATGTTAGCAAACAACTTCCGTCACACTAACAATTGATGTACCATCGATCACCAATGAAAGCTCTCACAAAAGCCTGTCCACCATTCTTCACAACCTCTTTTGGAGGAAACATGATTCCATCCTAGTAGTAGACACAAGGATAACATTCGCTAGAGTAGCATTGTTTGCAAAAAATCAAAAGATCATAAGACCCAAATTCAAGGGGATACCTGATCACTATTGAGCAATAGCTACATTAAGGAGGAAACCATAAAAATCTATCAGATGAGTAGTAAGGTAACAAGATCTCTCTCCATTGGTTGGAAGGGTTCTTCCTCACCAAATCAGCATGAAGACAACTATATCTTGGAATTTCATGTACTTATTTGAGAGAAAACTTACCAATAGTCTTAAGAATCTCCTTCACGGGAAAAGGAAATTCTTTCTTCCACTTTGGAACACATGTTGATTTCTTCTTAGCCAAATACTCCAAAGCATATTGCTCCTACAGAGCTTCAAAAGAAATATGTCCATTCTATTACAACATCCAATGAAGATTTTTTTATAATCTAGGTGGTGAATCCCCTTAGATCCCATATAAAGGAACAACAAGGTTCCAAAATATCTTGGCATGCTAGCATGCAATGGAAAGATCATCTAAATCCTCCATGGTGTCACAAAATGAGCAGAGACCTTCATTTACTTTAATTCTCTTGCACTTGCTACCAATCCACAACCCATTGTGTATTATATGCCATTGGAAGAAGGAAAGTTTGATGGAGATGGGAAAAGCCTAGACGCAAGTAAATTTATATCTCCACTTCTTGATGGACCATTGGAGATTCCATCTCTTATTAAGTTTGGCTGCAATTTTGTTGATAGGGCCTTTTCTCTTTCTAAAACTCTACAACATATCTTGGCCAAAATTTTTATCGAAAATTCTTTATCTCTAGTAAGTCTTTAGTATTTTGTAGATACCTCATGGCAAGCAAAAGATAGATTATTTAAAGATTCTAAAAAGATATCAAAAACCAACTCACCATTTTGGATGAAGAAGCTCTAAGTTATGACTCCTTGCTTAAAGCATTTGTGTTCTTTTATGGACATTGGACAATTATCCAAAAGCAATCCAAACAATTCAAGGTGACTCGCGCAAGAAAACGTTACACTTGTTAACAAATTCACTTTTAGGAACATATCATTTTTTAGCTTTCCTCTAGCTCTCCCAAAGTCTACAAACAACATTACCGCCAACTAGGGTGAGCTTTTGAGGAGATATAACTACTTTGCGAGATTGTGATTTTTCCATGCCTTATAGCGTGCAACAAAGAAAATATGAGTTTTCCTTCTTAGAAACAAAGGAAAAATGTCATCTAAATCAAGATTTCTAGCAATCCATTTAGTCAACAAATATTCTGCTATTCTAGGGGAAAACAATGAGTCCAACAATCTGTTTTTTTAGTAGGAAACACGACATGATAAAACATAGACTACAAAAGGCATAATATAGTGATTAAGTACAAAAGAACTATGAGCAAGAGCATTATGCGAGTTAAACCACTTCCTTATTCTACCTCCAAACTTTTCCATGATCCAATCCCACCTTTGTTGAGAGAAACCTTGAAGCCCATGGGGATTTCAAGCAGCTTGGAAGCAACACCTTTGTGAATAATCCCACAATCAATGTTAGAAACACAATCAAGGATCTGATTTTTGGATGCCTTGAAGACGGTTTTCCTATTATTTGTTTTAGATCCAATGGCAAGAAAAAACATATGCAAACAATCCAAAAACGTAGAAGCAGAGAAAGATTCAGCATTACAATACATATTAGTATCATCCGCAAATATTTGAGAACCTTATTAAGAAGATGAATTGGGGATGTTGATTCCGTTAATGGTCTCTTGGAGCATAACACCAAAGGTATCACTAGCAATAGTGAAATGAATCCGGGCAAATGGGCAACCTTCTCTAATGGATTTGTAAAGTTTAAGGGGCTCTAAAAGGGGACCATTCATAGTAACCTTTGAATAGGTGTTGCCAACGAGCACACTAGCATACTTGCTAATCTTTCTCCCAGCTCCAATATCATGCAATGAATGAAGATAAGTCCCACACTATTCTATCATAAGCTTTTTCAAAATCAACTTTAAAGAATAAGTATTCTTGATTGATCTCATTGGCACATTCCAGGCCTTCCCATGTGGAAATGATGGCATCAAGGATAAATCTCCCTTTTACCCTTTTTGTTTAGGAAGAATGATTTGGTTCATGATATGGCTAAGCCTTCTAGCAAGAGAGGAAGCCACCATTTTATAGATTGATGTAAGATAGTTAATGGATCTCCAATTTTCTAGGTCTTCTTTGTTATCTTTTTTGTGAATAAGCTTACTAACCTAGTATTTATATTTCTAGGAAGAATGCCTCTTCTAGTATCCTCTTTCAAAATCACAAGTGTATGCATTCAAGAAGTTTTTAAGTCTCAAGAAGAACTCATTAGAAATACCATCAATACCAGAAGACTCATAGAGTTTCAATTTACTAATGGTTTCTTTAATCTAACCCGTTGTGAGGGTCTGGTCTAAGATAGTAACCAGGATTTTAGGAGTCATTTGTTTTCCTTTTCATGGCAGTAGTAAATCTGGCTCATTTGATATCCTCCCCCCTACTTGGGAGTACTAGAGAACACAACCATAAAGAAGCTTTCAACCTCTAGTAAACTCTCCTCAATACAAGTAGCAGTCCCACCATTCCTGTTATTTAATAAGAGGATGTAGTCCTTGATTTTTTGTTTCTTCATCAAAGAATACATACTCGTATTAGGTTTATCAAACATTTCGACACAAAATTCTCTTGATGAAGAAAGAGCCATACTAGAGTCGAGGTACATTTCACATCTAAGCTTATGTTGGAGGTCAAAAATGCTTTGAGTAGGTTTGAAGTCATCAATGTGGGCTAACTCAATCTGAATGTGTTCCCTTCTCAAGGCCCTAATCTTACTTAGATAGTTTTAATAAGAGGATGTAGTCCTTGATTTTTTGTTTCTTCATCAAAGAATACATACTCGTATTAGGTTTATCAAACATTTCGACGCAAAATTCTCTTGATGAAGAAAGAGCCATACTAGAGTCGAGGTACATTTCACACCTAAGCTTATGTTGGAGGTCAAAAATGCTTTGAGTAGGTTTGAAGTCATCAATGTGGGCTAACTCGATCTGAATGTTTGCCCTTCTTAGGCCCTAATCTTACTTAGATAGTTTTCTATACCGAGTAAAAAGCTTTTGGATATCTTTCTCAGCTTTCTCCCAACTACTAGAAAGATACTTCCCTAAAGAAAAGTAATAGGCAATGATCTCTCAAATCTTGGAAAAGAAACTAGGAATGCTGAGGAGGTTCACATCCAAGTGAGGCCATCTAGACCTACAATAGGGGGAGTCTTTTTAAGATAGATAGATAAGGGTTATGGTTCGAGTGAAGAAAAGTATGGTCAAGCTCACACCTAATTCCAAGTATGGTCCAAGTGAAGAAAAGTATGGTCAAGCTCACATCTAGACCTACAATAGGGGGATTCTTTTTAAGACAGATAGATAAGGGTTATGGTATGATTTAAGAAAAGTATGTCAAGCATATGGTCCTAGAGGAAGGTGCTATATAGGTAACACCTATCAAGCCTAGCATGAAGAAAGGAGGTTCCAATTTGTCTATTATTCCAAAAAATATAGAATTATATGAGATATCTAAAAGATCTTTATTGGTACATAGTCATATTGAGCAACCTTTTCTTCTCTGTAAATGATGTTGCCTCTAGTTTCATATCTATCACTAATCCTACTCATCATATTAAAATCACCAATGAGAAGAAGAGAGCCATCAAGAATTTCAATCTTTTCCCAATATCCATTTCCACTAACATTACTATTGGAAGCATAAATACAACCAAGAGTGAAATTAAAAGGGTCTTTCATGGTAACAAAAATCCACTTGTTAGCTTTACTTCTCATAACATTACAAAAAAATGCCGAATAGAGGAGTTGAAACCTATAACATTGTTGCAATTACTTTCATTATGGTTAGTAAAGAAGCCAATTAAAACCGGTAGAAATAATATTAAGATTCAACTGTAACTTATTGCCCCTAATTTTAGATTCCTATACGCAAAGAAAGGAAGGTAAGAGAGGCAAGCTCTTATGCCAAAAGTTTATACTTTTGGCCCTGACCAGATAAGTTAAGCTTTTTGAGGTGAGGGAAGATATATGAAAGGACTTCATAATGCAAACAACAAAAATAATCATAACAGTACAAAGAGCTACCAACCGTCTATCCCAGAGCATAAACCTAATTTCAGTTAGTCTTGGTAGGCTTAAAAATAATAGGAAAGGTTCTAAGAACATGCTTACGTTTAGGTTTATTGTGAATTAGATGTGGTGACTCAAATTTTTTGGAACATCAAGCTTACACTATGCCTGAGGTGGATTATCTGTACATAAAAAAATTCACCATTTTGAATTTAGTCAAAGTCTCCCATTCAAGAGATTTTTACTTTGACTCATTTTTCGTATTTGTCATAAGGACCTTTTATGGATCATTTATCAATGTAAAAGCCTAGAGTTTTACACATGTAAAAGGAGAAAAAGAGAGTTCAGATTCCATGAACTTGAGCTGTTTGAGCTTGACAATCAATCAATCAATCAAGCACCAAAATGTACATCAAATTAGATGTTCACTTTTCTTAGATTGTAGGAAACTGAATTGATTCTCTTCCACAAACTATCCTATCTAGATTTGAAATCAAAATCCACTTGTGGAAGTCGTACAACACTTCAAGAGTCTATATAAAGACATCAAAACCATCGTACAATATAATGAAGAATTTCTCTCTCTAGAGAGCTCCAAATTGAATGACATTCATCACAAAGTTATTATTCTTGTTTATGTGTATAGATTTATAAAGCATTTGGTTAATTAGATTTGGAGACATTTTAATTTTACTCTCTTGGGGCTATCTCTACACAACCTTGAAAAATAGGCATATCTCTGTTGAGTGTTAAGTTCATTCCAAAAGCATATTTGCTTTATTACTTCTACTATTGTGCATTTTTGACACTAAACCCTATGTGTATCGTTCCTCCAAAAGGGATTTTTGGAATTGTATTCATGCTGGATGCTATCAGCATTTGAAGTTGATCATTTCATCTAAAGATAGAAAATTTTTTGAGCTAGTCAATGCATAAACCTATATGTTTTGTATCTACTCTTTTTTTCTTGATCCTGCAAATTACATACTAGATTTTATTGCAATAATCACATTCTTATAAGTTCTATTTGACTCTTTATAAGTAGAAGGGTTGGTTTTGTGTTGATTGGCTTCACCAAACATCTTCACTTTGCAACTCACTTTTCTACCTCCTACAAGCTTCTCCAAGTTCCCTCACTGCTTATAGAGCTAGATCAACATGGGTGATGACTTTCCCTCAATGATTGAGAGGCTTGATAGACATAAGTATGCAACTTGACAAATCATAATGGAGACCTATTTGCAAGGTAGAAATCTTTATGGAATTATAGTAGCTGATGAAGCTATGCCTACTAAAAGATCCAAAGGAGGACCTACACAAGAGTAGATAGATAAGCTCACACTTTGGTCTGCAAGGGATGCTCAAGCAAGGACATACATACAAAACTCTATCTCTGATTTTCTATTACCACGTATTAGAAAAAGCAAGACATCTCAAGAGACTTGGGATGCCCTAGAGGCTTTCTTTTGTGCTAGTACCCAAGAAGGAATCGTCTTTGGAATGAGCTGAACCAAATGAAGAAGCCACCTGAAAAACCTATCAAAGAGTTTGTTACCAAGGTCAAGGAGGTTGTAGATCAATTGACATCCATTCAATAGCTGTTTGAAGAAGAGGCCATCATGAGGTAGATTCTAAAGGAATTAGAAGTGATAAGCAATGGCAATGATTCACCACAACTTACAATCTCATCATGGATGTCCAAACTCCAAAATTCAACATCTTTCTTCGAAAACTATTCAATCAAGAGGACAAGGATAGCATAAAGGAAGGTAACTCCTATCATGGTAATTCAACAACTTCCCTATAAACACATAAGAAGGATAAGAAGTTGAAAGGTAGGAAGAAGGAAGAGGATGAAGAGGAGACTTCCCAAGCCAACTTTGCAGGCAAGAACAAGTGAAAAGGAAAGAAGAAAGGACTAAAGCATGAGAAAACAAAAGGCTAGAATAATCAGTCATTTGCCATCTATGATAAGACTAGCCACACCACTGAGAATTGTTGGCTCAATGGGAAGATCTAGAAAGGAAGTGGAAGAGGTGGATATGGCAGCAATAGAGGTAGAGGTGGACACAACTTCAACAATAATAATAGAGGCCATAATAGAAGGGACTACAAGAGTTATTCTAAAGATCAAGAACAGGAAGACTCATTGCTTTTGATGAATCTAAGCCATAAGGAAGGTAAAGAAGATGATCGTTTATTCTACATAGATTCAAGATATTCGAATCATGTTGTAGGCAACATAGCTCTCTTCTCTAATTTGGAAAGTCGGAAGCATAGACATGAAGTTCAAATAGGGAATGACACAAAGCATAGTGTGGAGAAGATCGGTAATGTCAAGGCTTCCAATGGTAGGACAAACATTCTAAGCAAGGTAATATATGTTCCCAATATTACAAAGAACCTAGTAAGTGTAGGCCAAATAGTTGAGAAAGGCTTGCAAGTTAGGTTCCTCCAACATGGAGCCTTTTTGGAAGATCCATGTCAAGGCTTCAAGAAGATAGTCGTGAGAAGTATGGTAGGCTCTTTACTTTTAAAGTACTAGAAACCAAAAACATAGCTCTAATCAACTTTGGGTCTCAAACCCTAGGTGAGCTTGAAGTGTTGCATAAGAGGCTAGGTCGTGTGAATAAAAGAACCTTGAAAGATGTAGGCAGGGATCAAAGTGTTCTAGGACTACCAAACATATCAAATCAACACATGATCAACAAATGTGATGCATGTTAGATTGGGAAGGAAAAAAAGACAACCATTCAAGCACAAAGGCTACATCCACAACAACCTTTTTGACTTACTACAAACAAATGTGTGGGGACCAAGTCAAGAAATTTCATTGGTAAGATCGTGGTATTATGTCTCATTTATTGATGATCATAGTAGACAAACTATTTTATACTTTATCAAGAGTAGAAATGAAGTATTTGATTGCTTCAAATAGTATCTAACACATGTGGAAAATCATATAGGTAAATCACTCAAGAAACGCAGATCTGATGGAGGGGGAGAATACTTCTTGAAGGAATTTTATGAGCTCTTGCAGGATAAAGGTATCAAGAGGGAACTGACTACCAGATACTCTCCTCAATTGAATGGAATTGCAGAGAGAAGAAACAAGACATTGGTTGGATCAACCAAAAAAATGCATGAAGAAAAGAGTTTGCTACATTATGTATGGGTAGAGGCTATTTGAGGTAAGCTAGATGAAAGGGCAATAGAGGTAGTATTTTTTGGATACGATTCAACTCAAATGGGTTACAGGTTCTACAATCCTTCAACCAAGCAGTTCACTACAAGAAGAGATGTTGCATTTGAAGGACACAGGTCTTGGTATGATGAAGAGAAACAAAAGGTAACTCTAGCATAGGAGCTTGATTCTGATTTCCACTAATTAGGAAGCAAGCATGGTACACAGGTCTAGGATCCAAGAAGTGATACAGATCATGACCCAAGAATTACAAGCAATGGAAGTCAAGAGGCAATGTGAAAATGCAAGAGTGTAGAGAATGATCGAAGCAAGCACCTAGATGGTCAAGAAGGGAGAAACAACAATAAGAAAGGTATGAATATGAGTCCACATTTGCTACAAAACATTCAATCTACTTGACAAAGGACTCAATTTTAGAAGAACGATCAACCTATGAAGAGGCAAAGGGAAACCTTGATTGGGAAAAGTTCATAAAAGAAGAAATAGATGCATTGAAGGAGATGGACACTTGGGATTTTGTTTTAATGTCACCCAATCAAAAGGTAATTGGTTGTAGATGGGTATGTAAACTTAAAAGAAACTCAAATGGATCAATTTACACATAGAAGGCAAGATTATTTGCCAAACGATTCTCACAAAAGCATGGTATAGACTATGAAGAAACATTCTCACCACTTGCAAAGATGACTACAATCAAAACATTGATATATATATATGACCTCCAAGTTTTGAAAACCCTAATCATACATCTTATGTTTGTAGACTGAAGAAATCATTATATGGATTGGAATTAGATTCTAGAGCTTGCATTTATAGGTTGGTTACATACATACACGATCAAGGATTCAAACCTAGCAACTTAGATCCTTCCTTATTCATCAGAAGGGATCAAAATGAGCTTATCTATCTATGTGTATATGTAGATGATATAATCGTGATAGGAGATGACTTGAATGGCATACAAAGGATAAAAGGGCATACACAAGAAGAATTCAAAATTACTGATTTAGATGAATTCACATTCCTCCTAGGTATGCTAGTCATATACATAGATGAAGGAATGTATTTGACTTCGACAAGATACATTAAGAAGTTACAATCAATGAAGGTATATTCTATCCTTAGTCTTCATATTTGGATATTAAAATCTATTGAGACATAGATTGGGCAAGAGCTAAGGATGTTCCTCTGGTTGCTTACGATTTGTAGGTTCAAGGATAGTGTCATGGACTTCCAAGAAACAACCAAAATTTGCTTTTTCCTCAAATAAAGCAAAGTATATAGATTTGACGATAGCAACTTAAGAGGAAATATTTTTAAAATCATTGTACTCAGATTTGAGACTTGTCACTTCAAAACCTCACATATTTGGGGATAATGTAAGTTCCATGCATATAGCAACAAACGCTATTTTCCATGCAACAACCAAAAACATAGAGGATCATTACGTCTTAATGAGGGAGAAGATCATGAAAAAGGATATTGACATTTTTTTGTTCCAACTAAAAAGCAAGTACTAGATATGATGAGAATGACGCTTGATGGAATAAATCTTTGTAGATTTAAATAAATGGTAGGTACTCAACCTATTAGACAATGAATATTGAAGCATACTTTAGCTTGAGGGGGATCTATTCGGACATCAAGCTTACAATATGTTTTCAATGGACTAGGTCTACATGATATATTCATCATCCCAAATGTGTCAAATTTTCCCATTAAAGAGATTTTTATTAGTGCTCAATTTGTATATTTTTCATAAGGATTTTTTGTGGATCATTCACCAATAACAAAGCCTAGATTTTTACACATGTAAAAGGAGAAAAAGAGAGCTCACATTCCAAGAATTTGAGGTGTTTCAACTTGACAATCAATCATTCAAGGAGTCATAAAAAAGTAGATGAGATTAGATCTTCACTTTTTACATATTGTAGGAAAGTGAATTAATTCTCTTCAACAAACTATCGTGCCTTGATTTGAATTCAAAACCCACTTGTGGCAATTGTGGAGAACCTAAATACTCTATATAAAGACTTCAAAACCATTGTACAATACATTGAAGCAATATGCATACACTTTGGGTCATAATTGTGTTGCTCCTTCATTTCTCTACAACATCTTCTTCAACAACAATGAACTTGTATAGATTGCTGCTCTCTCTACAAAGCTCCACATTTCTTGAATGAGAATTCAATGGAAATTTATTAGTGCATAGGGTATATCTACACATTTTAAAAGTATTTGGTTCATTAGAGCACTCAGAGTTGATCGTTTCATCCAAACATAACCATTTTTTGAGCTAGTCAATGCGCAAACCTATCTATTTTCTATCAACTCTTTCTCATTCATGCTCCAAAGTAGATAGTGGATTTTATTGCACTTATGACATGCATATAAGGTCTATTTGACTCTCTATAAGTGCAAGGGATGGTCATGTGCTGGTTGACTAGACCAAACTTCTTCACTTCGCAACTCACTTTTCTACCTTCCACAAGCTTCTTCAAGTTCTATCTGAATTTATCCATTTGGGTCATTGGGATATCCTTAGGGTTAGAACACTGAGTCACAACAAAGGAGAACAAAGACATGTTCTCTTTTTCTTTTTACCTAAATACCATTATATGAAGCAAAAAAGTGGGCATTTTACAATATCTAGAAAGCATCACGAGTCTTGCTTGTAAATATTGTCACTAGAAGCTTGATCTCATATCCCAAGTAGTCAAGATTGATATACTAAAATTCTTGCTGCCATGAAAACTAGTTGTTGAGCATGACCAAGAATCCCACATCATGATCTTGGACAATAGATTAGAGTTGAAAAGGTACAAGTAAGAATTCGCGAAGCTCCTTCATTACATCTATAACCTCAACAAGCACAGATGATAGCTAATTAAAAGTTACTCGAAAATTAGAGTACATGTGTTGCAAAAATCAGAGCATTTTAACAAGGCAATTAAGATCATCCCCTTTGTATGGTTAAGATCCCCATTGAATGCCTGGCCATATTAACAGAATATGAAATACATTTCACAAAAGCATTCCCAAGAGAAGATAATATTCAACAAAAATATACTAAGAAACATTCACACATGATCAGAGAAATGCTCAAGATAAATCAAGCTGAACACAAAGTGGAAGCAGAACTCCAAATTATATTTTCATTAAAATGATCTTTTACATTTCATGTGTTCTACAAGAGTAATGTGAATCTACAATAGAAGCTGATCATAGCTTTCCTCAGGCTCAAGGATATTGGGATCCTCTGGCACATTAGAACACCTATCGTGCCTCTCTTGCTCCAAGATTGGCTCTTCAAGGTCAGCCATGTCCCCCGGTTCATCTGCAAGTGGGGGAACAGGCTCCCTTGAAGCTGGTTGGAATCTCTCCGTATCTGCAATGTGCTTCCTTCCAACCTCTTGGTCTTCATCTGGGCATTCATTCAGCCCATTGATTCTCATTCTAATGAAGCTCACTTGAGCATCATCCTTCTCCATAGCTATGCAGTGCCTGAACATCTTTAAGGAGCAAGCCAGAGTCGTTCCTGAAACAGCAGAAAACCACTTAGAGGCTTCAATCAACCATGACTAATGAAAATTGTGAAAATTGAAATTACCTGTGCCCGAAAAAAGGTCTAGGACCCAGTCATCATCATTGGAAAATAGCTGAAGCAATCTCATTATGAGTTTTTGTGGCTTCTGATAAGGGTTAACCAATGTCATGTCCCCAGCTACATGACAAAGTTTCTTGGTAACGGCTGGGAACATGAGCACATTCGAGATCCCATTCTCATTGCAATGCTCCCTGACTCTCCTTTTTCTTACTTCATCATAATAGCCAACTGTAATGCATTCAGTGGCGCTCACAAACCGATGCAAAGGAGTGTGATTTACGTTTGTCTTCACCCTGCAAAAAAGAACTATGAGTCACAGAGAGCATCATTAAAGCCATGGAGATAGAAAGAAGATTACTTACCAAGTGAGGCACTCCACAGCATGACATCTTGCCTTCAGAGCAGTTGAAACAGAGAAAGACTGGTCTCTGCTATGGAAAATTACTATCCTCCAAAGAGGAGACATAGTCAACTCTGCAAAATCAGTGACCATCTTCCGAATCTGAGGGTGTTTGAAGGGTTCATCATCATTAACTGATCCTAACATCCTAAATCCATAGGGTATGTCCGCTATGAGAAGGAAGAAATGTTTTCTAGGCACAACAGAACAAATATTATTTACATCACTACAGAACACATTGTAATATACAGGCCTAAGGGGGTCTAGGGGATTGGAGAAACATTTAAGATCAGGTTCATCATCAAAATCCATCTCCTTCGCTTTCAGTCTAGATTTCTCATGCCTTGCTCTTTGAATGTGAGCAAGGGATGCAGGGGGGCAATCATCTAGTACCTCTGTAGACTTACTTTTCCTTGGTTTCTGCAGAAAAAATTGGAAAGACAATTAAAAGAGCTCTTCAATACAGGAAACAGAACATAAGGAACGGATGCATGGCATCGATTTCTTGTTGGGGTAGATGCTAGGCATCGACCTTCTACTGAAAATCGATGCTTGGCATCGACCTTGGGACCTAAGTCGATGCCTGGCATCGACTTTTGCCACGAGGTCGATGCCAGGCATCGACTTATGCCCCCAAGTCGATGCCAGGCATCGACTACCCTCATTGAAATCGTCCACACAGCTGCACTCATTCGGATCCACCATGACAAGGAATGGCACAACAGTAGCATGAGGATTTAGTTTCATTTTCTTCTTAAGATTCTGGACGTGCAAATTATGTGGCTCCCTGATCTCAAGGGGCCTCCTCCCTATGACTGGATCTATGGGTGGCCTGTGGATAATATTAATCGGCAGGTGGAACATTTGCCCCTTCTTCACAACTTTTCTTCTAGCTATGTCCTCCCTCATCTTATTCTGCTCAGTACCAAGAACACCAGATGCAAGCTCTCCACCAGGTGCAACAATTATGTCCCCAGAGCTAGAGCTTGAGTCAGAAAACTCCTCTTCTGAAATTATCTTCTTTTTCTTTTGGGGCTTTTTCTGCACGCTCTGCTTACCCCTTGCCTTTACAGGGGTCGACTTCTTCTGTTGTGTTGGCATGATATTGCCCTGGACCCATGGCATCAGGTCCTTGATGAAATTCACTGAGTCTCTGCATATCTGAGCTAGCCCTTCTGGAACACAGCACTCTGGGCACAAGAAATCCATCTTGCATATGACATTTCTTAATCCTTTCGATGTCTCCACCAAGAAAAGCAGGTTGTCAGAATCTTCATCTTCATAATCCAGTTTGTAAACAAGTCCATACTGAAAACCTTGTGTTGTCGTGATCTTTCCTCTGCCATAGGCCCCTGCGAACACAAGGAGGACTGCATTCTTCTCTTCAACGTACTGAAGGCACCACTCGAGATTTGTCATGTCCCGAAGTGGACAATCTGTCCTCATGACCTCCGTCTCCCTAGACCTTTCCTTCATATTTGGATCCTCCACAGGAATTTTTATGCTACTCTGTCCACCTGAGGATATTCCTAGTGGGTTGCTGGCCTTCTCAGAGGATAATGGTGCAATAATTTTCTTTGGTTTTGCTTGGTGACCACTGCCTTTGTCACGTTGCTGGTCACCAGAGCCCATGGTGACTCTGAGCTTCTTGATGGGCCTTTCATCCTTGTACTCCGCATCCCTGAAGGCACTTGGAAATATCAGATCAAACGTAAATGTGGTTTCAAAGGCCCAAGTCCATGCCAGGCATCGATTTTGAGCTTCAGGTCGATGCCAGGCATCGATGTTTAAGTGCATGTCGATGCCAGGCATCGACTTTGTGTGCAAGTCGATGCCCGGCATCGACTTGAGGGTGAAGGTCGATGCCAGGCATCGACTTGGGGGTGCAAGAGTCGATGCTTGGCATCGACTTTTGGGCCCAAGTCGATGCTTGGCATCGACTTTTGGGCCAAGTCGATGCCTGGCATCGACTTTTACCCTCAAGTCGATGCCTGGCATCGACTTGCACACAAAGTCGATGCCTGGCATGGACTTGGGCCCAAAAGTCGATGCCAAGCATCGACTTGGGCCCAAAAGCCGATGCCAAGCATCGACTTTGCACCCTAAAGTCGATGGCTGGCATCGACTTTTCAGTGTATGTTGATGCCGGCAAGTCGATGCTTGGCATCGACTTTTGGGCCCAAGTCGGTGCTTGGCATCGACTTTTGGGCCCAAGTCGATGCCTGGCATCGACTTTGTGTGCAAGTCGATGCCTGGCATCGACTTGCACCTGCAAGTTGATGCCTGGCATCGACTTGCAATCCTAAGTCGATGCCTGGCATCGACTTACACCTTAAAGTCGATGCCAGGCATCGAGCTGTACATGCTTTGGATCCATATTTCTAGAGGTAAGAAAAATAAATACCTAGAAATCAGACTTTTTACACAGACATACAGAGGGAATCTTTTTGGAATCTTTATTTATGTTATGATTTTGTCTACCTCTCGGTACTTTTGCCAACATTCTTCTTCTCCATCAGACTTGGCTTGCTGGTATGCTGAGCTCTGTGCTCCATGGCTGTCTGTGCTCTGCTGCTCTCTCTTGCTCGTGGATTTTGAAAATGCGAGTGATCTCCTCCTCTGGTATTTATAGGCAATTGGGTAACTTGAACCAGAGACTAACTGGATCTAACTGAATGAGTCCAGTTGCTAACTAAATCTATCAACTTATCTAACCAGGGAATAGCACCCACACAAATAGGCTGTTTCAGAGCCACTTTAATGAAATATTCATAGACCCTTGCAACTATTTATATACATTTGCATAGAAATTACATTTCAATGGCAAGAGTATGGTATGTCCATGAGGATGTCTAAACTCATGTAGAGATTTTTTTCTTAGAATCTCTTTCTTGGGAGAAAATCAAGTCAAAGTTGTGTTAAATGTGGGAGACTAATGACATCTTTATAGTATTACCCTCCTCACTTAGTTCATATTCACATTTATCTTGTAACTCACTGTTGAAATGGAAAATCAATGTATGAATAAACATTCAAGTACAGAACCTTGCAACTATTTATATACATTTGCATGGAAATTAAACTTCAATGGCAACAGTATGGTATGTACATGAGGATTTCTAATCTCATGTAGAAGCTTTTTCTTAGAGTCTGTTGCTTGGGAGAAAATCAGGTCTAAGTTGTGAGATTAATGACATCTTTATAGTGTTATCCTCCACACTTTAGTTCATATTCACATTTATCTTGTAACACATTGTTGAAATGGAAAATCAATGTATGAATAAACCTTCTGTGTACCTCTTTTACACATAATTCTTTTTTAATATACTTTCATCTACCTCTTTGATATCTAGCCAAGACCACAATAAAACCTAATCCTTGAAATCTTAACCAAATGTAAAATTTCTTCTTGTATAGTGTTCAATGGCATAGCATATTCCAGTTGGAACTCACCTTGGATATATTCTAGTTGTAAAATTTCTTCTTGTAAAATTTCTCCAAACAATTTTATTATATATTCCTGTTGGAACTCAACTTGGATATATTTTGATTCATTCACAATGCTTAGACTCAATGACTCATATGTACTTAGAAATCAACTGTGTTTCTCATTTGAATCAAAAGTGAATCAAATCTTTGGTTCCCTTATTAGTGTATATTTGAGTAATTAAGTGATTTGATGTAATTTGATGTTTAATGTTATTTAATGTACTTTAATAAGCTTTTGATTTCATATCTTCTTGATGTGACATTTGATGTGATATCTTCACTTGATCTCGGATTTCTACTTATTTAAAAAGGTCATTCATCTTCAGTCTTCTGTGAACTCAGTGAAGATGAGCTCAATCTTTTCAGTGGATGCTTGGGCATCAGCTTCCTCTGCTCATATTGATTCATTGTTCTCAGTTGAACCTTTCCAGAGAAGTGATGATCCCTATGATTTAGAACGTGCTGATGATTCCATGTTTTCTGTTGAGTCATTTAAGTTATCCAATTCACAGTGCAATGCTGCTCAACCAAATGCACCTCTTGATCTCCCATCTGATCCAACCATTGATCTCCCTTCTGACTCAAGTGCATGTGGGGCAACGAAAAAGCAAAGCAAGCTCAATCTACGATTTAAAAGAAGGTCTCGTGAAGTAAGTCGAAAAAGATTTAAATTTCTTACTTCAGATAGACAGATTGCATTGGATATTGTGAAGCATTGTTGTGGTTTGAAATGTTTGTATAATTTAGGAATGAAGAAACTAAAGCACATAAGAGAAAAATTCCTCCATTTAGATAGTGAAAGGCAAGATATATACCTTGTTTCTTGCATGCAAATGATTGAGGATAACATGTCAGTAACGCGTGTTGGTTTTGAATATTTCTTTACTCAAGGGATACCATGCTATAGGGCTGCATTTAAAATTGCAATGGGTGTAGGAAATTTTAGAATACATAGGGTTCAACAAGGGTTTTTGAATGGGGATCTCATTTTGGATACGTTCCATGTTGGGACCAAAGGATCTGTTGGACGTCATGCAATGAATTGGATGATGAACTATTTTAGCTTGCATTGTGAAGTTATGCCTACAACTAGAAGGTTGCACTTGTCAGATAACTTTACTCGTCGAGAGGTATTTCAAATATATAGAGAAGACATGGAAAATAGAAATGAGAAGTATGTGTTGTATCGTCACTTTACTCGATTATGGAAGGAAGAGTTTAACAATGTTTCTATTCCTCGTAAAGTTAGAATGGGTGAATGTTCAGTTTGCGCCACTTTGAAAAACATGGCAAAAGGGGCTACAACACCACAGGAAAAGCATAATTTTAAAAACCTTCTTAACAACCATCGTGACAGTCAAGCATTAGAGAGAAAGAAAGCAATTCATCATCGAAGTAAGGCACTCAGAAATCCGGAGCGTTATATGTGTTTGTTGATCGATGGTATGGATCAAAAAAAAACTTGTTTGCCACATTTTTATCGCATCCCTAAGGACATTGGAGATGAAGTCCTTGTGCAAATGCATTTGGTTGGTGCTTTGGTATACAATGGAACTGTAATGTCCAAGGTTTTCTTCACATATCCGAATGTGCATAATGATCCAAACCTTACAGTTACTGTCATTCATCGTGTTTTGCAATCATGGAAGGGTCTTTTGCCACCAACTCTATATTTGCAACTAGATAATACTGCAAGAGAGAATAAAAATTCTACAGTCTTTGGATATTTAAGCATGCTTGTTGAAAAACAGGTATTTCAGAAGGTTAAGGTAAATTTTCTTCTGGTTGGCCACACTCATGATCACATTGATCAAATGTTCAGTACTTTCTCTAAGAAGTTGGCACGTAACAATGCTTTTACTCTTCCGATTTTATCTGAGCTGATTTCAGAAGCATATACTCCAAAACCAGAAGTTGAACACCTCACACAGATTTATGACTTTAAGCACTTTTGCTCAATGGGCCTTGATAACAATGCTAAGGTTTTGGCTCCATTGCACAATATTAGTTTCAACCATGTTTTCTTGATGAGGAGGGTTGATGAAATAACCCTTTTATTTGCAAAGCAGTATTCATCTTCTCTTGGGTGGGAGCCTAAAGAGGGATGCAGATTCTTATTGCAGGTGCCTAATTTGTCTACTGTAACAGTGTATGGTGCAGAAAAATCACCATATGAAGATAAAAACAATACAGAAAGATGTGGAAGTGTGGTTGATCAAAGTAAAAGCTGGATGCATGCACTCATTGAAAAGAAGAGACATATTGAGCATGCAAAAAAATATGCTGGAGATCAAGATGTATCTTGGTGGGAGGACTTTTTCAATCATCAAGAAGAGATTATACAGTATACAATTGCAGGTCACTGGCCAGTTGATGTTCCATTCACATGGGATTTTTGTACACAAAGATCCGTGAATGTGGCCCAAGCATGTAATGCAGATGCACTTCAAAGTTTTATACATCCACCAGAAAGAAATATTTATGTAGGCCCAAGGATGACAAAACAGGCAGAAGCAAGATGGCAAGGAAATTTAATAGAGATAAATGTTGGAACGCTTATTGCAGTACTTGCTGATGGTGATGAGGCTACCAGACCATTTTGGATTGCAAAGGTTTTAGAGATAACTAAAGATATTGATCAGAGAAGAATAGAGGCTTTGATGGTGCATTGGTATTACACTAAAAGTAGTAATGCATTCACAGGTAAATATAACTTAGAAATGGTGTGTGATACTAAACGAACAGGTTCAAAAAGGAAAAAGAATATTCGAAGCACATCCACTCTTAAAATGGATGATGTAGATATTCTTGTTTATGATTTTTCCTTGACAAAAACTGGTCACTTGAGGAAAGCAACCATCAACATGATAAAACAAAAGCTTCCAGATGTATGTGGTACAGGAAATCATAGGAAAACAAGAAGATTTGTGCATGATCCTGCAGAATTTGGTATGTACGTGGATGAAGATAGAGCTCTTGTGGATATAGAAGAAGAAGAAGAGAGCTCTCAACAGTATGAGACTGAATCAAGTGCATCAGATGATGAGGGTGTAGACATAGATCGACAAAGTTGTGAGTTGCATTGAAGCTCTCAGACATTTTTAGTGCTTATGTAAATGCCTCAAAGTAGTTTGGTTAATGAAACCATGTTTTGTAGCAATTTTGAATAACAATCAGATATCCACCCATTAAAGATATGTCTAAAATGTTATTTTTGTGTAAAAACTATTGATTTCTACATTCTTATATATATTTTAGACATGTCAATGTCTTATCATATAGATTTTGGACATGTCAATGTCTTATCATATACATTTTGGGACACGTCAATGCCTAATATAGTGAAATTTTGACTACATTTTGAGCTCATTTTTTTTTGAGAAAATGACAAAAAATGTCAAAAATTACTTGTTTTCACCTCATTTTTGTAATATATGTATACTGGTGTAAAGGAATTCCAAAAATGAGGTGAAAACATGTAATTTTTGACGAGAGTGTTCTCTTTTTACGACATAGTTCTCGTTTGTTACGACTCGCTGTTTTAGATTCCTCCTCCAACATTATTTCCATCATGTGATCATCTAGAGCACTTAATTCATTAGTGAAAGCAATATCTTTATCTATAAAAACAATACCATGCTTGTCGCCAAACTTGAGATTAGAACCATAAACTTTACTAATTTTCCTATTTTTCACAATAGTTCTACTTCATTTGCTTGAGAAGAGAAATATTTATTACATGCACTCTCAACTGAGTTACTCTATTGAATCTTGTTTGGATGGATATTTTCCATAAATTGATTTTCCTTGTTACCATTCTTTTGAGCTTTCTAGAAAAGGGTTGTAAACTTCTTCCAACAAAACATCAAAAGATTTGAATCATTTACCATTTTTCTTTTTAGGCTTTTTTGAGTTTACCTTCTTCTTTCCTGATCAATTTGATCCTATGATACCTTCATTTCCACTTAATTTCTTATCATTTTTTTGTTGATGACATGAGTTACTATTAGAGGTACGTGCTTTTAATAAAGGAAATCATTAATTCAATGGCATTGTTTAATGAGCATTGGATAAGTTCCTATATGAAATTTTCTGTTCATGAAGTTTCCTTCCAACAAAGTCTTTGAAAATGATGGATGCTCTAATTGGTTTGGAGACATTAATCTCAATCCTTATTTCAGGATCCCATTTGGAATTGATTCCTCCACCAAAAGCCTTCTGACGTAGGATGCTCCCAAGAATCCTTCCCAAAATTTCCACCCAACGATAAAATCCTACACATAAGTCTCAGAAGTCCAACCAAATGAGGAGGCATCATCTTTAAGGACTGTGAAATTATTAAAATTGATAAAAAAAACTTGGCATTCCTATGGGCTTCAATGTTACTCTTAATCAAAGATAGGAGTGGGTGATGAACAAATCTATAGGCAAAATATTTATGGTTTTTTGTTCAAACTACCTTTAGCCATAGGATGCTTGCCTTACATCACTATATATCACTTGATTGACCTATTTCCTATGTTACTTAATGCCAATCAAGTCATCTCTTTATCCAAAAGGTTTCTTTGTGTTGAGATTTCTAGTCTAACAAATCCGTAAAAGTGGCTTGGAATATGTATTGCCTCCCTGAAAAGGAAGGTGAACCTTTCTTCTGAGATGGCCACCACCATGTCTCATGAATGGATTCTTAGTCCTATTGACTACAATGATTACTAGGCATCTCATCAAAAGAAAAATTCATTTGTTTTCTTTAAAGGAGTTTTAAGCTTGGAATCACCGTTCTTTTTGAGATACTATTGACTCTCCTCAACAAGGTCTATACTCCTAGCATGGAATTTACATCTAACATAGCGTTTTATTCGGAAGAATGTGTTAGGAGAGGGTGTATCTCCTTGTGGACGAACATAAATGTCTGGTTATCAAAGAACATAAATGTCTAAAGAAGGGATTAGACTTTGGTCGCAACTCTAAAACAATGATGAGTATTCCATTGATCAACAAATTACTTTTCTAATTGCTCTTTCTTGGGCTATTAAATAGGTCATCATGCAGTATAAAGTATTCATGCTTGCGGATCTCGATCAATTCTAGTTGCATAAAGAAGTGGATCTTCAAGAGCTTTCCTTGGATAAATTAAAGCAGGAAGAAAAGAATAAGGGCTGCATTTTAAGGATTTTGAATAAAGTGAAGGTGAGATGGAAATTGTAGTGGAACTCTCAACAACGGAGATGTAAAAGACTTGACTACAAAGAAATTCTTCTTGGGGAGTTCCTCAAGATGAACCTCACCTTGTGGCATGTATGGAGGGCTTACACCTTATGTATCATTTCCAAGAGTAGAAATCACAAGTTTTATTTACAAGATAGTAAATTTTCATTGGTTTTTCTCTATTTAGTTGGTCTCAAGAGACTTGGTGTTAGAAGCATGTTGCCCATTAAAGATGCTCTACTTGTACGTGTTTAGATGTCTACATTTTTGTAAAGTTAAAAGTGTATTTTAGGGAGGAAAACTATCCTATCCCTTAATTGTGTGGAAAGATTTGCAATGGTGTTATCTCTAAATGGATGACTATTGTTATCATTGTGCCAGAGTTAGCCTCTATATTTTTTAGTATTTCCCTATTTATATTGTGCACGCCAATGAAATGGATGGTTGTTGGAGGCTTTGTTAGTTTTTCCACATCAACATTGAGCTCATATCCTAGTATGGGAATACTTTGTTATATAATGGGATCATGGCCTTGTACAAATTCCAAAATTGCCTCAAAGTTTATCAAATTCCTTTTTTTTCACAAAAATCAATGGTTGTTGTACTCATAATGATGATGATCTCTTGAATCCAATTCTTTGTTTAGCTACATTAGGGGTATCTAGAATTTATTAGGTTTTTTTCACATTTTCAAAAAATATGGAGCTACAACTATAGATGTCTCATTAGACATGCATTTCCGAATGGTCTTTAAAATCCTACATAGTTCCTTCTCCCTATGGATTCAAGAAATTATGGAACTAGATATCATGCATGTGGAAACATCTATGGAGTAAAGACAAAATAAAGTGGATCCGTTTTGAGGACAACAAACACACTAGGTGAGTTGAGGTGACTTTGAAGACTTGTGCCATTTAAGAACATGAAATCATTGTTGGGAAGAATTCAAAAGATGCCTTGTTCTCTGATAGGATCCCATGACAATTGAAGGGATCAGATGTGCACAATGGCAACAATTTAGAGAAAACATTGTGCCATGAAGGGCTCAGTTGGGTGGATTAGGCCAACTGTTAGTGTCCCAAGTAAATAATACATGCAGGGTGCTTCAAGCAACTTAGGAGGTAGAGTTCAAATATAGACACTCAAAGAGAGATAGATGAGATCATGGTAATTATTTAAATAACTTGTACAATTCATCATGATAAAATAGAATAGAAAAGATAAGTGAGATAGGTGAAATTCATCATATGGGAGTATGGAAATAAAAGAGATGTGTGAACATTAGAGAGGAATTCATTATCATATGAAAGATGGAAATAAACGAAATAAGAGTGATGGAGATAACAGATTCATAATGGGCCATGTGAGATAAATGGAGATAAAAGAGATTATTGGTATTAGAAAAGATAAGTGGGGCGGGAATTGGAAGAGAAGAGCTACGGAACATTGGAAAGAAAAGAAGTTGATTCATAAAAATAAGTGCTCATACAAATGTAATGAAAACAATGAAAAAGATACAAGTTACGAATTCATAATTGATCATAATGTTGGCTCATAATATTATTCAATCAATAACTATGTGTGGATAGCCACCTCAAAGTCCTCCAAATCTCCATCTTCATAGTGTATGTGCAGCCACCATATTCTTGAACTCCTTCAAAGATTCTCAATGATGAGGCTCCATAATGAGATTCCACAAAGTGATGTCTTTCTCCTTAGATCTTCAACACACATAATGAAAATAAGTGATGCCCAAGAAGTGAAGCCCTCTTTATATAGCATAACATTGCCTCAATGTTTGCTTTTCTGAAAAGCACATAAAGCATGCCATAAAACTCCAAAAGAAAAACATCGTAAAAAATTACGAATAGCTTTTAGTAAAACTGCGACATCTTTTGTATTCGATGTTTTCTTTTGTTCACGTTGTTTTGCTTTAACCTTTTGTTTTCTTTTCTTCTGTTTTATGTTTTTACTTTTGAACACTACCCACTTACAGTGAATACAATGAGAATAGGTTGGATGCAAAGAATCTCTATGTTTCACAAATGAATGCATTTGGCTTGTAGTACTATTGTTTACATAGTCCTTTACATTGACATAGATTCCCCATCACCAATAACTTTTTGTAATCTTTTCATATGTAGCCACAAACCCTTTACGTCCATTCCATAATGTATCATATCAATCTCTCATAACTTTCAATTGGAGTTGCTTCTTTCGCAGCACTCCTTGTGGAATTTGTCTCCAAATAAATCCATCTTTTAAGAAAAATTGAAAGCTCTTTTTCTAATGTCTTTGAATCTATTTATTGACCACGTAGATGACTTTTCTAGCATAGTAGCATAGCTTAGTTCATTAAATTTATATCATTTTTTGCAGCATTTTCAAAATCATCTTCAAACTTAGCTTTAGAAAGTGTATCACCAACACTATTAGATTTTCTAGCAAGATGAACTAAAACACCGTTTATAATTTAATATATGATATCCATCTCAACATTGCAATACCGAATCATGAACAATTTGCAATCATATCAATAAGTGATAAAAAAAGTATGTTTTTTTGAATGAATGAATTATAAAAGTAAAGAATGGAAACAAACCAAAATGCTTTCAAAATAAAGTATAGGTTTTTGTAAGAAATCAATCCAATGGCCACCATTTTCCCGCTCAATGGTGGTGTCTAACAAAAATTATGGCCAAAGTTTGTTCCACACACATGTGAAGGTAAGCAATCATCATATGCCTTTTCTTGCGAGCATATAGGAGACTTTGTAATTTGTTCTAAATTTTGTAAGTGATTTGGGTTGACCTTCATTACTTGGAGTGATTGCAAATCATCTTAAGATCGAATCCTAGCATATGCTAACCCATCATCCATTACATTTGTTTCCATTCTAGTCTCACATATGAAAGGTTGAACTAACAATACTCTCATGAGAGCAATTTTCTTGGATGAAAAAGTGAAATGTGTCAGTGATTCCACCTATCATCGCAAAAATATTTGCACAAGCTCCTAGTGAAGAACCACAACCATTATGAGTTGTTCTCATCAACCTACCATGATTCTTATCAATTGGCCATTTGAACGTATCATAGAGCTCTTTAAAAATCACATTAATAGCTAATGTGGAGTCAATAAGTGTCAAAGCTAAATATGATTTCTTTTTATCTCCTAATTTGATTTTTCATCTCATGTGTTCCCCTAGCCCAAAAAGTTTTGCTTAAATGACTTTTTGATTTTCTACTTTCTTCATCACCTAAGATTAGAACAAGGAAATTGTTGTTCACATTATAAGCCTCATCATCATTATCTTCCTCAGACTCATCAAAAGCAAGTGAATAGTTCATAACTTGAGTTGAGTTTGCAATTTCTTGAATCTCAACTTCTTGAGAAAGTGAAAATCTCTTTCATTTGATAAGTTTAATAAAAATTGTCCTTGAACTCCAATTTAGCGATTGAAAAGACTTGTTCTAAGGACATTGTTACTTGGCTTTTCGTGTTTGCCATAGAGTCACCTAATGGGATGGATTCCTTTTGAAGAAGATCACATGTATTATCAAGTGGAACATTTGGCATTGTAGAAAAGAAACTTAGACATTCATCAAGCTGAAGTTCAAATTCCATCCCAATGTCAAGAAGAAATATATTCCATCTCCATCCATAAGGAAGATGGACAGAAATCGAATTTCCATATCAAGTATTGTGGGCTCTAAGGGGTTGAAAGTTTATGGCAGATGCTTTTCTAGCCTTGATTCCTTGCACAAATTGCCCTACATACCACCATTGAACTCTCATTGAACTATTCCATTCACTTTGACTAACTAGTTGAGGCTCATTTTTCTCATGAACAAACCCTCTTGCGAGGAGGTTGGGCAGGTCCATGGTTCAGGCTCCGGCTCATCATTGATGATGAGTATGGTTGTGTCAATGTAGGAAAGGTACCTACTACCCATCTTCTTCGTTCTAGTATAACATTGTATTAATGGCACCATGGCATCCAACACATGCCTTGCATCCTCAATAAGTCCATGAAGTGCTTAAGGTGCTTCATAAAATCTTCATCACCTTTATGAATATAGAGAAAAAGGTCACATGCAACCCACTTGCCCTCATAAGATGGGATATTTATTGAGTAGCAGCACAATATATAGAACTCAAGGAAGTTTATGATTTCCTTAAGCACATGATAAAGGATTTTGATTGTCCCATTAAGATTTTGGACTCTAGATACAAGGGCATACAAATGTGATTGAACTTGGTACACACTTGATTATAAGAGATATATGAAGAATATGTGAGGACTTATGGCCACAAAGAAACTAGAGGTAGAAGCGGCTATTGCATGTATATGCAACATCATTTCTAGTGTGTTCTTCCTCTAGGAGTGCTTCTACCTCTTCTTGCTGAGCAAAGTGAGAAATGAGAGTATAGGACTTGTGTTTACATTCTAAACTTTTGATGTTTCCATGTCAAACATCAATTATTGTACAGTCCATACATCATATTGAGATTGAAAACTTTTTACAATTTTAATCCCTTGCATGTACAATAAATGTTTACCTAGAGGAAGGACTATGATATTGAAAAATGGGTTATGTGTACACTCCTATGATAGTAAAATTTGAATTCCATCTACTTTTCAATCAGGAAGGACTTTATCTTTATCGTAAAACCTCTTTTCCATCTGTAGACAAATAAATAAATTTAAATATCTTATATTAATATAACAATATGAATAAATAAAAAAACAAAAACATATATTTCATACCGTATGACCTTGTATGTTGAACTTGAATTTATGCACATCATAAAATCCCAATATTAATAGGTGTTCTCTCACATTAGGAAGGGTGTAATGATGATTTAGTGAAATGAATTTAGTTTCATTGCTAGGCAAGCTTATCTTAACTTCAAATGAAAATAAAAAACCCTCAAGTCATTGTAATCGTATCCATGGAGAGTGAGATCTTCATCAGTGGTTCCACTATTATACACGAGAATCACAAGGAGCATGGTTAAAAGGGAAGCTTCTTGTAGGGCTCCCATGGAGGATCCCTACCAATGGGAGGTTCCCTCCATACCATGCATAAAGAACATATAATAAAGTTTCAGAAAATAACAAGGGAAAAGATAAAACCCTGAGTCAAAAAGACCCACCTAACTGAAAATGATAGTGGTCTCCTTAATCAATGTCCATTTTAGAATCGTAAACAGTGAGTATGATTAGCCAACATCTCAAGGACATGAATATAAAAACTATATTTCATTTGTCTTCAAGAAGTTGAAATTGTTAGAGATGACCTCAAGAGATTCCGTAAGATTATTTCCTTTCAAAACTCTTGGATCATAGGTGATCATGCTCGTGCTCTAGGAATGTGATCTTAATTTCTGCTCCATGATAGACAACTCTTCCTTGAATCTGTTGGTCCACTCTCCACATAGAAGGATTGTCGTGTCTACCTTGATTTATACATCCTAAATTTTACCTTGAAAAGACCAGCATGTGGTAGTCTCTTTACACCTTGCCATTATATATATATATATATATATATATATATATATATATATATATATATATATATATATATATATATATATATATATATATATATATATATATATATATATATATATATATATAATGGCAAGGTGTAAAGAGACTACCACATGCTGGTCTTTTCATATATATATATATATATGAAAACACACATATTGCAATAGTTACCCGAAGACCTTGCGACTTCAACGAACATTTTCTTCGGTGAGTTCTTATGTTTCCTACCTCATGCCATGCCGAACAGCGTCTTAGAGGCCGCATGCCATCCCCCAAGAGCGTCTTGAAGGGCCATGCTCCCCTCCTGAGGGAGACTTGACCGAGGCAGATAGTGGAGATAGTCGTCGACAGCATCGTGTACGGGAAACCTACCATGCCTACCGTGATCTATCAATTCTAATCCTGATTCACTTTTGAAATTAGCTCATCGCATCTTTGAATGCATGTAAATGTGGATATTTTTTAAGATTTCTTGGTTATTCCTACCAAGCATCCACTTCTATCTTTTCTAAAGAAAGGTGAAACGGTTGACACATTCAAACTCGTTTGGGCTTCCTCATGTACTAAATCTTTAATATTTGTCCCTCATCCAACTTGACATAAATCCTTGTGTCTCCTCAAGGGTTAGAGTCCACTTGGTTGGGTCTCTTTGTCTCCCTTGCATACAAACAAGGGGTTGGGGGTTCTTACAATCACAAATCCTTGGACCGCAACAAACTAGGGATTCCTCACTCGACCACTATCTTAGAGGTTCTCCGAAGTTGACCGCTCATCTTTCCTTCCAAATCTTTGAGAGTGCTTCACTCCTTATAGCATTCCATAAGGTAGACTATCATATGATTGGTTCACGAAGTAAAGATTTCTTCCAACTAACTTGATGAGGAAGCAAAAGTATTTTTTTTGTCATTACAAACTCACCATGCTCTTCATATAGGGAAAGAAAAGGTGAACCAAGTCTCCCCTAAAGCTAGCACTCTGCTTACTCCATGGGGGAGCATTGCAAAATTTATTGGCTTTCACATTGTTCCATATCTTCTCAAGAGAGTCTACGACATAAGGACTGATTTCGTATTCTCGATAAGCAAGTACCAGAGGTCGAAATTTAATTCTCACATGATCAAATTCTATTTCATGCATAAGTTCTTGTTAAGAGATTCATGGAAGTGGAAATTTGTTTAGATTCTCCGAGTATCCTCTATTTTCTTTCCATTCTATCATCTTAAATCCTCCACGAGAGGAGGCTCTTGGTCAAGTAGGATCCAAGTCTTTGAGTCATGTGGTGATATATTTCTGTGGTGATGTGTGTGAATACACTTAGGCTCACTGAGGAACTATTTGCCTCTTTAGGAGGTTTTTGTTTCCGAGCTTGTATATACACCTACAACCCTAATGGGTGACTTATGTATGCATATTCACTTGTCTATACATTCACTAGTATTGTGTGGTGTACTACAAGCTTTTTCTTCTTCTTTGTGCTGCTGGCATGCTTTCGTAGACCTCAAACTCCAAAACTTGATATCGTAATAGTTGGCTGCTTCACCTAGGGCATCATCAACATCCCTCCGGTAAGAGTCTTAGAATCGCACAAAGATTGGTGAGCATACTCAAGACAATTTGAACTTCAAAACTGCTTGACTCTCTGGTGTCAAAGTGTCAATCTCACCTCGTTTGCACCTCCTAATGCATTATCACAGCGCCGATGCAGATAATCTCATCCTTTTCTGCTAACTATATATACAAGTGTCGGTTTACCAGTACAAACGCCTCAAAGTAATTTTGTTCAACTTTTGACATACAATCGTTTTTGTGCATCACGGTATTTTCATGGCCATGGCCATAAAAGCAGTTCTGCATTAAAATAATAATAATAGTAAAGAAAGACTGATATTTGTCGGCAACATAACTCTCTCTGCAAGATCCCGTCAAAAACAAAGATTACGTTTTACTAAAGGCTCTATTATCAAAGACGTGGACTGTTTCGGGCTACAGCTCGTTTCACGGAGAGAGAGAGAGAGAGAGAGAGAGAGAGAGAGAGAGTGAAGATGTTTATGAAGCCTAAATTATGAGCGGTTGTAGACTCGTTGAGGATACGATGGGCGGGTTATATCATGAGCGTTTCTAGAGTCCTTAATGGTAGGTTTGTGTTCTCCCTGAGGTTAGGATTGTGGGCTTCTTGACGATAGGAGAAGGTAACTTCTACCTTCTCGGTTCTCGGAACACATTTGAAGCTGCCATGGGTACAGCAACAGACAATTGTGGAGTCGGAGAGTCGAAGCTGTCGAAAGAAATACTTACTTTCGAGACTTCGAAGTTCGTGAACATGAAGCCACCAGAAAGAGAGAACTCCAATGGGGAGAATGACAAATGTGGACTCGGAGAGTCGAAGCTGTCGAAAGAAATGCTTACTTTCGAGACTCCGAAGTTCGTGAACATTAAGCCACCAGAGAGAGGGAGCCCCAATGAGGAGAATCATTCGCAGATGATCGCATTGGGAGACGAAACAAGAAACACTGGTCAGCTGCGCGTCATGGAGCTTTCCAACGTGGATCAGATGTACGACTATTACATGCGTATTGCTCTGTTTTACGACGTTTGCAAATCTAAGCATGGAGTCCCTGGTTGCAAAGACTTGCTGAATGCCATAGACAGTGCAGAGAATGGGCCGGTGAGGAGGCTCGAGGCGGCTCTGGAAGAGTTGCTACTGCATTATCCTGCCGCTGCCGGTCAAGTCTGCTACAATGAACATAAAGCTCGGCTAGAGATTCATTACTATGATGGGCTGCCAACCACTGCTGTTGGAACAACAGGCGACGACGGAGACGATGGTTGGAGGGGTGGAGTAAGATTCATTACAGCTCATGCCAACATCGCTCTAAAGGAGCTTGGCGACCCTTCGGTTCCCAATCCATCGCTGGATCTGCTGTATCCGAATCCTACGTTTGGTGCCCGCTTACCAGGACAAAATGGCAACGTTTCTGAGAGATACTTAACTCGTCCAGTCACGGTCATTCAGGTATTATAACAGATTATGTCTTCATTTCTGAAATCTGCTAATTCCATTGTAGCTTGTAAGGATGGTTTATGCCCAATTATCAATGGCTTATCAGTACAAAGAGCATATCTGAGTTGGTATAGTGAGTATACGTATTGTTAGACGAAATGGGCAACACATGCATATATCTTTTACATGTATTCCGCTTCGATTTGATCGGTTGTCTCGCACCGTTATATGTTGTCAAGCTGGATTTTCTCTCGCCTTATCCTCTGTTTATGTATAACACACACAGGTGACAACTTTCACTTGCGGCGGTTTTTGTCTTGCACATCTCTCGCATCACACGCTGCTCGATGGGGATGGCGGTGCAGCGTTCTTACAGAACCTCTGCTCCATCGCCAGAGGTGCAGGAGTGACCGTTTGTCCGGATTTCTCCATTTCTCGCAGAGAAATTTTCAAACCACGAGTACCACCCTCTCCGTCGCTCGACGTCATGCGAATCTCCTCCATCCGGTTTCTTCCCAATGGGCAACTCGTAGAAGCACAAGGCTTCCCTCAAGAGCGTCTCCCGGCTGGGACAGCTTCATCGTTTCTCTTCCCGTACGCTGTTCTCGAACGCCTCAGGGAGAAAGCCTCTCATTCTCTCACAGACAAAGGGAAACAATGCTCTCGTTACCAAGCACTCGTTGGGCTCCTCTGGAAGGCACGGGCGCGGAGCCTCTTAGCCATGGCTGGAAACTCCTTAACGCAGGAATTCAACCTACGTTTTCCCGTAAACCTGAGGGACAGGGGGATTCCGGGCCTTGATCGCCATTACAGTGGAAACTCAGTATTCCAGTTAGCTATAAGAGGCACTCTGCAGGAACTTTGTGAGAACCCATTGGAGAAGCTGGTGAAAAAGCTCCAATCAGTAATGAAATCCATCGATTTTCCAGAATGTGCACAATCGCTTACGGACTACATCGAGCTGAAGATGCAGGAGGGTCTTACGCCGGACATCGATCGTCCATGCCTCGCGGTCGTCGCACTCTTTGGCCTGCCTTTCTACGACACCGATTGCGGATGGGGGCGTCCCATCTTCTGTGGTCTTCCTAGCAGGCAGCTGGCCACGCGGGTTACCATCTTAGATCATCCTACGGCTGCTGCCTGGAACGTGCTTACAGTATTAAATTCACAAGAAGAGTACACTGCATTTGTCCAACAAATTGAAGAATACACTCTATCCTAGTAGCTTCCATTCTGAAATGTCTGAAATTGATCATTCACTATTCATCCTTTAGGTTAAGCCAGAAGAGGATGAAATCATCAGTCTCGTAATCATATTTATATCGTAACAGAAAGCAATCATTCAATCATTCTGCATACCAATTTCAGCACTAATTTGGTGTAGCTATACGTTCGGGGTAATTGTGGCGTGCTGTACACCTTTTATTTTATTAAAAAATCAGCAGAGAATGTGGTTCAAGTTCTCAGCTTTTTTCACTGCTTTCTAACAACATGAAAATCCAGTTTTTGTTTTTATATTTTCACATGATCTAACCAAGAAACTAGTGCCCTTGTTGTTTTTCTCATGCATCTCTGAAGCCTCCTCGTCGAAAATCACATTGCTGTGACGATTGTTCATACATGCAAGTCCACTCTCCCATATACTTTTCTACCACGATTACCTTTGGTGATCCAACCTCTCCTTCTAGATTGTACTTTTAAATGTCACTGGCTATACACCCTCCCCGTTCCACAGACTAGTGTACATATACAGAAATACACAAAAATTATGATTTTAGGATCAATATTAATATATATACCTGCATGAAAGAAAAATTAAGGTTTTAGAATTTATTTAAGTATTAACACATAAGCTCATCAAAATTTCGATCTAGAGTTTTTATATATCTACACTTTTTTCTTTATGTTATATCATTCTTTGTGTTTTCATTTTCTTCTGCTTTTGTAATTACAAATGGCTTATGAAGTTAACCTCGGATCATTTAAGATGGTATATAAAGATAACCTCCCACCATTTAAGATGTCGAGCTCCCTTAGTAACTCATCGGATTAAAACCTACCCAATTTCATTAGGCGTCCATATATCTCACGAGTACAACACCACGAGATGTATCATATTTTATAGATGCCCAATCCAATATGCCTAGAACACGTATGACTTGATAGAGTATTCAAAAGTCTCTTCAACTCCATATGACATCATTAAGAAAAAAACTTGAACCTTGCATGAGGATTTTAGATTAAGGAGTGATTAGTGATGGACCAATCAGAAGATCGTGGTCACCATAGTCTACACCCTATAAATTACTAGGATGAATTGGGAAGAGGTGATAGGATTCCCCTAGATTGAGATTTTCCATCTCGAGAGAGAAGAAATCTCCCAATATGGATGGGCCAAAAAATTAATGTTTTTCGATTAGGCTGTAAAATTCATCATAGTACCACTAAATGGCTGCCGTATCACTTTTTTAAGTCAAAGGTGCTATTTTTTACTTTTAATTCAAAACTCATGCATGACTGGAGCTCAAAAAGTGATTTTTTTTCATAATAACTCAGAAAACTCTCTTTTCCCTCCTCAAACTCCCATTTTCATACCCAAAGCTCGAAAGTTCAAAATGTTTCCCTCTATGTCCTCCCTACCATAAGACATGAGCTCTATTTCTTCTCCCACATTTCTCATCCATCTTCTGTACTGACCACAACAGCTTGGACTCCCATGGAAACCTCGACAATGCATAGGCAACCAAAGTATGAAGCTAATACAATGACATGCCACAACTTCAAAACAATGGAAGGAAGTTGGTTCCCATAAGAGTTTTGCAAAGGTACATGGGTGTACATGAAACCATATGATTTGGTCAACTTGGACTCCCATGGAAACCTCAACAACTCATAGGCAACCAAAGTATGAAGCTAACACAATGACATGCCACAACTTCAAACAATGGAAGGAAGTTGGTTCCCATAAGAGTTTTGCAAAGGTACATGGGTGTACATGCAACCATATGATTTGGTCATGTTCGAGATCGTGGAAGTTTGGATCTTCTTTGGAAGGGTAAGATCTTAGGATTTAAGCATGAAAAACATGATGGGATGGTTGCTATCATACAACATGTCTTCTCATTATCAACCATAAAGTTTGAAAGCCCTGATAGAACTAGATGTCCGATCCATTATGAGTATTTCTATACTACTTTCCATGTTTCATGGTGTCGAATGTCTTACTTAGTGATCTCCATATGCTTTTCTTTGTTACAACCATATTTCCTTCTACTTTAGTGGAAGAACAATCACTCCATAATCTTCCACAAACTTTCAAAGCAATAGATGCAGACATTAGGACATTAGTGTTTCAAGATGTACCTCCTTCTAAACTTATTTGTGAAAGGGTCTTGTTTTACACACACGAATACATTGTTCCTTCTACAAATGATGATTATGGAAAGTTAGTGATTATTAAACTTGACTATCTTCTTTTTCTAGAGTGTTCACAACCTCATTTTTGGCCATATCATGTTTCAAGCAAAAGATGGTAATTGACATACACTTTGAAATTCACATGAGTGTCTAGATCAATAGCTCTCAATTCGCTTCACCAATGCATTTCTTTGTGTTCATATTGGAAGGTCTTCCTCTTGTACAACTCCTGTAATGTTCCTATGTAAAGATAATGCATATGAGGCAGTAGAAGGTTTAATAGCACAAGACTCGGGTTAGTTAGAAGGATGGCTAACATAGGTATAGGGTTTCGCTATTTAACACATTGTACCTTTGACTATATCATTGGATGTGTAAACTTGGAGAGTGCATACCTTTACAGAGCTCTAAAGGATCTTTGGTTTAATTTGAAATTAATGTAAAGTTACCCAACAATGATATGGATGTGGTTTTAGTTAATCAACATTGGAACTTGGCTCACTTACTTATCATGGGATATAATTATCTTCATGATTTAAACGTTTGAATATGAGGGAATAAGGTAAAAGTTAGATTCCATTTATATTTACCTTATTCTATCATTATTCTTAATGAATTCCTAAGTTTTAATATATTATGAACTGTCCAAAGATTGGGAAGATATTGGAAGACAAATTCAAGCTCCTCACAAATTAGAGCATGGATGGGATTGAAATTTCATTGCCATAGCTCTTTTGTCACATTGTTATCATTTTTTATGTCAAGACAATGTGAAACCTATGTACGAACCTACTTTTCAATCAAAATATTTTCACATTTACTTCAAGAAGATTTTGGCCACATTCTACTTGTATTTTTACATTCTTAATATTTTTCTTGTAAGGACATTCTTATTGTTTATTTTCTATGTTGTGATGTCAAATGCCATTCTTTTCTTACTAAAACTCATTTCTCTTTTAATTTTTAGAAAATTAACATATGTTGAAAAGTGGGGTCCATCAACAAAAAATCCTAGAAAAACTATAAATAGAAATTGTCTCCTCATTTTTCACTTTTGCAACTACATAAAAAGTGATAGGTAAATTGTTTTTGTGTTTGTGAGGTATGGCTTCCACCTCTATCACCCCCAAGAGTACACACCAAGAGGTTTTGGAATTCTTGGAGGGTTTGGATTATAAAGGCCAACATGGCCTATGTGATCTTCTCTCCAAGCTTCATGACCTCCATAGTATTATGAAAATGAACACAGATGCATTGGAGGAGTTACTTCAATATATAGATGTTCATATATTATGTTTCTCTATCTACATACCACCATATGATGGGAAATGGGTTCCTTATGATCTCATCTACATTCACAAAGGTGATAATGCATTTCAAAAATGTTTGAAATGGCTCAAAACAATTGTAGAGGAAGCAAGGCACCTCCTTGATGAGACTGTGCTAATATAAACAATTAATAGGAAATTGCAAGTTGGGTGCAAAATACCTATCTTTCATTGCTACCATAGTTTTCATTGTGAATGAGGAACCTCGTTGAGCTCATCATGACATCCCCCATTTTTCTATAGGTTTCTTTCTGGATGAAAAAACGAAACCACCCCAAGAACCCTTGAATCTCCTATTATAGAGAGAATGATTCAAAAAAAGGTATCCTCATGGTGTGGATTATTAGGAAAAATAATGAACCCTAGATGGGCCTTTTAGATTAAGGAGTGATTAGCCATGGACCAATGAGAAGAGGGTGGTGGACATAGTCTAGTCCCTTAATGGCATAGGCTAGGCATAGGCTTCCCTTGTTTTTGGGTCGTCAAAGATAACAACACCATCTAAAACTGGTGGGTTTCTTCACAGAATGTTTTTTGAAAAGACAAAATTCTTTTAGAGCCATTGGATTGATCAAAGATCTAAGGGCCAAGGTGCAATTCGAAAACTCAAGGTTCCTATTAATGTGGACCATTGGATTTTCTTGGAATCAAATGGCTAAGAAGAAAGCAATCTTTACAAGAAGCACTTTTTGACATACACCATCAGATTTCCTCTTTGATTGGATGCTCTAGTTTGAAGTTCAAGGAGAATAGGTGCCTACATTTGGGACCTTTGGATCTAGCCAAGATCCAATGGCTTAGATTCATCCCACACAAGGCAAAGGCATCTTTTAAATCCAACCATTGGTTCTTCTTCACATCCTACAGTGGTAATGCATTCGAAAAAGGAAATCAACCCCATTTGTGCTCATCCATCAGATCACATATGATCTACTGGCCAAGACTTTTGCATAGAGTGCACACTCTTGTCCCCATTCCCACAAACTTGATTGCATTCTCGCTCTAAATTCTCATGATATTTAATATAAACAATTGATTTGAACAATCCAAAGGGTCGCATATGCTCATAGATGAGAGTGCAAACAAATAACATCATATACCTTATTTTATTCCACAATAGTGGAATAAAATAACATCATATACCTTATTTTATTCCACAATAGTGGTTTTATGTGGCTCCTTAAGCTCATAGATTAAGTTTTTTAATCCCTAAAAATTAGGGATCCTTACAAGGCCCATGCAAGGCTGACTTTTTCCCCTAATGTGATAAGTTTGAAGAAGTGCATGCATCATCCACCTTCGCAAAGCTAGAAGGGGCTCATCTACGTCTAGAAATAGAAGCTTTTTTGATGGTTCTTATCGAGTCCATAGAATATTTATTCTTGCATGACATGGAAAATGGGCTATGTGTTAAAGTGATAGTAGGAGATGGTTGAACCACATCCTTCCCAGTATAGGAGATGGTTGAACTACACCCTAAGAGAGAGGATTAGGAAGTAATCCTCAACCATGGCTTTTGGGTCATGTGGTTAGCCCACCACATTCCCAACCAAGAGGCTATGAGTTCAATTCCTTACATTTAAAAGGAATTGAAGTCAAAGCCACTTGAATACGAATGTGATGGGCTAACCACTTGCCCCAAAAGCCACGGTTGAGGATTACTTCCTAATCCTCTTTCTTAGGGTGTAATTCAACCATCTCCTATCTCTCAAGGGTGTGGTTCAACATCTCCTACCTATCACTTTATTACATTCTTCCCCCCTTGGTTAATCTTTGTCCTCGAATGATCTACTCTTATATCCCTCTAGCGTCATTGATCAACCCCTTGAACACCCTAGGTACCTTTGAAATGATGTCCTCAACCTCACTGAGTTTCTTGGACCTTGTTCACACCCTTGGTCTCTTGAACCCTTGCTCCAAACCTTGGTGTCTTGAACCTTCTTGTTTGCAACCTTGGTGTATTGGGTCCTTGTTCTCAACCTCAATCTTGAACCTTGTTGTCATCCATGTTTGGTATCTTGAACCCTCAATCAAATTCCACCCATGGTTTACTAGGGGCTTTATACTTCCTAGCTGGCTCATTATATTTTGAGAGCGTGTTCCAAGAGCCTTTCAACGATATATTACACGCCTTAATCTCACCTACGGATTCTTACATACCTCAATCCGACCTATGGATTGAGAGATACACGTCAATATTTGTTAGGTTAACTTGTGAATGCGACGTGCGCTTCTTTGTACCCTTTCATATAGAGGATGTTCAAGTTCCTTTTTTTAGAGTCCATTAGGTCAATCCACCTTTCCCAAGCCTACTTCCTAGGCTCAAACCAATATAAGGAATTGAACTCATAATCTCTTGATAAGGAATGTGATGGGCTAGGGAGTTCAAGGGTACCTAGGGAGTTCAAGGGGCTAATCAATGAGGCTAGAGGGATATAAGAGTAGATCATCGAGGACAAAAATTGACCAAGGGGTGGAAGAATGTATTAAAGTGATAGGAGATGATCAAACCACACTCTTGGCGGATAGAAGATGATTGAACTACATCCTAAGAGAGAGGATAAGGAAGTAATCCTCAACAATGGCCTTCGGGGCAAGAGCTCATCACATTCCTAACTAAGAGGTTGTGAGCTCAATTCCTTCGAGGTTACAACTTGATCAATGTATAAGTTTATTTTGTACCATGTGAGAGTGCCCTTTGGATAACAACTCTAAATTATTGGAGAAGAATTTTCTACCATTTGCTGAGTCACTAGCAAACATAATAAAATTGGTTTGTGATGACATACTAACAAGTGAACATCAATAAATCACTAAAAAGGAATTCAATCATGTGCAAGAAAGGATATTAAAATCAAAGGTTCTCAGTTCACTTGTCATTGAGCACAGTGGGATGTCCCAATCTAGAATTAATTTACATGTTCTTGAGAGAGGAGAAGAGAAAGATAGAGTTCAATATGTAAGTACTTTTAGATGATGTCATTGATTCTTATAACCACATTCACATACTAAACCCAATACTTTGTGTATGAGGTGATCGAAGTTGACAAGTTTGCAGCGAGGAGAAAATGAGATCAAGTGTCTCCCAGAGGTGGCTCATCCCTTGCAAACTACATTGGGAAACTTTCCAAAATATTTTGTAATTATTCATAAGGAATATAGTCCTCAAGGCCACTTCATGAAATGATGTCTTAAGTCCATAAGTAGATTTTTTTGTTTATCAACCATTACTCAGGGGGCCAATTGTATCTTTTCAATGAAAAAGTCCCTTGTAATTAAATCTTTAGATTTGAATTTCCTCAAAAACTTTCTAGATTAAATTGGTATATCTTTAGAAATACAGGTGAAAAATAGTGATAATATAACAAGGTCAAATTTGTCTTACACCTTACCTATGGATTTGGAGCATTTAAAGAGATTCATTGAGAAGTGCAAAGCCAATTGATTTAATCAAATCAATTAATGAAAAACAAATACGTTTTTCTATATTCGTTTTTTTTTGGTCTCATGGAATTACTTTTATATCATATTTCTAGATTTCCCTTATCTTATGGAGCATTTTCTAGATCCATTTGCTCTTGCAAAATAGAGAAGGATGCTTGGGACAGACTAACCACTTTGTACCATGCAAGGACTGAGGCTCCTGTTGCATCCCTTCAAAAATAGTTGGAGAGTGAGCACCAGAAATGAAGGAGATTCCATGGATGATATTGGAAAAATCAAAGATTTGAAGGAGCAGCTCATTTGTACTCATGGTCTTTCCTGATAGTTCACTTGTCAGATTGTTTTGAATGGTCTTCCTGGTTCATATCAGATTTTTGCTTCTACTCTTCAATTGATGATGAAAGGCAGTCCCAATGCCTTAACATTTGAGGATTTTGTCCATATTCTATTGCAAGAAGATCAATCTAGGTAGCATAGGTCCATTATGTGTGTTGCTGATCAAGTTTTCTTGGATAGTCACAAAGGAAAGGTAAATGGAGTTCTTCTACTAGTAAGAAAACATCTGCTAATTCTTCATAATCAAAGAAGGATAACAAAGATTAGAAGAAAACAGAAAAGTGGAAATTGTTTTGCAAATATTGTAAAGGAAATGATCACCTCATAAAGAGCTGTCCAAAAATGGCTGTAAAAGAGGCAAAGAAGAAAGAGGCTAGAATGGTTGTTGAAAAGGACTCTACATCCAAATAGAGTCTGCTAATCTTGTGCAGAGTGAAGAATGAGCATTTACTACTATTTGCAGTTATGACCAAACAATGTATGCTTGTAGTAGACGTAGATGTTTGGTACTTTGATAGTGGGGCAACCAAACATATTACCTCCCAGTGTAGTTTCTTCAAATGAACAATGTATGTTTGTAGTAGATGCAAATGTTTGGTACTTTAATAGTGGGGCAACCAAACATATTACCTTTGCAGCGTAGTTTCTTCACTTCACTTGAGCCTGCCCCTATGGGGAATACTGTCACATGCACCAAGAATGCCTCTTATCTTGTCATGAGAGTTGGTAAGATCATTTTGACTACTATTGATTATAGTTCTTTTACATTGTCCAGTGCTTTATTTGTGCCAAGGATCAAGAGAAATATGTTATCAGTTTCATCATTAGCCAAGATTATTTTTATTATGAAATGTTTTAATGATAGATGCATAGTTCATGATCTATCCAATGGCAATGTAATTATTGCTTATGGAGTTTTATTTGTTGGGCTCCATTCTCATAAAACTATGAACAAATTATGAATGATTCAACATGTGTAGTACATAATTCTCAAGAAATTTCACATGCAAAGCTTTGACATGCATGCTTTGGTCATCTGAATTTAACTAGTTTACTACACCTATAGAAACATGAAATGGTGTCCTATTCGCCCAAACGTGAAGCACCTAGTAAGCATTTCTATGAAGGCTATAGTTTGGGCAAAATGTAGCATTCCTCCGTCCCAAAATATGGTTGAGTTTGAGCTGCTAAAAAATAGTAGCTTTTTTACAATGATGTTTGTGATCCTATGCAAACAACTTCTTTTGGGAACTATCTTTACTTTGTGACTTTCATTGATGATTTTTCATGGCATGCATGGGTATATCCATTGAAAGCAAAGTTCATAGTATTTATGTGCTTCAAAGAGTTTTGAGTTTTGGCTTTAAATTTATCAGCATATAAAATGGGCAACCGCCATTCTAAGTGAGAGGGGGAATATATGTCTTCTGACTTTAATGCATTTCTAGCTAAACATGGGATGAAACATCAGTCTATAGTGCCATATACACCTCAAAAGAATGGAGTTGCTGAAAGGAAAAAGATGTCACTCATGGAGATGGTGAGGTGTGTGGTCAAGAGTCAGGTTTTACCATAGTTTCTGAGTTGAAGCTATTCTGTGTGTAGCATATGTAATTAATAGGTGTCCCACTAAGCACTAAAGTCTATCACTCCATATGAGGCTTAGCATGGTCGCAAGCCATTTACTAATTATCCGCATGGTTTTGGTTGTCTAGTATCTACTGCTTAGCATGGTTGCCGAAAGCAGAATAGGTCACTCATGGAGATAGCGAGGTGTATGGTCAAGAGTCAGGCTTTACTAGCTTAAGGTTGTTTTGTCTACAAGATATGCACTTAACAGGTGTCCCACTAAAGTATTGTTCTCCATCACTCCATATGAGGCTTGGCATGGCCACAAGCCATCTCTTGCTCACCTCTATGTTTTTGTTGTCTGACATATGCATTAGTGCCTGAACAACGATGTAGGAAATCGGATGATAAAGGAGTAAAATGTGTTTATGTTGGGTATAGTTCTGAAAGAAAAGGCTATCGTCTATATCATCCATAGACTAAACACATTTTGGTTAGCCATATTGTTGTTTTTGTGGAAGATGCTAATCACCCATTACTTTCATGTACTAAGGAGACATCACTTAGCTCCAAAGGCATGTATGATACTTTGCTGCCTTTTTTACAGGGGGACAGTCTAGTGCTAGTCCAAATGAGATAATTTATCAGCCTTTATAGGTTTCATGCCATGATGCAAATCATTCCATTTCTCATGTAGATTTACATGGTGCACTTGTTGGTGAGAGAACGAATATAGACAAGGCAAAGACTATGCCTAAATGGTGGGTGCAGACTTTGCGAGATAGCAAAATACATGCATCTATGTCATATCGTACTTGTTCAAGCTCTTATAGTGTTTCTTTTGCATCAAATTGCTATGTTATGGCTGCCTCTAGTCTTTATGATGAGAATAACCATGTCATTTGATGAAGCACAATTTTTTGAAAATTGGATGGCTGCTATGCAATCAGAATATGAGGCTATCATGAAAAATGGTACCTAGTCTTTATGTGACTTGCCTCCTGGAAAGAAGGTCATTGGTAGTAAGTGGGTATACAAGCTGGAGAGTAAGCATGATAGGACATTTGATAGGTATAAGGCTAGGCTTGGTGCTAAGGGTTATGCTTAGGAATGATGCAAAAGAGCACCTTATATGTTAAGCATGGAAATGATGTGCTTCTGATCATTGTTCCATATCCGGCTCCTAATCTTACAAAGGTACTCACCCAACTTCTATTTTGGACTGCTCATCTGGGCCTCATGTCCAGGTTAGGTCCTCGTAGGTCTTGGCTTCAAGAACTGCAACAACTTTCTCTTCCAAATACCTACAATCAATCCTCTTTCCATGCAAAATACCTATAGGGATATATATGATTTACAAAATGGAAACCAAAAAAATCAACCATTTGTATGGCTAACATACTCACCCCTTCTACTCGCGAAGTCGTGCCCGACTAGCCAAATTGTTCCTGCATCCTTGCAACCCACATCAAGTCATCCAAACATTTCCATAGATTAATTACTTCCTTCATCCTTTTCCTAACGAGGTACCTGCAATCATACACTCAACATGGATTAGTATCAAAATCAATCCCATTACTTACCGATCTCATATACTTTCTTGCATCTTCAAGTTTCGTGTCCTTCGCGTCTTAAAACTCATCAAAAGCATTAGACCACTTTTCATCAAAACACAAATATACATCAGAACAACGGGAACCAGCACATCATGAATCCACATCACACATGCATGTTTGACATCCTCTTTGCACACACCATGTACTCATGCAAGCAAAAAGCATCCCCACATTCCCTTCTCAACACTCTTCTGTCTATACGATCACTCCCTCGTTTCCCTTCCCATTTCTAACCCAAATTCTCTCATCCATTTCCAATTTCCTTCCCACCTAGGGTTTTCTATTCGCACTTACCTTTTCATCTACTCTATGCTCTTTTGCTCATCAACTAGATCCTATGCTTGGTCACCAACCCACCTCTCTAACTTGGTGCATATACGGCAAAGACCTCTCAAGTCTAACGCCGGGTCACCTCAACAAGAACACTTGTCGTCAACATGATTATGGACTTCACAAGTTGTTGGACCACCTAAAATCCAAACTAAACACTTCCCAAAGGTTTGCAGACAAACAAGGTACCTAGCATGATTGGATCCCTCAAGTCCAAGTCTTCCAGAGACATGTCAAAGCCAAAATCCTAGCAGAGCTTAAGCATCGATTTGACATGCTTCAATAGGAGTCCACATCTGCCCATATCCCTACAACACATACACATACCCATCCAGGCATCATGCCCTCTCGCCTCTCTTCTATCCCCCCTCAAGTGAGGGTTCTTTCCTTTTTTTTATTTTTGATTTATTTTTATTAATTAATTAATTTATTTATTTATATTTACTCACACAAGCCGGCCTACACTGAAGTTGGATGCAACTCATGGACTCGACCACCCGATTGAGTTTGTTCCACCCATCTACCAACCCATCATAGTGTGTGACGCACACACTACTAGCCCTATGCGAAACTGACATCGTTTCATGGATTTGACCACCCGACCAAAGTGGGTCCACCAACCTATCGGCCCACATAGACATGTAGCCACACGCACACATACACAAACATATAGATTTCTTTTTCTCTCTCTTTTTTTTTAAGATCTCGAGAATGAGGAGACAATAGAAATGGCCTTTTTCGGATTTTCCCAACCATCCCAATCATGACGCATATAAATATATCCCCCCGTGGACATCCCGATGAGACACATCTCCTCTCTGCCTCTACTCAATCCAAAATCCAATCACTAATGCCATGGTCAACCCTTCCTCCCAAAACTTGCACATACCAACCACCTCATCGACCTGAAACCTCAAAAAGTTTCACCTCAGTTCCTAAGCGTACAACACACACGATCCATATGTCCCCACATCTCCAACTTGCAATCCTGACAAAGAAAACCCTAATCAGACCTAGGTTGTCCCTACCGACATCCATTGCCTTGTCAACTCCTCTTTCACCTCCAACCTCTACTTCGCAAAGATTCCACATGACTCGATAGCTTGGTGATATTATCCTCTAGCCAGACAATACGATCTAGAAGGACACCATTCATTAATTCACTCCTCAATGCCTCAACCTTCACCACTATATCTCTTATCCCTTCTTTATTTTGATCAATACTACCTTGGAATTAGAAAAACTCACAATCAATACCTCGGAACCGATTCCAAAGTTTCTCCTTCTCCTCTTCCAAATCTCTCATCCTCCTTTTGGATTCAAGGGAACAACCTCCCTCTTCCTGACTAGGTCAGTAAGCTTCTCAACCTCTTCTTGGATCGTTCTATCCTCCCATATTCTACTTTCATTTTCTAATTCAAGTTCATCCACCTTCTTCACCAAATTCTCCATCCCTTCTAACCCCACTCCTAATGGCTCTAACTTGTCCAATACCGCTTTCAACTCTTCCTCCATTTTTCCTACTTTTTGGTCCCCTCTACACATTTCTATCTCTTATCATCTCTTTGACTCATCCATTTACCTAGTTTGCCACTCACCCTCTCATTTTCCTTCTCTAACTGTCTCATTTTCTCATCACTCTCTCCTTGGGCACACCTCATCCTTTCTAACTCCATGTGGAACTCCTCACCTGCCTTACCTGCTTCATCATTGTATCTACAAATTATGTTTTGTACCTTCTCAATTTCATGCTCCATTCATTTGACTCTCCTCATCAGGTCATCCTTGTCTCTTGAGGGCTCTTCTTCGGTCATGAAATCGTAGAGGTCTATCGTTACCCAACCACTTCTAATGTCCAAGACTTCTTTTCTCATTTGCTTTCCCTTTGTAATCCTGCTTTCACTTTGAAGTGTTTGGATCTGTCTTTTTAAGTTGTTGTTTTCCCCCTTTAACATTTTATTCTCACTTTCCACCGATTGCATTTGCTTTTCCCAATTAATCTTTTGCAATAACCTAACAATCCACATTTACATGCACCAATCAACTTAAGTAAAGTTGAGAGCTTATGGAATGTTGGATGGTAAGATGACATTGGATCAAGAGGATTTAGTGAACCACTATTCCAAAGTTGAATATTCTTCTCTCTAGTTGCACGATTTGTTTTTTGGGAGTTCACATCAATATTGCATTGTATATTATAGAAAACTCTCTATGCACATGGACATGGATACTTGTTGATGTAGGGGCATGAGGGCATCCCAATGTGATGTTTGTAATACGTGTCACCACCATCTTTGGGAACAAGTACAGGATTATGAAAAATAGAGTCAAACATTGGTTGGGAGGGACATTAGAGCATGAGTTTTGTAGGGAGATTTTGTTTTCTTGGATGTGGATGGGACAAAGTGTATTTTTCCACTAAGTATGGCTAGAGATGATGAAAATTGAAAGTTTCTTTTCTTTTTTTGGGCAAGCATAGCTACAAATTTGATGATATAGCACTCTACTTTTGAATGGAGTTTGAAAATATTACTTTTTCCAAAAGAAAATTAAAAATGATCTTAAAAAATCACTTATAATATATATATTAAAAAATGGGCCCTTTCAAGTAAGTAAACACCAGAAATGAGAATTTCTTAAAAATATAATTTTTTAGTCTATTTGCAAGAGTAGTTCAGAGTCATCTCAAAAAGGCACATCAGCATAGTAAGTGTCCTTATTAGTAGCTAAATCTGTAGCCTAGTCAATAGACTGATTGATAAATAAAAAAAATACAAAAAAATCCCCACTTTTCCTATGCAACTTTCCCCATATTCAAAGTAGTGAATTGCATACAAATATGGAAAAAACATATATTGAACTTAAACACATTTTATTTTTTTGTAAATGTAACACACATAGATATACATACATAAATGCTCTCATAATAATTGAATTAGTTTACTAGCCACTAAAAAATAGAGCTTTAAGTTGGATTGTCAATCCTTGAACTCCTATGAATAATCAATGAACGTCTTTAATCATAATGTGAATAAACATGAATACACCTCCATAGATGCTCACCTACATACATAGATACTTGCACATTAGGTCATATATACGTGGCAACAAAAAAAAGTTAGGCAAGTCATAAGAAACAATAGTATTAATCAATGAAATAACGAGATCACTAAGATTAAATGTGATAAAACAAAGTCACAAAAAAAAAGTACATGTCTGATAGAAAAACATTACTTTAACAATACCTCTCCAATTATACATATCTAAAAGAAAAATCATGTCTACTATAATATATGCCTATGAGGAAATTGATTAGATATGGCGAGTCAACTATGAGGACTTGTTCCTCTTAACACAAAGGATGAATGCTTGGTAGGACTCAGAGTGTTGCTTTCATATTGGACAGGAAGCTCCTTGCCCAAAAGTAATTAAGTAGAAATGTTAATGAGCTCAAAGATCTGCGAGAACCAAGCAACCACTAGAATCTTTTTAAGATCTCAACACGAATTGGTGCTTAAATTGTGTCTTGGATTCAATGGAATCTCAATTTCAAACATCTTAAATTTGCACATTCTGATGGAAGACAAGAAGTCGACCCTCCTATGGGAAGTTTCTGCAAAGGGGAATCTCAATCAACATAAAAGCTACTAAAAACTGCAAATCTATGCCTTGGTTGAAAACATGCCATCAAGGGCTAGAAGACCTGGCTTCCTTCTAATTCTCATGCCCTAGATTTTTCTCTCTAGATGTCAACGAGCTTATTAATTTTGGCTGGTGTGTTGAGTTGAAACAATTTTTGTTGGGGATGGGAGTTGGCTACTCCTCATCCGTTTCAAACGAATTTAAAAGTGAGATCCTCTAAAAGATTTGGAGAGAGTGCTACTTTCTAAACTTGGACATCCTAAATCAAGAATGGTCTATTGAGTCCTACCTATACTTTTTGGCTAAGAGAATAAAAGACACTAAGACCTCCTACTCCTCTCCCCCTTCCCCTTCAAGCACAATAGAGTCTTTGCTATAGAGAACAACAAGTTCAATTGTAAATGGCTATCACATCAAGGTGATCAAGCCATCATTAAACTTCTTAGTTCTTTTCAATAGTCTCCCCTTCAAAGGGCTCTAGCCTTCTTTTTAGATCTTTCTTTTCCCTTGTACTCACTACTTTTTAATATAGTTGGACTTGGTTAAAAAGAAATTACGGATATACATACACTTGCAAATGACATACTTCATATACCTACAAGACAGAACATACATCACCTACAAAAAACCATTCTAGAGAATATACATCACATTTGTGTGTGTGTGTGTATGCAGTTACGTATGTCACCACAATACCTATGGAAAATAAATTTTAAGTTCTTAAACCTCTTTTAAATGTTTTTCATACTTAGTTATTATGACTATAATATAACAACATAAAGCTCCCAAGTAAAATTTGACACGAACGATAGATGGCTTGACTTTATCGAATTCAAAATGAAGGGGTCGTTTCCGAGCTAATAAAAAACTAGTCAAGAGTAATTGTTCTATGCTTATTACTATATATATTTACGAGAACCATCCTTACTACGAACATGACTAGAATATATTCTTGAGTGCCTATTGAAATCCACATTAGGAAACAATAAGTTCAGTTCCTTGAAAGAGTGCACAAATAGGTACATTATCACATTCAATACTGTTCAATACAAACATATGTAGTGTTTTCTATTTTCACATCGCAATTTATCACTTTATATTTGCAAAAAACTATAAATATCGTACAGCTCACAGTTTAAGGTCATTCCCGTAACGTCAAATCTAGACTTTAGAGTATAAAGTTACGATAAGGGAAGGATCTTCAGAAAATGTTAGTTCAGATCCTATACAAGAAACGTACATGAGAAAGCACACTACCTACCATAAAAAGATTCCTTGTCTACTTCTAAATTATTTCTAAATGAACACTGATTACATGATAATGGTCTATAGGTTACTTTCCTTTATCAAGTATCTTTATTGGTAAAACCGATAAAATAAGATAATTTACTTACGCATCAATTTAAAAAAAAAATAGCAAAAGAGATAGAGAACAATTACTTATAATGGAACCCATTGCTTGAATAAGTCTATGCTCTGTCATAGAAAATATATTTTGGTTTTTCAAGCCTGGTAGAAGAGTTCTTCCGCAAAGAACTACGTGAGATGTCTATAAGAATGTAAACTATTCCTGCTACAAAGTATGTGCATGGGAAAGATTCAAGAAATAGATCTCAAATGCACATTTAAACGGACCCGAAATTGCCCCATTACATATGGTAAACGTTAAATAGAATTCGGAATTTTGAAAACCCATAGAAATGATAAAGGACTTACTGAATGTCTGAATACCTTTCCTATATATTTAGTTTTCATCAAACATTCTTGTACACATTTACTGATTGTGAAGCAAAGTCGCCGTTTAACTGTATTGTAAAACTCTTTTCGAACGTCATTACATGAGAAGATCATGCGGGAAAATCCATGAGAGGATATTTTATGTCCATTTGATATGAAATGGAAAAATAAAGAAACACAGATGAAGGGTGAAAGATAGGGAGAGAAAGATAAAGAAGAAGAGAGACATGGAGAGGGAGAGAAAGGTCCAAAGAGCTAGAAGATATTAAATGTAGATGTATTTCTACAAACCGTACTTATGACCTCAAGTGCTGAACGCAAAAATCAGAACTTACATGACTAGAACTAAAAAATGGCATTATCCATTAATGCAATTCTACACTAACATCCCCCCTTGTGTTTCAAATAATCCTAACTTGGTACAATGTACAACATCAAATCACATAAGTAGTACATTTAGAGACACTACAACATATGAGTCTCATACCAATGCTAGCCATATCGATAATCACCCTTGGCATCAATATGACCATTGGAAATGTTTGGGAAAACATGCTAGCCATACCGATGGTCAATCCATCATCTGTATGACTATTGGAAAATTACTGGTAGTATGAGCATCGAAAGATGTTGACATCGTTATAAGGATCAGTATTCTAGTAGAGACACATATGCTTATGCCCATGCCTATATTCGTGCCTATAGTCACACCTATATCGGCATCTATATCGACACCTTCTTTAATAACCTGAAGCCAAAAGCTAAGTACTAGTCATCTGCTTTTAACTCGAAAGCTAACTCCTCTGTTTTTTTGCATGAAGCATCTCCATCTCACCTGCATTGTGCTTGCCCTATGCTTTCTGTCTCTCCCCTCACACACATCCACTCCCCTCTCTTCCATATACACACATAGATCTCTCTCTCTCTCTCTCCACGTACACACCGAGATCTATCTCTCTCTACACACATACATCTCTCTCTCTCTCTTGCATCTTGGTAAGTGATGCACTCCTTCACCCTCTCTCTTTCTCAGTTTTTTTCTTTTTTAAGGTCTCCTAATTTTGCTTTAATTTGGTTTTGTAGGAGATTTTTGGCCTCGGTTCTCTATTTGAGGATAGGTGACATTGATTGTGCTTTGATGAACATTCCAAAATTATATCGATATGAGTGATATACATACATGCATGTAGTGTTTTTTTCTTTATCAGAGAGAGAGAGAGAGAGAGAGAGAAAGATAGAGAGAAAGATAGAGAGAAAAAGAAAGATAGAGAAACAGAGAGAGGTATCGAAAGAGCAAGAGGGAGATATAAAACAACATTAATTGATAAAAAGAGAGAAAAAGAGAGGTAGATTAAGATAGAGAAATAAAAAACCTTAATATATATATATATATATATATATATATATATATATATATATATATATATATGAAAATTAAATGAGAGAGAGATATTGAAAGAAAGAGAGAAAAAAACATAGATAGATATTGATATTCATACACACACATATACACCTAATGTTGGTTTCAGAGCATACACACACATATACACATATACACGTATACATACACACGCAAGCTCACATGCATACATACACACACATGCATACTCATGCATATGTATGAATACATATACACATGCATATGCATACATACATACACACATGCATACACAAACATATACATAGATATGCACACTTGCTTACACACACATACAAACACATATGCACACACATACACACACATAAGAGACACACATACACTCACATACACCCATACATACACACATATTCATACACACAATTTTACACACATAGGCACATATATACATACACACATAGACACACACATACGCACACACACACACACTCACTCACATGCATACATACACACACATGCATATTCATGCATAGGCATGTTAGACTCAAGAATTGACAGACAGAAGATGGTTGAACCACACCCTAAAAGGGAGGATTAGGAAATCCTCAACCATGGCTTTTGGGGCAAGTGGTTAGCCCATTATACTCCTAGCCAATAGGTCATGAGTTCAAATCCCACAATTCTTATTAGAGCCAGTCGATCTTGAGAAAGTGAGGGGATCTTCATCTTTGGTGAGAAAACTCGAGCAGCCATGGAGGAGGGTTCACATGGAGCTCGGGGGAACGTCTCGATGATCCTCAATGCAGAAGAACATTTCAATTTGTAGCTCGCATATCAAGAAGAGAAAATTGAAAAAAAAAACAAGAACTTCTTGGCCCACACACAAAGCAACACACACAGGACTCAGGTAAGTGGTTGCACTCTTATAGAGAGAGCAAAAAGCATCGCAAGGGGTTTGAACCTCCAACCCGCTATTTGGAGGCAAATGATCCAGCCACCGTGCCACTCGACTTTGATGATATTACAGTTTGCTCTTTTTACATAGGCCATAAATTGTTGTGGATAGTGAAGAGATAGAGAAAGCATGAAAGATAGAGAGAGAGAGATAGATAGAGAGAGAAGTAGATAAGTAGAGAAGAAGTGGAGATAGAAAGAAAGAGAAGGACAAAAATATCAAAAGGGAAAGAGAGAAGAAAATAAATGAATAGAAAGAGAGAACACTAGAGATAAAGAAAGAGGAAAAGATGGAGAAAGAGATGAGATAGAAATGAGAAAAAGAAAGGGTAGAGAGAGAGAACAAGAGAAGGGAATAGAGAAATGTAAAGAAAGAAAGATAGAAAGAGATTAGAGAATGGAGAAAAAAACTAGATTAGAGAGAACTCTAGATGGTGACTAGGCAAGGGCTATAAATAGGCCGGGAGGTGTGTCCCAGGCATGTCATTCTCCACTTGTCACAATTGGTATCAGAGCCTAAGAAGTATGATTGGGAAAAGAAGGCACGTGCATCGCTTTCAAAGGTGAGACCATCGAAGATTAGAGTGTATCTCCCAATCTATAGGTCAAATTTAAACGTGTAAGATATTGTTGGAAAGCTTGCAAAACATCCGTTCCAATGGAAATAGTAGATTGAGGATCCAAGATAGCTAGCATGGGTGAGAACTAGGGTCAATATATTGAGGTTGAGAACAAGGGGCTCAAGAGACCAAGGTTGCGAACAAGGCAAGTTCCTAGGCAAGTGGCCAAGAAGCAGGAAGGCAAGGTTCAAGAGACCAAGGTTGAGAGCAAGGGTTCAAGAGAACAAGGTTGATAACAAGAAGGTTCAAGAGATTGTGCAAGGGTGAGGACATCAATTCAAGGGGAGATCAAGGATTGATCATTGAGGACAATGATCTCTAGAAGGGGAAGAGAGTGTTACGAAGTAATCCTCAACCATGGCTTTCGGGTCAAGTTGTTAGCCCATTGTACTGCTAGCTGGTAGGTCATGAGTTCAAATCCCACAATGCATGCATAAATACACATGCATATACATGCACACAAATACATGTTTTAGGATTAGGGTTTTAGGGTTTTATATACATGCATACAAAAAGATACACATACACACACACACACATATATATATATACATACACACACACACACACATACATATATATATATATATATATATATATATATATATATATATATATATATATATATATATATATATATATATATATATATATATATATATATCCAAATACACATAAACACACATAAGAGACATAAATACACTCACATACACACATACATAATGGGGAGTCATAACAAACAAGAACTATGTCAATAAAAGAAAAATTCCTCGTCAAAAGTCAAGAAAATGGCATCTTATGTGTGAAAACCCTTTATAGTAGAGGCACCAATCCTTCTTTGTATCCACAACATTAAAGTCAAGGTCATGTCATGGTACTGAGTGTCTTACATGGTATTTGCTTTGCTTTTTTTCTCTTTGTTGAAATTTCATGTTCCCTCTTACTTACAATTATTTAATTTGTGGGAAATGTAAATCACACCCCAAGATATAGGTTTGTTAGTGCAATCAAGTGCTTTACAGTTAGTTAATATGATGAAGTTAGTCAAAGAAGGGTCAGGAAACATTATAATCATAACGGAATTTCGAATGTACTAATGTTCCTCATAGTTACAAAGAAACTTCATCATGTGGCAAGGGACACGAGATTGGTTAAAGATTATTAGAATCCCCAAGATCTTATAATGAGGTTAATCCAATCCTTCTCTAATGATTATGATTGGGTCCTAAACTTTTCTTTGGCACAAGTAATTGTAATTGCAATGTTGCTCATCGACACTCCCTTTCCATCATGTGTAGTTCATGCGTTTGTTTCCTGGATGACACTTGCATATGTGCTCCAAATGTTTAGGAATTGTTTAGCTATAGATAAAGATGAAGCCCAAAGAAGCTTCATTACAATGTAGATTAAGGGCTATTTATTCTATGTTCCAACAACCATCTTGCTACTAGGGGTTTTGTAGCTAATAAAAAGGAACCTCAAACAAAAGCTCTCAACTTATTAGAAGAGCCTGAAAAATAAGTAGACAATTTCCTCATGGTGTAGCAAACAAATTGAACGAAGCCAGTAGTTCACAAAACTGGCCACCCTCAAACTTGGAGCCCTTGGAACCACTCCACTATCGGTAGAGATGGAATTGTTATCTGTGCTGCTTGTAGATCAAGAAGAATTTTTATTCTTACATGATATTGGGAAGGCACTTGGTGTATGCCTTGACGAATGCCTTAGTATTTTTTGCTCAACCTCAGATGGTCACATGGAAAACTCTTTTGACAGAAATGAAAAATTAACCATTCCATTTGGTGATTATTTGCAGACACCATTGCATTTGTGTGCAAGGATATTTTGACTAATGCCAACCAAAATGCCACTGAAGAGGATCTGGTCATCACAAGGGAAAGAATTTTGGAGAAGAAATTCTAACATCCTTTGTTGTGGAGAAAATCTGCATGGTTGAGTCTTCCATTTTGCTAGATGCAATATGAAGAGGAGAGGATTAAGATAGGCTTCAAGATGTAAGTATCTAATGACATTTATGATTGACTATTTTTCATAGTTGTATTCATTATATGTCTTAATGCAGGAAGCAATTGAAGTCGATAAATTTACAGTAAGGAGTGGTGGTGACCGGGTTGCCCATGCACTAGCTGTTCCTTGGCAAAATACATTGTAAAATTTCCAAAGGAAGACTTTTAATTATCCACAGGGACTTTTCCCCTCAAGGAAACTTCATGACTTAGTATCTGAAGGCCTTGATAGAACTTTTGTGGCTATCTATAGTAATGCAAGGGCCAACTATGTAATTTTTGTTGGGAAGTCTTTGCCTTTAATACCCTAGGAGTGAAGTTTAAAGGAAAAGTATTAGTTCAAAAAGGAATTGCTTTGGGTCTTGGATTTAGATACCCCCATGTAATATCCCAATAAGTTTTGACTTACTAGTTGCCACTATCTTTTCAAAGAAGAAAGAATGTGGTGGAGAGGCTCAAGGACAAGAGCAAATTGTTAACATTCAGAATAGCAATTATGCTTTTGTCAATTATCATGTGCATAACAACTTCATATGTTTTGCATAGTTAAATCAATGTTTCTTTTAATTTTATGTTGTGCAAAGTGCTTGCAATGGCCTAGGAATGCAAAGTGTTACAAGGCCCAATCCTGTGTTTTTGTGGAAGGACTTTTCTTGGCATTCATAGGCCATTGCAAGCACTTTGGGCAAAATTTAGAAACCCCATGTACATCAATTATAAACTGAACTTCATAAACATTGTGGAAGACTGTTCTTATGTGCAATGAGTAGAGAACATTTGGACTCCTATGGGTGCATATAAACATGCATCAAGGTATAAGTACAACTAAGTATGCAACAAGATTATTTCTCCCTTGTACAAAGGGTTTGCATGAATTGCACTTTAGCTAAGGCAATCCATATCCTACAATGTTCATCCATTTTGGTTTAATGGCCTAGAAAACACAAAAGAGAATTGCCACAGAAATGGGGGATTGGGCCCAACAAAAGTCTTGTCGGGCCCAATCCTGCATTTCTGTGGTAGGCCTTGTTTTGGCTATTCTTGGCCATTGCAAGCACTTTAAGCACAAAGCATACACATCATTTACATGAAATCTTTTCTTAACTTGATAAACAGTCTGGAAGACTAAGATATTCATGTGAAATGACAAAGAGACACTTTTAGATACTTAGGAGACATATAGTTCAACACATGTAGACTAAGAAACAAACACTTTGGAGAACAAATATAATAAGAAGAAGATTATATTAATAATTTGGTATATACAAAGAGTTCTCTCAACAAGAGACCTTACAAATATTAAGGGTTATTCCCCTTAATCCTTCTGGGAGTGCCTCAATGTCTATCCCTTGAATAGGAATTCCAACGCAATAGCTTTGGAGCTCTTCCTTGACAACTCTTGCAAATGGCCTTTTTTGGAATAAAAAGCCCCATGGACTTTTGATAATGTCAAATCTCTAAAAAGGATCTAGTTTTTTTTCTGCACCTTTGTGGTGCTCTTCCATTTGGAGGGATGTTGGGTTGTGGTCATTGTGGTCTATGAGACGGCTGATAGTTCTTCTTTCTTCTTGGAGCACATTTAGATGGTCGTGCCTCATAATTTACATGCTCTACAATATATGCATGTTGAATTTTATCTCTTTCTTCACCGGTTGTTCTTTGCCTTTTTCCTGTAGGGAGTGTCTTACCTCCTTCTATTACATGATGGTTCATCAGGATATGATGATGGTTCCATGGTGGCTCATTAACACTTTCCTCATTTGAGGAACCCTCTAAAGTTGATGTTGACTCCGTTATGACTTGTCTCCATCCTTGTTGTTTGGGCCTTGCTTTGAATGATGTCTTAGGTGGGCGCTCATCAACAGATATACGAGGGGAAGCCTACATTTCTTGTGTTACATCTCTCTCTTCTTGTGAGTCTTCATTACCCCATGATGGAATGCTACCAGAGTGTGTGCCTGCAACCAACTTTTGTCTACAAGAGTCGGTTGTGGTTTGACGCTTCTTGTGGAGTGTCATCCATCATGGGATCTGATTACCTTGCACATGGCTAAGGTAGATTACATAATCCTTTCTAGGAATCTATTTTGTGCATGCCATTCTCTTAGGTTCAAAAGTGGTTAAATGAATAAGGGCACCTTTATTTATATACTTTCACTTAAGATTTGTTTTGTTCACATTTAAATGGACAAAAATTAGTTCTAAAACATTAAAAGAATATTTGAAAAAACATTTAAAACTAATAATAGGAATAAAACTTTTAGCATAATATGAGAGAATTGAAAATTGATTTGAAGAGAAAGGAGTTATAAAAACCTTGAAAAATGTTTTGAAATGAAATAATGTATTGTGGGATTTAGGAAACTATTTTCAAGCAAAACCCTTGTGGACTCTTTCTGCACAACATTGGGCATGATTTAGCGGTCTTGATGATGACATCCACTTCTCTCTTGCAAAATCATGTTGTATCTTTCTTGTAATTTTTGCTACTCTTGACTCACATGCTCATTCCATTGCATATTTTCTAGAGAATGGGGTATACTAAAACTAGTTGAACATGTTTTCTAAATAGTTTGATTGTAGTAGATCACCCCCATGATGGGTGTTTTTAAAATAAACACCTCTAGCTCTGTAATGTGGTTTCTCCATTTCTTGTGTACTAAACATGTCTAGTAATCCATGTCATTTCATAAAATATGCTCCATGTGCAAAAGGAATATCCTATGGTCTCTTCAATAAGATATACACATGGTAGTTAAAACCATATAGAAAAATATAAGCAAAACTTACTATGTAATGTGTAATGTTGCTTTTCCCCCACGATAGGAAAAATGACTATGTAAACTCGTTCAAAGTCATTTGGAATAATTCTCATTGTGAAGCATTAGTGCAAACCAAACCCATGAAGTGTACCAACTGATCTAAGGATGACTTAAACTTCTTTTGGTATTAATGAGATCAACCTCACTCTCATTGTCTATCATAATCGAACAGAGTCTGTTCCAAAGCTCCTATTTCCCATCATTTTCACTATTCACTTCTCTTTTAAAGAAACCTCTTGCCTTCATTCCAATCATTGAAACTTGTTGTAAAATCTCTTGAGAGTCGCCATACTTCTTAACAACTAAAGATAGATGGCCACCATGACAACCTTTAGAATTCAAAACTTCTTCTATTTTTTGGATTGCTATTGTAGACCTCTATAGTGGTTTCATTGCAAATGCATATTCAACATGGAGCTTCAAAAGCCTATCGAATATCCTCATGAATGGGGGCAAAGTATAAAAGTGAACATTGACCAATGGAAATGGAATTATGGGGTTCCAATCATTGGTTGTTTTTCATGGCTCTGTTCTTCTAACATTGGATACATCAAAAGAGATATCTCCCATTCCCTACTATTCCATGAGTCTATGTCATCAATTTCTTGAGTCATCAACTCTCATGAATGCCCTCGCAAGTTTAGATTGTATCTTATATCCTTTCTAACCTAATATACAATATGGGAAAGGATAGAGAGAAGATGCTGCTTGTTTACAACCTAACAAGAATTTTATACTCTTAAAGTATGCCCCAAATGCCATTCTAGCTCAAAATCACCTATACCATCTACAAAAAGCTTTTGCCCATGTACTTGAGAAGAAATTACTTTTTTAATCCACGGTGTCCTACTAAAAATCCATGCAATAATTTTTTTCTTTATTTGGGAACTTCTATAGCACCTAACCACCAAATATCTCTCTCTAAATAACACTGCAAGTAAAATGGGAAGCAGATCCTCAAGTTTTATCACCCATTCCATGGTCCATAACTTCATTCATTAGCATCATACTCAACCTTTGTAATCATCAACCCTTTATAATTTGGCATTCATCAATGTCTAATATGAACCTTAATTTATCATTATAGTCTGTATAAAAGAGGAAACATTACCTTAATTTAACACTTGAATGTAATAAGAATTCAACACCATATAAAATGTAGTAGGGGTACCTTTGATTGTTGAACTATAAAGGTGAACCATTTCTTGTCGAAGCTTATGAAGATCCACAAATATAGTGTTGAATTTAGTGTAAGTAAATCCTTGTGTTCATAGGATTTTTAATTGCTTCTTGGGAATATTTGGATGACAAACAGAGGTAGGCATAGTGTCTTCTATGAATAAATATTAACCAATAGTACAAGCTACATCCTCATTCAATTTTTTTTTTTATATACAATTTCTATGGGCATGAAAATATATTTTGAGAAATACCTTATGCTTGTAAGGCTTGCCTCAAAAGGTTCTATATTGTAGTTTACCCATTTCTACTGATGCTCGCTTCACCACATATTGCCTACACATCTTGAGCTTTGAAAAGGTTTTCTAACTTCTCTGAGAACTCATCTTGAACAAAAACTCTAATGCACTTTCCTATGGACGTGTCTATAGGAGAAGTTATTTCGTTGTTGTTTATAGGACTATTCATCAGCTTGAACTGGTCTTGTGTCATTGATGAAGAATTATGTATTGAATAAATGACCTACATAATGAAAGATTTAATATCAAGCCCTCATTTAAACATACAAAAGTAAAACAAACACTCACCGTGTTGCAGAAATATGCCATTTTCATGCTCCGCCACTCAATGCCTCTCCACCCTACATATTGAACATATGAAGTACTTTGGGTATGAACTCACTTTGAGACAAGTATACACGTCTTTTACTCTTATCACAAGTAATGCGCATGCCATGAATATGTTTGGCGTCCCCCAAATCCTTCATATCAAATGTCTGACTCAACTTCCTTTTGAGAATTGACAATTCATAAGAGGACTTCCCAACAATGAACATGTCATTGACATAAAGTATCAAGCATATCAAGCTGCCATCTAAGCATCTCTTTGTGTAGAGACAATGATCCTCATTGCTTTGAGATTAGCCTTGAGCTTGCAAACTAAACTTTCCTTGCCAGGAATTACATAACCCTCTGGTTCTTCCATATATATCTCATCTGTAAGATCTCCATGCAAGAAAGCCGTTCTCATATCCATTGGGACTAGCTCTAAGTCCATTGCAATGAATCCAAGCAACATGCGGAGGGTAGTCATCTTGACCATTTGAGAGAAGATTTCCTCAAAATCAACAACATGTTGTTGCGTAAAACCCTTTTGCAACAAGTCGTGCTTTATACTTTGGAGAAGCACTAACTGATGTGAATTTTAGCTTATATAATTATTTACATGGTAAAAGCTTTCGTGCCCTTTGGCAAAGGTACTAAATATCAAGTACCATTCTTATGAATAGAATCGAAATCACTCTTCATGGCATGCTCCCACTTGACATGATCCCCTTTGTGCATAGCCTCTTTGTAGCAAGAAGGCTCACAAGAATCTATTAGCATAAGACACTCTAAATGTGGAACATATCTATCAGGTGCATATGAGACATGTGCATTGCATCTCAATGGTTGCTAAATAGGAACATGTGCAGACTAATTTGATTGGACATTCTCTCGAGCGTTCCTATGTGTAATGTTTTTATGCATGCTAACTCGAGGACTAGTATCCTCAAACACAAATCTTCTCACTTCAACCTCGTTAATGGGATGTTCATGCATCTTCGTCTCATTGAAAATGACATTAGTACTTCTTATCACGGATAATTTTTTAGGATCCCATAAGTGATATCCAAATTGTCCTTCTCGACCATATCCAAGAAAAAGCGTTTTTTTGACTTATGGTCCAACTTTTGTCTAAGATTCTTGGGTATATGAACATATGCTTCACACCCAAAAACTCGAAGATGATCATAATATGGTGGCTTTCCTATCCATAACTCTTGTGCCACTTTCAGACCTTTGGCAGTATTAGGTGGAAGGTTGATCACATAAACTATAGTTAATACCACTTCTCCCCAAAAGCCTTGTGAGAGGTTTGCATGATGCAACATAGAAACTACTCTATCGTGAATAGTTCTATTCATCCTTTCAGCTACAACATTCTGCACTAGGGTATAAGGAGCTGTAAACTCTCTATGACTCCCTCTAGACTAACAAACAAGGCTGAATTCATGTGAGGTATACTCATTCCCATTATCTGAATGTAAAGCCTTAATCTTTATTCCTTTTCAGTTTCAACTGAAGCAAACCATTTTCTCAAAGTAGGGAATACCTCATCCTTTAGTTTGATAGGATGTACCCAAACGGTTCTAGTAGCATCATCCATGAAAGTTAAAAAGTAAACAGAACCACCTAAGGACCTTGTGGGCATAAGACCACACACATCTGTGTGAAGGAGATATGAAGGCTGAATTAAAGAGTCAATATGCATTCTATGCACATTTCTGGTTTGCTTTTCATATTGACAATGCTCACAAAATAGAAAATCAAAGAAAAAAGCATAGGTAAATAGCTACAATGAGAAAGATTTTCCATTCCACTATGAGATATATTGTCCAAATGACCATGCCAAATACAAGCTAGAGGCTATTCATTAATAGCTAACAAGTGTTGCTTTTATGATACAAATAAAGGATATAGTGTACCAACTTTGCTTCCTTTTTTGGAATAACCATATTTCCCTTTGATATACAAAAGGTCTGAGCATAGAAAAACACCTTGTAACCAAGGTCATCAAGTTGACCAACTGACATCAAACTATGTGATAATTGAGGTACATGGCATACATTATGCATAGTAAATCTTGAACCATCAATGAAGTGCACAAACACATCTCCAATCCCCACAACATCACACTAGTAAGAGTCACCAAGTCTCACAGTACCAAGAGACTTTGTTGCATAATTAAAGAACCATTCTATATGTGGTGTCACATGGAAAGAAGCACCAAAATCTAGCAGCCACGCGTGGGAAAGAGAATCAGTGATACGCGCCTTAGTTGGCACAGTACTATCAAGTGTGAACACATCAACATCATAAAAAATAGCATCAATTTCTTCAATCTTCATAGTCAAAGTAGATGGTGCAAGTAATTGTTTAACATGCCCATCAATATCCTGTCCTTTACCTTTAGCAATCTTCAATGCATAAGAATCTTTCTTCATGTGTCCTTTCTTATGACAATAACGGCATTAGATATCCCTCTTCCTTGATTTACTTCTAATCTTATTCAATTGACCATTCTTTTCCTTGTTCTTGCTCCTGCCATGTTGCTGATTCTTTCTTTGGTAAGAATCACAAACATTATATGCATCTCCACTTTGAGTGCCAACCATACATTTTCTATGAATATCATCACTCAAGAGTGCTCCACATATGTCATCGTAGACGAGTTTACTACCATATGCACTATTGCTAATAGTTGTGCAAAACGTATCCCATGATGATGGCAAGGTGCATAACAATAATACTCCTTTCATTTCATTATCCATATCCATTTTTTGAGCTTGTAACTCAAAAAATATAGCATCAAACTCATCTAGATGAGCAGCAACACTATCTGTGTCCTTCGTGCGAAGGTGATATTATTTTCTCATCACATACACTTTTTTTTGAAGATGCCATCTCTTTTTCATATGTATTGCATAACTTCTTCCAAAGCTCTTCTGCACTTTCACAGTCTAATACTATAAAGTAAACATTATCTACCAAGTGCAAGCGAATGGTAGACCTGGCCATTTCATCTAACACATCCCAATCATCTTCATCCATATCATCAGGCTTCTTTGAAATTCCATTTACTGGCTTCCATTGCCTCCTTTGAATCAGCACACCTTTAATGTGATTCTTCCATAGAGCAAGGTTTGTGCCATCAAATTTTCAAATCTCAAAATTGTCTTTGCCCTCTAAATTATAGATCCTCCTTGAAACACTCGCACTAGACCCTGATCCACCATATGTGCATGAGACCTCTGATGCCATGATGGTAGAGAACTGAATAGAATGATAATGGAGTTAGAAGAGTCCAAACACCAATGAATAAGCGTATCAAGGAGTAAATCGACCTCTATATAGTTGAGAAAACCAAGAAATCGAGAGAAATTTTCTTAGAGTATCCTCTACAAAATGAGCATATGACCAATGTCAAAATGTCATAAAACTGCAAGTACTGACATGTTTACCTGCATAATGAATCACTGACTTCACTGCATATAATTTTTTACCCAATAGAATCCAACTAGGCTTATTGAGCACATATGAACAACTATCATACACCTCCTATGGTGAGGCTGGGTAAGTCTTCCACCCGCATCACCAATAAGACCCCGACATCTAGGTATCTCTCAATTACGAAAACCTCACCAGAACCCCCTTTATCAAATGTAAATGGCATTATGCAAAAAAGTAACTGCTATATCAATGACCACATGGACATACATAAGCGGCATTCACAAGAGCGTACATGGTGTGTATGTGCTCAATATATGTAGTAAAGTGACACTAAAAGGCTGAATGCATAGCCCAAAAAGTAGCCAACTAGAAGTGTCTGTCAACTATGATGTTTTAGGCTAAAAAACTTACATAAATTTGCAGTGGATGCTCCCACCAAAAGTGAAAACCTTTCGAGAAACTTATAGTTTCAGGAGTGTGGCTGAAAACATATCTCGAAAGGTTGATAATTATTGTTAGAGAAGTTCAAAGAACACTCTTCTTGATGTTCTTGGACATGTGTGAAGAGAGCTATGTGAGAAACAATACGACATATTAGGGGCATACCGATGTTGTGCATACCAATGGTCAGGCCTCGCCATCGGTATGACCATTGAAAACCCTTGAAAATCCATGGAGGCAATATACACATCAGAAACTACTGCATCGGTATGAGCATCGGTATAAGTGTCAATATGTGCACCATTAATTTACTATTAGTTATCGATGATCATACCGATGCCTATACTGACGCTCATATTGACGCAATTATTTAATCGGACCCGAGAGCGAAAATTTCACATTCATCACATTTTGAAACAAAATCTGTTACTATCGAGTTTGCATGCGCGAGCTGCATCTCTCTGTTTCTCTCTCTTTCTCTATCTATCTCTCTTTCTCAACACAGACCTCTCTATTCCTCTAGATCTGAAATTTTGGTAAGTATCACGCATACTATGGCACTCTTTTCTCTCTCTTTATATTTTCCCTTTTCTAATTTCTCTTCTCTTTAATTTTGCAAGAGATTTTGGCATCAGGTCTTTGGAATTCGACAAAGGACAACATTAAGTGGACTTTGACCATGACGATCCAAATAATACATTGATGTAAGTGATTGTTTTGTTTTCGATTGACATAGAGAGAGAGATGAAAGAAAGAGAGAGATCTAGAGAAACATAGAGAGAGAGAGATATACATATACATACCCACTTACATATGCATACACACACATATGTGCATACACATATGCATATGCATACATACATACACACACATATGCATATACATACACGCATGCATATACATACACAGATATGTGCATACACACATACACATGCATATGCATACACACATATGCACATGCATATGCATACACACATATGCACATGCATATGCATACACACACATGCACATGCATATGCATACACACATGCATATGAATACATACATACACACATATGCATATACATACACACATATGTGCATACACACATATGCAGGCATATGCATACACACATACACACATGCATATGCATACACACATACACACATGCATATGCATACATACATACATACACAAGTTGCATGTAGATACACACATGCATATACATACATACATGCATATGCATATACATACATACATACATACACAAGCATATACATACACACATGCATATGCATACACACACATGTATACATACATACACACACAAGTTGCATATATATACACAGATATGTGCATACACACATACACATGCATATGCATACACACATACACACATGCATATGCATACATGCATACACACATATGCATATACATACACACATGCATATACATAGACACATATGTGCATAGACATACACATGGACATGCATACACACATACACACATGCATATGCATACACACATGCATATGCATACACACATACACACGTGCATATGCATACATACATACACACACAAGTTGCATATACATACACACATGCATATACATACATACATACACACATGCATATGCATATACATACATACATAAACACATGCATATACATATACACATGCATATAAATACACACACATATATACATACATACACACAGAGGTTGCAAATACATACACACATGCATATACATACACACATACACATGCATATGCATACACACATACACACATGCATATGCATAAACACATACACACATGCATATGCATGCATACATACACACAAAAGTTGTATATACATACATACATATGCATATACATACATACATACATACATACATACACACATACATATACATACACACATGCACATACATACACACACATGTATACATACATACACACACATATGCATATACATACACACATGCATATACATACACACATATGTGCATACACACATACACATGCATATGCATACAAACATACACACATGCATATGAATACACACATGCACACATGCATATGCATACACACACAAGTTGCATATACATACACACATGCATATACATACATACATACACTAATGCATATGCATATACATACATACATACACATATACATATACATACACACACACATATGCATACATACATATACACACAAGTTGCATATACATACACACATGCATATACATACATACATACACATGCACCTACATACATACATACATACATACACACATGAATATGCAAATACATACATACATATGCATATACATACACACATGCATATACATACACACATACACATGCATATGCATACACACACACATACACACGTGCATATGCATACACACATACATACATACATTTTTATAAAATATTAGAGAAAAATCTAAATATATAAAATATCAATAATTAAATATCAAAAAACTAGATCTTTATATTTTTAGGGTTTATATATATATATATATATATAATTAAATATACCAAAAAAAGGGTTTCTGAGTTTTTACACACACACACACACACACAAACATACAAACATACACACATACATACATACATACATACATACATTTTAATGAAATATTAGAGAAAAATCTAAATATATAAAATATAAATAATTGAATATCTAAAAAATAGATCTCTAAATTTCTAGGGTTTATATATATATATATATATATATATATATATATATATATATATATATATATATATATATATATATATATATATATATATATATATATATATATATATATATATATATATATATATATATATATATATATATATATATATATATATATATATACTGAAAATAGAATTTTTGAGTTTATGCACAAGAATAGAATTAATATTTCAAAAATAGGATTTTTGCATTTTTACCAACACACACACACATACATACAAACATACACACATACACACATACACACATACATACAAACATTTTTATGAAATATTAGAGAAAAATCTAAATATATAAAATATAAATAATTAGATATCTAAAGGTTCATATATATATATATATATATATATATATATATATATATATATATATATATATATATGTGTGTGTGTGTGTGTGTCTGTGTCTGTGTCTGTGTATGTGTGTGTGTATAAAATTAAATTTTTAGGGTTTATATATATTTATCTCTCTCTCTCTCTCTCTCTCTCTATATATATATATATATATATATATATATATATATATATATATATATATATATATATATATATATATATATATATATATATATGTATATATATATATATATGTATATATGTATATATATATATATATATATATATATATAAAATTAAATATAAATAGAATAGACACATACACACACCTACATACACACATAAAATATAAATACATGTAAATAATTAAATATCTATAAAATAGATCTTTAAATTTTTAGGGTTTATATATATATCTTAAAACACATCCGAAATAAAGTTTTAGGATTAATATTAATTTATAGAATGAAATATATATGAAAATATCTAAAAAGAAGATCTATAGATTTCTTAGGGTTTATATATATATATATATATATATATATATATATATATATATATATATATCCTAACAACTCCACATGGGATGAGGTGGGATCTCCACGTACACCTTGGGGAGCACATAACCATGACGACTCCAAGATATATCGCATATGTGATGGAGCTTCATTCATGCATGCGGTCGAAAAGTCCATGCATCAACACATTGGACATCTTTTCTCCGTACAATTTGGACATTATTTCATGTTAAAATGGAGGGAACAAGATAGAGATTCCAAAGATTATAGCGCAGAGTTGATATATGAAGAGTACCGACCAACAACTAGGCATCGTATTGTGAGCTCATAATGGATTGAGCACATAGCACACGAGGTGATGTCTCATCGGCGGTATGAGGCTCGGGATGCTTTCGGAGTAGGCTTACCCAAGCTTGTATGGTTAGATGTTAAGGAGTGGGAATCTCTTCAGGATGAGCAGCAACATACTCTTGACCGATATCATCAACAGCGAGATGTGGCGGCCACACGTTTAGATATGGTTGGAATGCCGCATTTGGGTAGCGGCGGATATGATAGTATGCACTACCAATTTGTAAGTATCATTTTAATTATTGAACTTGTTTGTGTTAAGCACATCATGTTTGTTCATCTAACATTTTGCATATTTATTACGGGAGTTGGTAGTGGGTCGTCCTCCAACGCGAATCGAAGAAGCTTATGGATATCGTCATGGATTGGCTGCACTATTGCAGGACTTAGAGGGATGCGGTGCAATCATTTCATGGGAGAATCTATGATGAGGTAAACATATAGCTTGGTTTTGTAATTTTAGTTATCCTTTATAACTATCATGTCAATTTGTCTCATTCTACGCATATGCTTTGTTGCACGATTTGTAGGTGTAAAGGTTTTGATCCCCTTGAGCATATGTATGGTAGTGCTTTGCCACATTTTTGTATTACACTCATATGTGGCAATGGTGCACCATAATTTTGTATTCGGTTCCTATATGGAAGTGCTTTGTCACATTCTGTATTCGGTTCCTATATGGAAGTGCTTTGCCACACTCTTGTACATGCTTCAGTTATGGAATATACAACTTTTTTGTACATGATTCATGGTTCATTTTGCTCATCTCTTTTGTGTCGGACACTATTTTGCTATATAAAATCATGTTTTTGTTGCCATTAGAGTAAACATAAAATGTACTCGGTTTTCTTTGGGCAGAGTGTATTTTCTTTTGCTAAACAACATCATGGTAATGTTGTTTGAGCAAAAGACAACACATTGTGCCCAAAAAACATTTTGCACATATGGTCGTCGATATAAGCGATGGTACTTCCACCAAGTGACTGGTATAAGCATTGGTACCCCTAGGAATGTCATCGTTATGAGTGTCCATATAAGCTTCAAAAATACCGATGCTCATACCCATGCCCATATGGGCATTTATACTCGCACTTTAGCTCCGATGTGTATACCGACAGCTACACCGACGTCCGGGCCAAAATGCACCTATTCAATTTCCTCGGTAAAAGCCTGAGTATACACTTGATATGTTGTAGTGAAAGTACTCCAAAATGGCTCCAAAAGGCACACCACAAATGCTTCAAAAAGTCTGCTTTGAAAGCAAAGGATGAAGCTTTGAGGGACAAAAACATGTTCAAGGTAATGTTAACCTTAGTCTTTCCCCTTCTTGGGACACAACAAGATTGTACCTTGCTGGGAAGAGATTGCCAAGGTTAAGAGATCACTGGGAGGAACATTACTGGGATGGGTGACCTCCCGTGAAGTACCGAGAATCTCTAACTTCCTTGATTATTTGGGTCCTCCCTCATGCATAGCCAATAGTGCCAATGGTGACTTCGATGACTCGGATGACAAGGAATGACAAGGTTTATGCCTTGGTCACTGCCTTAGTTGTAAGCCTTGGAGAAAACCTTGGGCGGGTGTTGGGTGCTCGCTTTGCTCGCACAAAAGGAACAAATCTTTTGTGTCAAAATGCTCTGATACCAGTGAAGTAGTTCGATGGTGATGCACCATAGGCGCTCTCCTTCTTGAGAGCTCCTAATGATATCCTTAGAGTACAAAACCGAGCTCCTAGAGCCACACATAGTACTACACACAAAGGTTGCAGAATATGGAGAAAAACGGACTACATAGGGAGCACGAACATGACTTCTTAGGTATTACAAATGCGGTCAAAATTGTAGTATGTCATTGACTAGGCAACTGTATGTTTTATTAAAGAACATATACAAAGAAGTGTCGGGTGGCCATTTGGCCTTTCACATGGACACTAATAGTAACAATATATGTGTGTGTATATGTGTATATGTGTATGTATGTGTATGTATATGTGTGTATATGTGTGTATGTATATGTGTGTATGTATATGTGTGTATGTATGTGTGTATATATGTGTGTGTATATATGTGTATTTATATGTGTGTGTATATGTGTGTATGTGTCTGTATATGTATGTATGTTTGTGTATATGTGTGTATGTATGTGTGTGTATATGTGGGTATGTATGTGTCTGTGTGTATATGTGTGTATCTATGTGTCTGTGTATATGTGGGTATATGTGTATGTATATGTGTGTATATATGTGTGTGTATATGTGTGTATGTATGTGTGTGTATATGTGTGTGTATATATATGTGTGTGTAGATGTATATTTATATGTATATGTTTGTGTACATGTGTATATATGTGTATGTATGTGTATGTATATGTGTGTATGGATGTGTGTATATATATGTGTGTATGTATATGTGTGTATGTATGTGTGTATGTATGTATGTTTGTGCATATATGTCTATGTATATATGTGTATGTATATGTGTGAATATATGTTTGTATATGTCTGCATTTGTGTGTATATATGTGTGAATGTGTGTGTATATGTATGTGTATGTATGTATGTATGTATGTATATGTGCATATATGGGTTATGTATGTGTGTGTATGCATATGTATGTATGTATGTGCATGTGTGTGTATGCATTTGTGTGTATGTATGTGTTAATATGCATGTGTATCTCAGTCACTTGCTTTCTCTTCACTCTTTGCTCTTTGATCGCTCATTTGTTCGTAAAGCTTGATCTCGGCACAAATGTGCTTGGAAAAAGCTATTTTTTCTTTTCACTTTTTGCACTGTTTCTTATGCAAGACCAAAGCATCATAGGCACTTTGCCCCCATCGCTAGAAGCATTGCTAGGTTTTAATGCTCTTAGCAACACTCTTAGTGACTCTTGGGATAAGCATCACATAAGCGACTCTAAGCACGACATATGCGATGGTCCCAAATTTTTTGTTTTTGGTTTTTTTTTGGGACTTCACTTATGCGACACTTTTTTAAAGAAGTGTCGCATAAACGATGATGCCTACTATTTTTTTCAATCAGGGATCTCACTATGCCCCCGTTATTCTTGTCATGTTTTAAGGAACTTGCAACTCCATTAGTTAGTGAAGATCTTAACCTTGAAAAAACATTAATGAGAGCTAATATCAACTTCTCTATGTAGAGACAAATGGAAGAGGAAAAGCAAATAGAGATGGACTAAGGAGAAGAAGAGTGAATATCAACAAGACAATAAAAGTACTCCAAATCCAACCACAAAAATAACAACAACAAGAGTGATGTCAAGCATCTAGAGTAAGGAAAATGAAGTATTTCGATGGCAATGCACCACAATGCACTCTCCTTCTCGAGAGCCCCACGATGATATGCTCGGAGTAGAAAACCGAGCTCCTGAGGCCGCATACTCCGCATAGAGGCTGCAGAATACGTAGAAAAACACAGTACACAGGGAGCACGAAGATAGACTTCTTAGGTCTTACAAATGCGGTCGAACTTACAGTCTGTGACTGACCAGACCACTATATGTTTTATTAAAGAACATATACAAAGAAGTGTCCGGTGGCCATTTGGCCTTTCACATGGACACTAACAGTAACAATCTCCCACTAAAGGCCAATATGGCTAGAGTAACTATGGGAGAAAAATAAAGAATGATAAAGAATACCTGAGTGTATGTATGCAAACTATACCTCCCACCTGATGGGCATGTTACAAAGTATACAAGTGACTGCGTAAGATTAAGAATCAAGTAACCCCCATCCAGTGACAACAGTGTCGAAAGCTATCTTGTGGTAGAGCTTTAATCAAAGCATCTGTAGCATTATCTCGAGTGTGAACCTTCTCAAGAATAATGCTCTTAGTGGCTAAGCAATCTCTAATGAAGTGATATCTCACCTCAATGTGGTTGGTCTTTGCATGATAGACCGGATTCTTAGCCAAAGCAATGGCACTCTGACTATCACTGAGCAAGCGAGATACATGTTGAGGTAAACCCATATCACAAGTAAGACAAGAAAGCCACAATGCTTCCTTACATGCTTCACTTGCTGCAACATACTCTGCTTCTGTGGTGGAAATAGCTGTACATTCTTGAAGATGAGATTTCCAAGAGATAGCACCTCCAGCAAAATGAAAAATGTACCTTGATGTAGACTTACGATTGTCTACACAACCAGCATAGTCAGAATCTTTGTAACCAATAACGGATGCTTTCCCTCTACCTAAGTATACACACTTGTCCTTAGTGCCACTCAGATATCTCAAAATCATCTTGACCGCTTCCCAATGTTTTTTGCAAGGATTAGACATATATTTGCTCACAACTCCCACTACAAATGCAATGTCTGGTCTCGTAGCTACGATAGCGTACATGAGACTACCAATAGCAGACTGATAAGGAATTTTGGTCATGAATTCCTTTTCCTCATCTGATTTGGGGCAGTCATCCTTGCTCACTTTCACATATGTGGGTAAAGGTGTACTCAATGCCTTTCCACCTTGCATATTGAACCGGTGAAGTACTTTGGATATGTACTCACTTTGAGACAAGTATATGCATCTTTTACTCCTATCACGAGTAATGCACATGCCAAGAATATGTTTGGCATCCCCCAAATCCTTCATATCAAATGTCTGACTCAACTTCTTTTTGAGAATTGACAAATCATAAGAGGACTTCCCAGCAATCAACAAATCATCAACGTAAAGTATGAAGCATATCAAGCTGCCATCATAGCATCTCTTTGTGAAGAGACAATGATCCTCATTGCTCCGAGAATAGCCTTGGGACTTCATAAAAGCATCAAACTTTTGGTACCATTGTCTAGGAGACTGTTTAAGTCCATACAAGCTCTTCTTGAGCTTACAAACTAGAATTTCCTTGCCAGGAACTACATAACCTTTTGGTTGTTCCATATAGATCTCATCTATAAGATCTCCATGCAAGAAAGCTGTTTTCACATCCATTTGGAGTAGCTCTAAGTCGTCCATTGCAACGAATCCAAGCAACATGCGCAAAGTAGTCATCTTGACCACTGGAGAGAAGATTTTCTCAAAATCAACACCATGTTGTTGCTTAAAACCCTCAACAAGTCGTGCTTTATATTTTGGAGAAGCACTATGTGATGTGAATTTCAGCTTCATTTACATGGTAAAGCTTTCCTTCCCTTTGGCAAAGGTACTAAGTCCCAAGTACCATTCTTGTGAATAGAATCCAACTCACTCTTTATGGCATGCTCCCACTTGACATGATCCTCTGTCTGCATAGACTCTTTGTAGCAAGAACGCTCATCGGCATCTGTTAGCGTAACAAAATCTAAACCTGGAACATATCTATCAGGTGGATGTGAGACACGTGCAGAACGTCTCAATGGTTGCTGAACAGGAACATGTGCAGACTGATCTGAATGGACATTCTCTTGAACATCCCTATGTGTAGCATTTTTATGCATTCTAACCGAAGGACTAGTATCCTAAAACACCACTCTTCTCACTTCAACCTCCTTAATGGGCTGTTTATGCATCTTAGACTCATTAAAAATGACATCACTACTTCTGATCACTGATCGTGTTTCAGGATCCCATAAGCGATATCCAAATTGTCCTTCTCGACCATATCCAAGAAAAATGCATTTCTTTGACTTAAACTCGAAGATGATCATAATATGGTGGTTTCCCTGTCCATAACTCTTGTGCCACTTTTAGACCTTTGGTAGTACTAGGTGAAAGGTTAATCACATGAACTACAGTCAATACTGCTTCTGCCCAAAAACCTTGTGAGAGGTTTGCATGATGCAACATAGAGACTACTCTACCTTGAATAGTTCTATTCATCCTCTGAGCTACACCATTCTGTACAGGGGTATAAGGAGCTGTAAACTCTCTACGAATCCCTCTAAACTGACAGAAAAGGCTGAATTCATGTGAGGTATACTCACCCCCATTATCTGAACGTAAAGCCTTAAGCTTAGTTCCTTTTTCAGTCTCAACTGAAGCAAGCCATTTTCTGAAAGTAGGGAATACATCATCCTTTGATTTGATAGGATATACCCAGACTTTTCTGGTAGCATCATCTATGAAAGTGACAAAGTGAAGAGAACCACCTAAGGACCTACTGGGCATAGGACCACACACATCTGTATGAACGAGATCTAAAGGCTGAATTGAAGAGTCAATGTGCGTTTTATGCACATTTTTGGTTTGCTTTCCATATTGACAATGCTCACAAAATGAAAAATCAGAGAAAGAAAACACAGGTAAGTAGCCAGAACGCGAAAGATTTTCCATTCCACTATGAGATATATGGCCCAAACGACCATGCCAAATACAAGCCATAGGCTGTTCAGTAACAGCTAACAAGTGTTCCTTATGTGATACAAATAAAGGATAAAGTGAGCCAACTTTTCTTCCTTTTGCAATAACCATATTGCCCTTTGATATACGAAAGGATTGAGCATAGAAGACCACCTTGTAACCAAGGTCATCAAGTTGGGCAACTGACATCAAACTGCATCAAAACTGAGGTACATGGCATACATTATGCATAGTAAATTTTGAACCATCAATGAACTGCACAACCACATCTCCAATCCCCACAACATCACACTGGTAAGAGTCACCAAGTCTCACGGTACCAAGAGACTTTGCTGCATAATAAGAGAACCATTCTCTATGTGGTCTCACATGGAAAGAAGCACCAGAATCTAGCAGCCAAGTGTGGGAAAGAGAATCAGCCATAAGTGCCTCAGATGGCACAGTACTATCAAGTGTCAACACATCAGCATCATCAAAAATAGCATTAATTTCTTTAATCTTCACAGTCGAAGCAAATGGTGTAGGTAACTGTTTAACATGCCCATCAACATTCTGTCCTTTACCTTTAGCATTCTTTAATGCATAACAATCTTTCTTCATGTGTCCTTTCTTATGACAATAATGGCATTCAATATCCCTCTTCCTTGATTTACTTCTACTCTTATTCCGTTGACCATTCTTTTCCTTGTTCTTGCTCCTGCCACGTTTCTGATTCTTTCCTGGGTAAGAATCATGAACATTATATGCATCTCTACTCTGAGTGCCAACCATAGATTTTCTACAAATCTCCTCACTCAAGAGTGCTCCACATATGTCATCATAGAAGAGTTTACCACCAGGTGCACTGTTGCTAATAGCTGTGCAAAATGTATGCCATGATGATGGTAGGGTGCATAACAGCAATACTGCTTTCATTTCATTGTCCATATCCATTTTTTGAGCCTGTAACTAGGAGAATATGGCATCAAATTCATTTAGATGAGCAGCAACACTATTTGTGTCCTTCATACGAAGGTCATATAATTTTCTCATGAGATACACTTTATTTGATGCCGTCTCTTTTTCATATGTATTGCATAACTTCTTCCAAAGCTCCTCTGCACTTTCACAGTCTAATACTAAAAAGTAAACATTATCTGCTAGGTGCAAGCGAATGGTAGACCTAGCCATTTCATCTAACTCATCCCAATCATCTTCATCCATGTCAGCAGACTTCTTTGAAATCCCATTTACTCGCTTCCATTGCCTCCTTTGAATCAACACATCTTTAATCTGATTCTTCCATGGAGCAAAGTTTGTGCCATCAAATTTTTGGATCTCAAAATGGTCTTTGCCTTGCAAGTTATAGCTCCTCCTCGGAACACTAGCACTAGACCCTGATCCACCAGATGTGCCTGAGACCTCTGATGCCATGATGGTAGAGAACTGAATAGAATGATAATGGAGCTAGAAGAGTCCAAACACACCAACAAATAAGTGTATCAAGGAGTAAATTGACCACTGTGTAGTTGACTAAACCAGAAATCTAGAAAAATTTTGCGAGAGTATCCTTTGCAAAATTAGCATATGTCCAGTGTCAAAGTATCATAAAACTGCAAGTACTAACATGTCTACCTACATAGTGAATCACTGACTCCACTGCATATAATCAGTTACCCAATAGAAACCAACTAGGCTTATCGAGCACCTATGAACAACTATCATACATCTCCTATGGCGAGGCTGGGTAAGTCTTCCACCTGCATCACCAAAAAGACCTCGACATCTGGGTGTCTCCGAGTTAAGAAAACCTCACCACGACCCTCTTCATCAAACGTAAAAGGCTTTATGCAAAGAACGTAACCGCTATATCAATGACCACATGGACGTATATAAGCGCTATCCACATAAGCGTACATGGTGTGTATGTGCTCAATATATGCAGTGAAATGACACTAAAAGGCTGAATACACAACCCCAAAAATAGCCAATGGCACGTGCAAGTGTTTGTCAACTCTGATGTTTTAGGCTTAAAAAACGTGCATAAATTTGCAGCGACTGCTCCCACCAAAACTGAAAACTTCTCGAGAAACCTGTAGTTTTATGAGCGTGGCTGAAAATACAGCCCCAAAAGTTGATATTTATTGTCTGAGAAGTACAAAGAACACACTTCTTGATGTTCTTGGACCTGTGTGAAGAGAACTATGTGCGAAAGTACTCCAAAATGGCTCCAAAAACACCCCAAAAGTTCTTCAAAGATAGGCTTTGAAAGCAAAAATGAAGCTTTGAGGGACCAAAACTTGTTCAAGGTAATGCCAACCTTAGTCTTTCCCCTTCTTCAGACACCACAAGAGTGTAGTTTAGTGGCAAGAGATTGCCATGGTTAAGCGAGCTCTGGGGCGAACAGTACTTGGATGGGTGACCTCCTGGGAAGTACCAGGAACCTCTATATTCCTTGATCGTTGAGGTCCTCCCTCACACGTAGCCAACGGTGCCAACGATGACTCGGATGACAAGGTATGCCAAGGTCTATGCCTTGGTCGCCGCCTTAGTCGTAAGCCTTGGGGGGGGAGGGGGGTGCTCACATCGCTCGCACAAAAGGAACAAAGCTTTTGCCTCGAACTGCTCAGATACCGGTGAAGTATTTCGATGGCGATGTAGTACGCTGCGCTCTCCTTCTTGAGGGATCCACGATGATATGCTCGGAGTAGAAAACCGAGCTCCTGAGGCGGCACATAGTACTCTGCATAGAGGTTGCAGAATACGCAGAAAAACACATTACACAGGGGGCACAAAGATAGACTTCTTAGGTCTTACAAATGTTGTCGAACTTACAGTCTATGACTGACCAGGCCACTATATGTTTTATTAAAGAACATATACAAAGAAGTGTCCGGTGGCCATTTGGCCTTTCACATGGACACTAACGGTAACATAAAAGACCGAAAGGTAGAGGAGGTACATGTGGTGGAAAATTAAGGACATCAAATGTTTGCTACATATGTGCAAACCAAGGAGACTAGGCCAAGCATTTCTACTAAAGTAATGGAAGATATAGTTATAGAGGTTATGGTACCTATGGGAACTCTTCCAACGCCTTAAGAAATGAACATAGGCTTTTGTCTTCTCTCTCTCTTGCTCTTTCCATGCATCTATGTCACATGTATTTCTCTATGTGTGTGTGTCTTTGTGGTTCGCATTAGTTTCTCACTCCATATCTGCACAAAAGGGAAACTTATTAGTTAAGGAAACATGAGGGAATCCGTGGGTTGAACAAGAAAGAAACGATGTTGCTGTTTTTGTGTGCATTCGCAATTTCCCACTTATATAGGGAGGACCATTTTCAGCTCTTATAAAGCACACAAAAAGTAATCTCCAATTACATCTTGAGTTAGAGAAGACGGAACCTCTTCTCCTACTCCTATCCTATAGGTGCACGAGCATTGTTCGTCCTCTAGGAAGGCCCTGAAATCTGTTTGGCGGTAGCTTCTTTGAGAATAGACAAAAGGAGATTAACTTTCTATTCTAGCCATATTCTAGTGTTAATGAAGGTGACACAATTTCACATATACATTCCAAAATATTATCATTCTTGTTAATAGCACATGTACATTCCAACATATTATAATTTTTATCTATTATAGGAATGTTGTTTTATCTACTTGACGGAACTTTAAAATTTTCGCGAGTGTGAGAATAGTTCAAAAGAGAGGAGTCGATTGTAAGATCTTTGGGCACCGCATCACACAAATAATAGGACATTATACCTTATTCGTTCCTCGACACGGCCAAAAGCTGTAAGGAAAGCACATGGAAAACAATCTTTTCACGTTCGCAGTTGCATTTCGGAACCCTGCAAATTAGAGTGATGGAAACGTGAAGGACATTAGGAGCGTCACCATTTATCACGGCAAGCTTGGCACACACATGCATATACATACATACACATGCATATACACACACATACATATACATACATACATACAAACATGCATATGCATATACATACATACATACACATATGCATATACATACACACATGCATATACATACACACATATGTGCATACACACATACACATGCATATGCATACACACATACATACATACATTTTTGTACAATATTAGAAAAAAATCTAAAGATATAAAATATAAATAATTAAATATTTATAACTTAGATCTTTAAATTTTTAGGGTTTTTATATATATATATATATATATATATATATATATATATATATATATATAGCCATATATATATATATATATATATATATAATATATATAAACACACTACACAAAGCACGAATAGGGTTTTTGAGTTTTACACACACGGTCGAAATACAAACATTGACTGACATACACACATTTTTATGAAACATTAGAGAAAAATCTTGGGTGGCCATTATAAATCATGGACACTATCTAAAGAATGATTTTTATGTGTATACTTTAGGTTATATATATATATATATATATATATATATATATATATATATATAAATATATATGGATATATATATATATATATATATATATGTGTGTGTATATATGTGTATTTATATGTGTGTCTATATGTGTGTATGTGTGTATATGTGTGTATATTTGTGTATATGTGTGTATGTATGTGTGTGTATGTATGTGTGTGTACATGTGTGTATGTATGTGTCCGTGTGTATATGTGTGTGTGTGTATATGTGGGTATATGTGTATGTATATGTGTGTGTGTGTGTATATGTGTGTATGTATGTGTGTGTATATGTGTGTGTATATGCATGTATGTATATGTGTGTAGATGTGTATTTATATGTATATGTCTGTGTACATGTGTATATATGTGTATATATATGTGTGTATGTATGTGTGTGTATATATGTGTGTATGTATATGTGTGTATGTATGTGTGTATGTATGTATGTTTGTGCATATATGTGTGCGTATATATCTGTATGTATATGTGTGTATATATGTTTGTATATGTGTGTATGTGTGTGTATATGTGCATGTATGTGTGTGAATGTGTGTGTATATGTATGTGCATGTATGTATGTATATGTGCATATCTGTGTATGTATGTGTGCGTATGCATATGTATGTATGTATGTATGTGCATATGTGTGTATGCATTTGTGTGTATGTATGTGTGTGAATATGTGTGTGTATCTCAGTCACTTGGTTGCTCTTCACTCTTTGTTCTTTGATCGCTGGTTTGTTCGCAAAGCTTGATCTCGGCACAAATGTGCTTGGAAAAAGCTATTTTTTCTTTTCACTTTTTGCATTGTTGCTTATGCAAGATCAAAGCATCATAGGCACTTTTCCCCATCGCTAGAAGCATTGCTAGGTTTTAATGCTATTAGCGACTCTTGGCATAAGCATCACATAAGCGACTCTAAGCATCACATATGCAATGGTCCCTATTTTGTTTTTGGTTTTTTTTGGGACTTTAGTTATGCGACACTTTTTTAAAGAAGTGTTGACACATAAAAGGTGAAAAAAGAGGGTATAGGACTCATAGAAAACCACAAGCTGACATGTCGCGTGATAGGAAAAGGATTGGTTCCCATTGGCAATCTCCTGCTAACTTTTTCACATTCAATGCTGTATGAAATTTGTCTGATAAGGCCAGCACGACACAGAGTTTAGATGGTATTACAAAGAAGACTAATCATCCTCTCATCACCTTCATGCAGGGCCCAATTGGCTTTAAGCTTGTTGTTGATCAGAGCGAGCACTTTATGATGCCCAAAAGGGGGGGATTTCTTGTTGGTGCAAATACCAAGCCTACAAACTTGGCTAGTTATAAAGACTTTATGTGCAAAATGGTTGAAATTCCATGGAACCATTGCTATGGATTCTTTACTTTCTTATCACTTGTAAAAGTCTATTTGATTTAGAGGAATATATGTAGCTACAACTAAAACTCGTGGAGTTTGTTAGATAGAAAAGCTACGACTTCATTTCGAAAGAATATCTCCTAGATTTGGGTAACACTTTTAGTGAGAACCAAACTTGAATTCCAATTCAAATTTTGAATGGAACATCTATAAAAGATGAATGTAAAAGACATGCGGTATAGATCAAATCTATCCCGAGTTTTGTTGATCAATTTGTAAAGGAGTAAGGCCCACATCATAGCCTACACCTTCATCTATGATTGGGCATTGATCATCATGCCAATGATCATGTACAACATTGTTTCATAATACAATAGATCATTCATTACAACTATTGGTCTCTTTGTCATAGTCATTCAACATAGTCATTTTGTATTGTTCATATCTCAATCATTTTGTGATGATTTTCAATGTTCTATAGCTTGTTGGAATCCACCCTAATTCCTCTACGTGCTATCAAATTTTGAAGACTTTCTATTTAATTGATTGAGAGAAAAGTGCATCGAGGTGATCAATGGGCAAACTCTACAAAGGTCCTAAAACATCAGAGGTAATGATTTGATTGCTAAATTAATTGCTCTGTTTATAGTGCATCATTTCAAGTGATTCCACTTGGAATCATTAGCTCATTAAGCTACTGTAATATCTCCGAAAGGAATTTTTCTAGTTCCTACTGTATTGGAAGCAATGAGCTTAACAAGCAGCAAGTGTGTGAACAAAAATAGAAGGTTTTCATTGATTCTTGAACTTGGAAGTAGTCTATTTTGAATCAATCGTTTGTCACATCATTTCCAAAGTACATAGGCACTTTTTTAGTGGCATTTGAAAGCTAAGAGGGCCTACAACTCAACTCTGATTTAAAAGAGGGCTGGTGCAAAGCAAGGATTAGAAGTACCTACTCATTTCTTGGAGTGTCCATCCATCTTTCCCAAGAGTGGTATCAGAGCAAAGCTAAGGTAAAATGGGAGATGTTTTTCGTTCTTTCATTGATAAATTGGATAGGAACAACTATGCAGCATTGTCTTTGAGGATGAAGACATAATTGCAAGGAAGGAGTCTTTATGGATACATCTCAGGAGATGAGGAGATGCCCATTTTCAGAAGCAAAGGACAACCTACAAGAGAGGCGCATGAAAGACGCAATTCATGGTGTGCCAAGGATGCATTAGCAAGGTCATACTTACTTAACTCAATCTCTATATTTCTTCTTCCACACATTAGGAACTGCAAGACATACCAAGAGACTTGGGAAACATTGTCTTCATATTTGTCTTCCAACACAAGGGCTAGGAAGAACCAATTGTGGATTGAGTTTAGCACTCAAAGGAAGCAACCCAAGCAAGGCATATCAGAGTATGCGACCAAAGTCAAGGATGTAGCTGATCAATTGGCAAGCATAGGAGAAGAAATTGAAGAAGAGCATATTGTGAGACAAGTAATCAATGGGATTAAAGCAAATGATAAATGGGAAAGCTTCAAAATTGCCATGGACTTGTCTATGGACATGCAGATTCCAAATCTTAACACACTCATGGGGCAACTCTTTACCCATGAAGCCAAGCTCAAAAAGAACAGAGATTCATCAAGAGGTAATAGTTCTTGTGCCCTATACAGAGATAAAAGAAAATCTAAAGAGAAAGGAACAAGAACATTGTGGATGAAGGAGCTACCTCCCAAGCCAACTATGCAGGGAGAGGTAGAAACTTAAGAGGAAGGGGCAGAGGAGGTAAGAAAGGTAGGGGGAGACCTTATAACTCCTCACCATGTAATATTTGTGGATTGTCAACTTATACTACAGACGAGTGTTACAAGAACTTCAAGAATCAGAGAGGTAGAGGATTCCAAAGAGGTGGATATACCCAATCAAGAGGAAGATTCAATCACCATCAAGGCTACAATAACAACTACAACAATAACTACAATAACAACTACCAAGGAGGCTACAACTCAAGGAAAGATTACAACTATATAGAGGAGCAAGAGGATTCTCTTCTGATTATGAATATGACTTCAAAACCAGAACCAAAGGATAAGCATCAAGTACAAAAAGGTGATGACACCAAGCACTCGGTAATCAAGGTAGGAAATGTTAAAACCTTTGATGGAAATAAAAATCTGTTGAGCAGGGTTCTATATGTACCTACAATTACCATGGACTTGATGAGTGTTGGACAGATTGTGGAAAAGGGTTTGCAAGTCAGGTTCAATAATTATGGAGCATTTGTGGAGGATCCCCAATATGGATTCAAGAGAATCTCCAAAGGAGAAAAGACAGGTAGATGGTTCACTTTTGAACTTGAAGATACAAGGAATTTTGCACTTTATAGTTACAAAGACCAAACACTATCAGAGCTTGAAATTTGGCATAAGAGATTAGGGCATATTGATGAGAGAAATTTAAAGCAAATATGTAGAGATCAATGTGTTCTTGGGATACCTAATATATCCAAGCATTTGTGGATGATCCCCAACATGGATTCAAAAGAATTGCCAAAGGAGAAAAGACAGGTAGATTATTCACTTTTGAACTTGAAGATACAAGGAATATTACACTCTATAGCTACTAACATCAAACACTATCAGAGCTTGAAATTTGGCATAAGATATTAGGGCATGTTGGTGAGAGAACTTTAAAACAAATTTGTAGAGACCAATGTGTGCTTGGGATACCTAATGTATCCAAGAAACATATGATTTATAAATGTGGTGCTTGTCAGTTTGGAAAATCTCACAGGTTACCCTTCTCAAGGAAGGGCTACATGCATGAGGACTACCTAGAGCTTGTCCATATAGATGTATGGGGACCAGATAAGGATCCCTCAATTTTTGGATCAAGGTATTATGTATCTTTCATTGATGATTTCCGTAGGTGGACTATCTTATACTTTATGAAGCACAAAGATGAAGTATTCAATTTCTTTAAAAAGAATCTTTAGTTGTTGAGAACCAAACAAGAAGAAGTCTAAAGAGACTAAGGTCAGATGGAGGAGGTGAGCACTTCTCAAATGAGTTTGATGCATTCTTGTAGGATAGAGGAATCAAGAGAGAAATTACAACAAGATATACCCTTGAGCAAAATGGGGTGGTAGAGAGGAGAAATAGACTAATCGTTGAAACAGCTAGGTCAATGTTAAATGAGAAAAAATTTCCTAATTATTTATTTGCAAAGAGTGTATCTACTACCACTTATCTTGTAAATAGGTTTCCATCCAAATCTCTTGATGGGATGATCCCATATGAAGCATGGCATGGTAGAAGACCTTCACTTGATCATTGTAGGATCTTGGGATGTGTTGCTTATGTGCACATACCCTCTCAAATCAGAGGTAAGCTAGACCCTAAGGTAGAGAAGTGCATCTTCATAGGGTATGACTTGAATCAGAAAGGGTACAAGTTCTACAATCCTTCCAACAAAGGATTTATGGTCAGTAGAGATGTTATCTTTGAGGAGAATGAATCTTGGTTTGAAAGTGAATGTAGAAAAGTAAATCTAGCTTATGACTTGGAAGAGGAATTTCTAAGCCTCACCAAGGAGGAACCAAATCAGATTGAATACATCAACTCAGATGATGAGGACATCATCAACTTAGAAGAATTCAAGGCATAGAAGTCCAAAGGTAAAGTCAAGATGAAAAAATTGGAAGATATACCTGAATCAACCAACCAAGCAATCAGAAGGTCACAAAGGGAGATCAAAAGGCCAATCAGATATGGGTATGACACTTCTTTAATTACTAAGAATTTTGTTTATCTTGCAAAAGACTTGTCATTTGAAGAGCCATCATCATATGAAGAGGCAAAGACCAAGGCAGAATGGAAGGAAGCTATGGATGAGAAAATTGAGGCAGTCAAAGAGAATTATACATGGGAATTAGTGCCAAAGAAGGAGTCTATGAAGGTTATTGGTTCTAGATGGATCTATAAGATCAAGAGGAATTCTGATGGATCAATAAGCAGGTACAAAACTAGACTTGTGGCTAAGAATTTTGCACAAACCCAAGGAGTTGATTATGAAGAAACCTTCTCACTTGTGGCAAAAATGCCAACCATCAGGGTATTGATAAGTGTGGCTGCATCAAAGAATTGGAACATGTACCAATTGGATGTAAAAAATGCATTTCTTAATGGCTAGATTTCAAAAGAGGTATATATGTCTCAACCTCTTGGCTATGAGTATCCAACCAAGGTAACATATGTGTGTAAATTGAACAAAGCTCTTTATGGATTGAAGCAGGAACCTAGCGCATGGAGCCATATATTGACTACATATCTTTAGGATCAAGCATTCATCATGAGTAAAGCAGATACAAGCACTCCAATGGAGGTAAACCAAAAATTAAGTACTCATGAAGGTGATGTGCTTGATAATATTCCAGGATACCAAAGCATAGTGGGAAGCTTGAACTATGCTATATTGACACCTTAAGGGCACTGAAAATCAAGGATCATAGTTTCCTTATACCTAAGATTCGGACATCCAAATATACTTAGATGCAGATTGGGGTAGGTTTCAAAGATGATAGAAGGAGTACCTCAAGTCACCTATCTTTTGTCGATGACAAACCTATATCATGGTCTTCAAAGAAGCAACCTACTATTGCCTTATCTTCAACAGAAGCAGAATATAGAGGATTGGCCAATGCTACTCAAGAGGCCATATGGATCAGATTGTTATGTACACATTTAGGTTTGCATACTACCTCTCCGATGACTTTTGGAGATAATACAAGCTCACTACATCTTACAACGAATCCTATTTATCATGCTAGGACCAAGCATATAGAGGTTCAGTATCATTATGTGAGAGAGAAGCTATTGAGAAAGGAAATTTCGTTGGCATATGTATCAACCAATATGGAATGTGCAGACTTATTAACCAAAGCATTAGATGGTACAAAATTTTGCAGGTTTAAGTGTATGATCGGATTGCAGGACATTCAAGAGGAGTGAATAAGAAGACCAAGCGAAGATGTTTGGCTTGAGTTGGTGCAAATACGAAGCCTACACACTTGGCTACATATAAAGACTTTATGTGCAAAAAGGTTGAAGTTCCATGAGAACCATTGCAATGCATTCTTTACTTTCTTACCACTTGTAAACGTCTATTTGACTTAGAGGAATATTTATAGCTACAACTAAAACTCATGGAGTTTATTAGATAGAAAAGCTACAACTTCATTTCGATGGAATATCTCCTAGATTAGGGGAACACTTTTAGTGAGAGCCAAAATTGAATTCAAATTCAAATTTTGAATGGAACATCTATAAAAGATGAATGTAAAAGACACGTAGTAGAGATCACATATATCCCATGTTTTGTTGATGAATTTGTAAAGGAGTAAGGCTCACATCATAGCCTACACCTCTATCTATCATTGGGAATTGGTCATCATGCCAATGATCATGTACAACATTGTTTCATAATACAATAGATCATTCATTACAATTGTTGATCTCTTTGTCATAGTCATTCAACACAATCATTTTGTATTGGTCATATCTGAGTCATTTCTTCACCATTTTCAATGCTCTATAGCTTGTTGGAATCAGATCTAAGTCACATACGTGCTACCAAATTTTCAAGAATTTCTACGCAATGAGTTCAGAGAAAAGAGTATTGAGGTGATCACAGTGAAAATGCTATAGAGGTCCAAAAAAATCGGGGGTAATGATTTGATTGCTAAATTGATTGCTCTGTGTATAGTTCATCATTTCAATTGATTCCACTTGGAATCATTAGCTTATTAAGCTAGTGTAATATCTCCAAAAGGAATTTTTCTCATCCCTACTATACTAGAAGCACTGAGCTTAACAAGCAGCAGGTGTGTGAACAAAAATAGAAGGCTTTCATTGATTCTTGAACTTGGAAGTAGTCTGTTTTGAATCAATCATTTGTCACATCATTTCCAAAGTACATAGGCACTTGTTTAGTGTTAGCATTTTTTCTAATCCCTACTGTACTAGACGCACTAAGCTTAACAAGCAACAAGTGTGTGAAAAAAAATAGAAGGTTTTCATTGATTCTTGAACTTGGAAGTAGTCTGTTTTGAATCAATCATTTCTCACATCATTTCCAAAGGACATAGGCACTTGTTTAGTGTCATTGGAAAGATAAGAGGGCCTACAACTCAACTCTAAAATAAAAGAGAGCTGGTGCAAAGCAAGGATTACTAGTACCTACTCATTTCTTGGAATGTCTTCCATCTTTCCCAACATTTCTTACAATTAGCAATTCTTTTGCTGAGGAGGAACATCGATTTCTCAATCGACCACTCTTTGGGGGAGTCACCAAAGTTATAAGAACATCTTTCTGTCACATCTTCCAAAGGACCTCCCCTATGATGGCATTCCAGAAAGTTATCGAGTAGCTGATCGCTTCTCTTAGTAGAGCTTGTTTCCAAGTGATGTGTTTATGAGGTCTAATTTTCTTTCTCACAATCTACCAGAGCTTGTTGGAGTTGGGACAAGTAAAGAAGATGTGAGCAACATCTTCAATGGACCGGTAGTAGCACTTGCACTAGGGAGGCACCCCACATTTTTTGCTAGACTTTAGGCTGGTCAAGATTCCTCGATGAAGAACTCGCCATACAAGGACACAATTTTTCATTTTTATGAGAGGGTGCCAGATAGCCATGAACTTCATACCCCTACTCTATGGGATTTGGGGGGTTTCGTGGGCATTAGTCCCCTTCACTTGTACTTTTTTCTCCTTTTAATTAATACAAGTCCGGGAGAGTGGGCTAAGACAGAACTTCCTGGATCAGCTGCTCTACAACTCTCTAGAACGCCATCAGAGGGGAGCTGCAAAGATGTGCTTTTAACTTTAGCGACTCCCCCAAAGAGTGGTCGATTGAGAAATCATTGTTCCTCCTTGGCAAAAGGATCGTTAACTGTAAGAACCCCCCCCCTTCAGGCATCATCAAGTGCTCCTTTTGATCAACAACAAGCTTAAACCCAAGTGGGCCTAATGAAGACCTTGGTCACCTCTTTCTTGCATGCCTAACGAGCTCTTAGGTGTGGCAGACGCTCAATCCTATTTTTGATCTACCATATCAAAGTAGATGGAAATAAACTGCCTTGGAAAAATTGTTAGATGCTCCTGCGCATTGTGAAATAATCTTAGAAGTGAAATACTCTTGAAGATTTGAAAAGAAAGATGCAGTAAAAACTTCTATAATCCTCAAAGAGAATAGCCGATAGAAAAATCACTTGGTTGTTTGAGCAAAAGAATTCGAAATAGTAAAAAATCCCCTCTCTTTAGATACCATATGGTGCTTGTAATTGAAAAAAAATCTAAGACGTAAGTGCACCCACCACGAAGGGGACGAAAAGTTTTCAAATTTCTTTCGATCTCTCATTGATGCTCTTGTATCTACTTCATTTCTTAGTAATTTAAAGCCATCTCTGTTAAAATTAAAATTAAAAAGAGAGTTCTTTTTCCCTTTGCTCCCACGCGTGATATCAAACCCTTGTGAAGGACATGTTGACAATTAGTTCTAAAGGTTAATTTTGACAACTCTAAACCTATATTAAGCTGGCCATTTAAGTTTTTTTTTATCTAAAGCTTTCTTTTTGCTTTGATTTTGTGATTACTTTTCATCCATATTTACATAGGTTTCTTTTTCCTTCTTTAATCTCCTGGAGGTGTAAATCCAGTTCTTATGCAAAAAATATAGGAGTTGAAATAAATTTTTTTACTCACAAAATCATCCGGAAATTCATCCTTCGGTTGATCTTATTCGTTCCCATAATATTAGTTCTTCCTTCCTTTGTGTTCAACCATCTTATATTGTTTTAGCGGATGCTTGATTCCCTTAGGTGGTTCATATTAATTATTCTTTTAATACAATGCAATCGAGATTTTCCATGTAGATAGATTATATTCAATGTCAACTCGTGCACAGAGTTCCTGATTTAAGAACATATTTCTCCGCATTGTTTTCATTCGTATTAAAAATCGCATCTGAAATTTAGATAATTTATAAATATCGTGGATGTTCTCTCAGTTTGTGGCCGTCTTTGAAAATAGGTTAAGTTCAGGTCTACTTCGTACCTATTGAAAAGAAACTTTTCGTTTTTCTTTTAGCTTCATTTACTTGGTTTTTATGACATTGAACGTTCTCGTATGTTTGCAAGCCTTTTTAAGCACATTTATGGTTTCCTTTGTGCACTCGTCAACTGCGTGGATATGTGAAGTTTTTCCACTCTCCATTCGGATATTTATCGTTTAATTTTCATTAAAAAATAGTTATCCACTGTTGCCTTAGTACATTATTTATTTGAAATACCTTAAATTTGGTATCTTGGATATCTACAAGCCTCTTTGTTTGTTAAAAAGAATGCTAGTTCCTATACTGTAATCAGGTTTGATTGTGATACATTTTCAGTGTCAAGTTATTAGGTGATATATAGAAAACGGAAAAGAGAAAAGAAGAGGAGAAAGTAAAAAACGTAAAAAGAAAGAGAAAATTGAGAGAAGAAAAAAGAATGAAAAAAAGGAATTAGAAATAAGAAAACGTAGAGAAAAGAAAAAGAGAAAAGAGAAAAATGATAGGAGTCGGAAGAGGAACTTGAAGTGCTCTCCTTGGGTTTCTTTCTCGTGTTTCTCTTCTTTTCTCTCTCTCTCTCCAACACTTTTTATCTCTCTCTCCTTGTTTATCTCTCTCTCTATCCCTCCTTAAATCTCTTTCTTTCTCCCATCCCATTGCCCTCCTTCCCTCTCCCTCTCTCCCTTTTCCTCATGTCTCTTCACTCTCTTCTCATCTCTCCCACTCTCTCTTTCTACCTCTTTCTATATCATTTCTTTGTTTCTAGAGCTCTCAATTTCTCTCTCTCTCTCTCTCTCTCTCTCTCTCTCCTTCTAGTCTTCTCCCTCTCATAGGTTCTCTCGCTCTCTCCTTTTTGGGTTATCGTTCTCCATAATATAAGTGGTGGCTTATATAGTCAGTGATAGGGAAGCACAATTTATGGATAAGATCACAGGGGAGTCAATTCCTTTATTCGGTGTGAAGCCCTTGGTGCTTACAATCTTTAGGTAAGAAGTGGGAAAAAAAAAAGAAGATTTGAAGGAAACTTGACTTGAGATAGCTTTTTGGCCTATGGTTTCCTATAGAAACTACGACAACATGGTTTTAGAGAGAGTAGTTCTTGTGTAGGATTGTGTTTGAAAAGTGAGAGCTCTTATAGGGCAACCATTTTCTAATTGTCTTGAAGAACAAAGAGAGTGTGTTTTGGTATGTCGATACATCAAAATAACCTTTTGTAGTGTGTGAGATGAAAAATAGTCTTTTTTCAATTGATATTTTGGAACAACCAAAGCTATGAGTTTGATGATGTGGCACTAACATTTGGAAGGTTTTTTAAAAGTACATTTCCTTTAGTGTTTTTTCTCATGAGTGATCTATTGAATATCAATATCATCATTAGCACAAATAGTGATTCTAATCATATCAATCAAATTTCACCTTTTCTGGACATCGTTTGATACCCCAAAAGTAGTTTAGGACATAATTTTTAACTATGCCAATCATTAGATGTGAAATCAATAAGGTCTTCCAAAAAGTGTAAAAAGAGCTAGAGAAATCATTTTTGGTAGTTAATGAGTCAGTTAGTTTTTCAATTGGTATATTTTATATTTTAAGAGATTTTTTGAGTAATGAATAGAAGTTATTCTCCTTCCAGTGTGTCTCCTATTGCTTCTTCCATGTGTGTGCACTAGTGTGTTTCTCTCCTTAAGCTTTGTGCATCTCTCATTCATGATTGTCATATCATCCTACATCTCTGCAGATTGAGAATTAAGGAGGTGGAGTGCCTTGACATGATACTCATCCTCGTCTAGAGCAACACCAAATTGGGTATCATTGTCGAGCGTGTGATGAATGACGATTGTGTGATGGTTAGAGTGTTGGTTGATAGACATTCAAAGGTAAGTACTTGGATTTTTTTGGCAAGTTTTTTCACTTCTTTTGTTTTTGTTTTCATCTCGCGTCACTTCACATACATTATCCTCCGTAGCCATGCATCATCATCTTCATTGAAGTTTTTTTTTTCTTCTTATCCATTGTCATTCACCTCATTTTCGTGATTTTCAAGTATGAGCGGGAGAGTGTGTGTGTGTGTGTGAGACTATGAATTCTGCATGCTTTTGAGTTGTTGTGAAGGATTTTGCACCATTGAGCTCAATAGCTTGTGTAGGTGAGAAATCTCTTACAGTTGCTTCATCATGTTTGAGGAATCGCCACAGTCCAAATCTATAGATCGTGTCTATAGTAATGGAAAGAGCACCTCAACACTTCCAAGAAAAACTACGTGCATCATCAAATTGGTAAAAAGTTTAGATGATCATGAAAGGCCTAGACCATTGCAACAACTCTAGACCATCATGACAACCCACACCCCTGTGATAGCCACAACCCATCCCAATAACCCAAAACCATCATGAGAACCCAACAAAAGCCTATTTTCGTATTTCTTGCACCATATCATAATAGCTCTAGCCCATTGTGACAGCTCCAGCCTATCACAACAACCCTAGCCCATTGCAAAATGCCTAGACCATCATGATAGGCCCAGACCATCACAAAAGTCCTAGATTATCATGATAGCCTAAACCATCACGATAGCCCAAGACCATTGCAATAGCCCCAACCCATCGTGAAAGCCCTAGATCATCTTGAAAACCCACACCATCGCACACTCTTGATAGCCCTCACCCATCTCAATAGTCAAAAACCATCATGATAGCCCTAGCCCATCAAGACAGCACAAGCCTATCAAATAGACCATCATGATAGCCCTATCCCATTGCGAAGTCTCCAGCCCATCATGACAACCCCACCCCATCATGAGAGCTCTAGACCATCCCAACATGACTAGACCATCTTGACAAGCCCAGACCATTAGGAACATCCTGGATCAGCATGAAAACTACAACCCATCATGCCATCCCTAGACTATTATGAGCTTGGACCATTGTGATAGCCCCAACCCATCACGACATGCCTAGAACATCGCGATAACCCCAAATCCATTGTGAAAACCCCATGCTATCACTGACAACTACAACCCATCATGCCATCCCTAGACTATTATGAGCTTGGACCATTGTGATAGCCCCAACCCATCACGACATGCCTAGAACATCGTGATAACCCCAAATCCATTGTGAAAACCCCATGCTATCACGAAATCCCGAGACCATCATGATAGCCCAAAAAATCATGACAACCCCAACCCATCATGACAACCCTAGGCCATCGTGGTAGTCTGCATTTGAAGAGGAAGGAGGTAAGTCATGTCGTGTAATCCAAGCATCTTCAACTTCTTAGTTTCAGGTGTTCTAGTGAAACTATCAGCAACCTGCTTATCTATCCTCACATAAATAAAGTCAATATCACCTTCTAATACCTTTTTCATGATGAAGTGATAATGCACCTTGATATGCTTTGTTTACTACCAACAGAAAGCTTTTCTTCACAATTTATGAATTCGGTTGACTAAAATTTCCATGCAATCTCCCACTCCATGGATTTGAGTTGGAACCATTGTTTGATGATGCATTAGGTCCACTCAAAACTAGAGATTCTACAGTTTTTTTTTCAGCATTTCCTTTGTGTTTTGAGTCATGATCAAGTCCTTTTTCGGCATCTACATAGAAGCTTGACATTTCATCAGACACATCTCTGCTTACCTTCACCTATTGTGTGAGTGGATTATAACTGTTATATCCCTTTTTGACAAGGGAGTATCCAATGAAGATACATTTTTCTACTTTTGGATTAAGCTTCATCCTCAAGTCATCTAAAAAATGTACAAATACAATACAGTCAAATACTTTCAAATATGAAAATTTTTGCTTTTTTACATGTAAAATTATCTTTGGGTGTAACATAATGTACACTAGGATTCGATCTTCAGTTCATGATGTATATACAAGTGTGCATAGCTTCTGCCCAATAACAATGAGGCATATTCTTCTAAAAGCCATCAAGGCTCTTGCTCTCCTTCAATACATCTATTTTTGCATTTAACAACACCATTTTTTTATGGTGTGTATCTACACGAAAACTAGCATCGAATTCCATGACTTTTTAGAATAACTTTTTAGAAAGTTACTGGACTCATTTGACATATATTCACCTCGTTCATCAGATCTTAATGTTTGAATATACTTTCCTGTCTTCTTTGCCACCATGACCTTAAAATTCTCAAAGTGAGTGAACACCACACTCTTCTCCTTCATGATATATAACCATAAGTTTCGTGTATATTCTTCAATGAAAGTAACATACAACCTACAATCACCCATAGATGTAGTCTTTGCAAGATCCCAAATATATATATATGTACTACTTCTAGCACATTCTCACTAACATGCTTATCATGTGAAAATGTTGCTAGACTGCTTACCAAATTGACATATTACAAAACCCTTTTGTACCTTTTCAACCTTGAAATTTGGTAGTCCATTGACAATCTCCTTTGACTACATCAATTTCAGCCTCTGCAAATTTTCATGTCAAATTCATTTGTGCGAGATCTCTATATTCGCAATAAATCCTACACCTTTTGCAAACATGGCTACATTCATTTCAAGAGTTTTCACACTTAACATGAACATCCTACCCACTTTGTTTCCTTTTGCAAAAAATCTTCCATCTTGTTTGTACTCTTCTACATATAACCAATCATCATTGGATGTGACTTGTAATCCCTTGTCAACCATTTTTCCAATAGAAACAAAATTCTTTGTTATATCCAAAACATGCAACACATCAGTAAGATAATTTAACTTCCCATCCTCCATAGATAATACTATGTTTCTTGTATGCTCAATAGGATGTGATGTATCGTCACTTGTTTCAACATATCCAAGAACTATCAATTTTTGGGAGTTGCTACACCATTCTGCATGACTGATCATGTGATTTGAATCACCTGAACCAACATACTAGACATTATCATTTGATTTTGAAATTTCAACAGACATCCTATTCATCATATGATGTTGAACCATGAATAGCTTCTCATAATCATCAGCACTTATGGCTGCATAGTTGTTTTGCTACCTCTATTATTTTGATTCTTCAATCTCAAATCGCATTTAAAGTGACCAAGTTTACCATAATTCTAGCATCTTTTATTATCATTACCTCAATCATTTCTTTGGAAATTTCTATGGCCTCTTTAGATCGCCTTACCTCGAAATTGTGCTCTACCTCGTGCATGATTCTATTGTTGACCTTCGTCTTGGTTACTATGTCCTCTTCCACTTCCGAAGCCTCTAGCTCTACCTCTTTCTCTCTTGGAGTAGAACACCTACAAAGAACTAGGGTTTCCTTGGGAGGTTGAGTTCTCACCAAGATTCTTTTCTTCAATAATCAGTATGGACACCACATCAGCACAATTCCGAAAAATTTCCCTAGTTTGAATAGAAGTTCTAAACTTCTTGTATGCAGCTCCAAAGCGAACGCACACTTCCACCTTATCATCATCATCTACATTCACGCAAATAGATGCAAGTAACTCACATATGCTTTTCATTTTCTAGGTGTAGTCATTTATCACCATGACCTTCTTCTCTAGTGTGTGCAACTCACTCTTGAATTGCAATTTCCATTCCTTTGTATTAGTCTCATACAATTCAAACAAACTTTTCCAATCCTCTTTTGGCGACTTCGCATCTCATATGTGCTCAATCATCCTATCCTATATACTAAGAGATAGCCAATACATTACCTTTCGTGCTCCTTGATTCCATTCTTCGTATCATCTTAACTAGTGTGCAGTTTGATTCCTCTCAGATAGCTAGAGAGCATTTTTGTTTTCTCCTCTTGGGTGCTTCTAGTAGCCTTTTCCCATCAAGAAACTCATCATTGTGAATGTCCAAGCATGGAAGTTGTTCTTGTCCAGCTTATGGCTCATAAGCTGACTCATTCCATTTGCATTTGCCATTTCTATAGTAATTCACAAGACTCCAAAAACACTACATGCAGTGTTGCTTGAACACTATCTCACTATGATGTGATAACTAGATCTCAGAAAAACATAGTTTTCATGTATAAAAAGTACAGAAAATTACTTGAAATTCTTGATCTGGAATATTTGATTGTTGCCAAACAGGACACAAGTTACAGTTTCGCAAAGTGACCTCCATTTTGCATGACACCTTGTACCTTCACACCAATTTTCATAGCAATTTGAGGTCATTTGTGAATCACGATTTCTCCATGCCTTCTCGTGAATGAATTATCCCTTACATATATGGACATGACCACTATACATATCAGAGAAATGAGAAAGTGATATATGTCATCTTGGATCATCACATGTTAAGCTTGATATATCAACACCCCATTCTCATAAGAGTTAGGATTTTATGATTTTTGGAAAATTTTTGATATTTTTTGAAATATTTTGGGTGATTTCTAGGGTTGTCAAGTAACTATGAGTGTACCCTGAAGAATCTAGGTATAAAGCACTACTTAGGAGAGTTCCTGGGCAATTAACAGCATGTAACAAGCATACAAAGAGCTTTCTCTAAGGTTTGTAAATTCATTTAACCTTCTTTGTCAATTTGAGCTCAGGCTAGGATAGAGTTATGGTACTTAATCATGGGGTGTATATGTGTATCTATGTGTCTGTGTATATGTGTGTATGCATGTGTATGTGTATATGTGGGTATATGTATGTGTCTGTGTGTATATGTGTGTATCTATGTGTCTGTGTATATGTGGGTATATGTGTATGTATATGTGTGTATATATGTGTGTGTATATGTGTGTATGTATGTGTGTGTATATGTGTGTGTATATATATGTGTGTGTAGATGTATATTTATATGTATATGTTTGTGTACATGTGTATATATGTGTATGTATGTGTATGTATATGTGTGTATGGATGTGTGTATATATATGTGTGTATGTATATGTGTGTATGTATGTGTGTATGTATGTATGTTTGTGCATATATGTCTATGTATATATGTGTATGTATATGTGTGAATATATGTTTGTATATGTCTGCATTTGTGTGTATATATGTGTGAATGTGTGTGTATATGTATGTGTATGTATGTATGTATGTATGTATATGTGCATATATGGGTTATGTATGTGTGTGTATGCATATGTATGTATGTATGTGCATGTGTGTGTATGCATTTGTGTGTATGTATGTGTTAATATGCATGTGTATCTCAGTCACTTGCTTTCTCTTCACTCTTTGCTCTTTGATCGCTCATTTGTTCGTAAAGCTTGATCTCGGCACAAATGTGCTTGGAAAAAGCTATTTTTTCTTTTCACTTTTTGCACTGTTTCTTATGCAAGACCAAAGCATCATAGGCACTTTGCCCCCATCGCTAGAAGCATTGCTAGGTTTTAATGCTCTTAGCAACACTCTTAGTGACTCTTGGGATAAGCATCACATAAGCGACTCTAAGCACGACATATGCGATGGTCCCAAATTTTTTGTTTTTGGTTTTTTTTTTGGGACTTCACTTATGCGACACTTTTTTAAAGAAGTGTCGCATAAACGATGATGCCTACTATTTTTTTCAATCAGGGATCTCACTATGCCCCCGTTATTCTTGTCATGTTTTAAGGAACTTGCAACTCCATTAGTTAGTGAAGATCTTAACCTTGAAAAAACATTAATGAGAGCTAATATCAACTTCTCTATGTAGAGACAAATGGAAGAGGAAAAGCAAATAGAGATGGACTAAGGAGAAGAAGAGTGAATATCAACAAGACAATAAAAGTACTCCAAATCCAACCACAAAAATAACAACAACAAGAGTGATGTCAAGCATCTAGAGTAAGGAAAATGAAGTATTTCGATGGCAATGCACCACAATGCACTCTCCTTCTCGAGAGCCCCACGATGATATGCTCGGAGTAGAAAACCGAGCTCCTGAGGCCGCATACTCCGCATAGAGGCTGCAGAATACGTAGAAAAACACAGTACACAGGGAGCACGAAGATAGACTTCTTAGGTCTTACAAATGCGGTCGAACTTACAGTCTGTGACTGACCAGACCACTATATGTTTTATTAAAGAACATATACAAAGAAGTGTCCGGTGGCCATTTGGCCTTTCACATGGACACTAACAGTAACAATCTCCCACTAAAGGCCAATATGGCTAGAGTAACTATGGGAGAAAAATAAAGAATGATAAAGAATACCTGAGTGTATGTATGCAAACTATACCTCCCACCTGATGGGCATGTTACAAAGTATACAAGTGACTGCGTAAGATTAAGAATCAAGTAACCCCCATCCAGTGACAACAGTGTCGAAAGCTATCTTGTGGTAGAGCTTTAATCAAAGCATCTGTAGCATTATCTCGAGTGTGAACCTTCTCAAGAATAATGCTCTTAGTGGCTAAGCAATCTCTAATGAAGTGATATCTCACCTCAATGTGGTTGGTCTTTGCATGATAGACCGGATTCTTAGCCAAAGCAATGGCACTCTGACTATCACTGAGCAAGCGAGATACATGTTGAGGTAAACCCATATCACAAGTAAGACAAGAAAGCCACAATGCTTCCTTACATGCTTCACTTGCTGCAACATACTCTGCTTCTGTGGTGGAAATAGCTGTACATTCTTGAAGATGAGATTTCCAAGAGATAGCACCTCCAGCAAAATGAAAAATGTACCTTGATGTAGACTTACGATTGTCTACACAACCAGCATAGTCAGAATCTTTGTAACCAATAACGGATGCTTTCCCTCTACCTAAGTATACACACTTGTCCTTAGTGCCACTCAGATATCTCAAAATCATCTTGACCGCTTCCCAATGTTTTTTGCAAGGATTAGACATATATTTGCTCACAACTCCCACTACAAATGCAATGTCTGGTCTCGTAGCTACGATAGCGTACATGAGACTACCAATAGCAGACTGATAAGGAATTTTGGTCATGAATTCCTTTTCCTCATCTGATTTGGGGCAGTCATCCTTGCTCACTTTCACATATGTGGGTAAAGGTGTACTCAATGCCTTTCCACCTTGCATATTGAACCGGTGAAGTACTTTGGATATGTACTCACTTTGAGACAAGTATATGCATCTTTTACTCCTATCACGAGTAATGCACATGCCAAGAATATGTTTGGCATCCCCCAAATCCTTCATATCAAATGTCTGACTCAACTTCTTTTTGAGAATTGACAAATCATAAGAGGACTTCCCAGCAATCAACAAATCATCAACGTAAAGTATGAAGCATATCAAGCTGCCATCATAGCATCTCTTTGTGAAGAGACAATGATCCTCATTGCTCCGAGAATAGCCTTGGGACTTCATAAAAGCATCAAACTTTTGGTACCATTGTCTAGGAGACTGTTTAAGTCCATACAAGCTCTTCTTGAGCTTACAAACTAGAATTTCCTTGCCAGGAACTACATAACCTTTTGGTTGTTCCATATAGATCTCATCTATAAGATCTCCATGCAAGAAAGCTGTTTTCACATCCATTTGGAGTAGCTCTAAGTCGTCCATTGCAACGAATCCAAGCAACATGCGCAAAGTAGTCATCTTGACCACTGGAGAGAAGATTTTCTCAAAATCAACACCATGTTGTTGCTTAAAACCCTCAACAAGTCGTGCTTTATATTTTGGAGAAGCACTATGTGATGTGAATTTCAGCTTCATTTACATGGTAAAGCTTTCCTTCCCTTTGGCAAAGGTACTAAGTCCCAAGTACCATTCTTGTGAATAGAATCCAACTCACTCTTTATGGCATGCTCCCACTTGACATGATCCTCTGTCTGCATAGACTCTTTGTAGCAAGAACGCTCATCGGCATCTGTTAGCGTAACAAAATCTAAACCTGGAACATATCTATCAGGTGGATGTGAGACACGTGCAGAACGTCTCAATGGTTGCTGAACAGGAACATGTGCAGACTGATCTGAATGGACATTCTCTTGAACATCCCTATGTGTAGCATTTTTATGCATTCTAACCGAAGGACTAGTATCCTAAAACACCACTCTTCTCACTTCAACCTCCTTAATGGGCTGTTTATGCATCTTAGACTCATTAAAAATGACATCACTACTTCTGATCACTGATCGTGTTTCAGGATCCCATAAGCGATATCCAAATTGTCCTTCTCGACCATATCCAAGAAAAATGCATTTCTTTGACTTAAACTCGAAGATGATCATAATATGGTGGTTTCCCTGTCCATAACTCTTGTGCCACTTTTAGACCTTTGGTAGTACTAGGTGAAAGGTTAATCACATGAACTACAGTCAATACTGCTTCTGCCCAAAAACCTTGTGAGAGGTTTGCATGATGCAACATAGAGACTACTCTACCTTGAATAGTTCTATTCATCCTCTGAGCTACACCATTCTGTACAGGGGTATAAGGAGCTGTAAACTCTCTACGAATCCCTCTAAACTGACAGAAAAGGCTGAATTCATGTGAGGTATACTCACCCCCATTATCTGAACGTAAAGCCTTAAGCTTAGTTCCTTTTTCAGTCTCAACTGAAGCAAGCCATTTTCTGAAAGTAGGGAATACATCATCCTTTGATTTGATAGGATATACCCAGACTTTTCTGGTAGCATCATCTATGAAAGTGACAAAGTGAAGAGAACCACCTAAGGACCTACTGGGCATAGGACCACACACATCTGTATGAACGAGATCTAAAGGCTGAATTGAAGAGTCAATGTGCGTTTTATGCACATTTTTGGTTTGCTTTCCATATTGACAATGCTCACAAAATGAAAAATCAGAGAAAGAAAACACAGGTAAGTAGCCAGAACGCGAAAGATTTTCCATTCCACTATGAGATATATGGCCCAAACGACCATGCCAAATACAAGCCATAGGCTGTTCAGTAACAGCTAACAAGTGTTCCTTATGTGATACAAATAAAGGATAAAGTGAGCCAACTTTTCTTCCTTTTGCAATAACCATATTGCCCTTTGATATACGAAAGGATTGAGCATAGAAGACCACCTTGTAACCAAGGTCATCAAGTTGGGCAACTGACATCAAACTGCATCAAAACTGAGGTACATGGCATACATTATGCATAGTAAATTTTGAACCATCAATGAACTGCACAACCACATCTCCAATCCCCACAACATCACACTGGTAAGAGTCACCAAGTCTCACGGTACCAAGAGACTTTGCTGCATAATAAGAGAACCATTCTCTATGTGGTCTCACATGGAAAGAAGCACCAGAATCTAGCAGCCAAGTGTGGGAAAGAGAATCAGCCATAAGTGCCTCAGATGGCACAGTACTATCAAGTGTCAACACATCAGCATCATCAAAAATAGCATTAATTTCTTTAATCTTCACAGTCGAAGCAAATGGTGTAGGTAACTGTTTAACATGCCCATCAACATTCTGTCCTTTACCTTTAGCATTCTTTAATGCATAACAATCTTTCTTCATGTGTCCTTTCTTATGACAATAATGGCATTCAATATCCCTCTTCCTTGATTTACTTCTACTCTTATTCCGTTGACCATTCTTTTCCTTGTTCTTGCTCCTGCCACGTTTCTGATTCTTTCCTGGGTAAGAATCATGAACATTATATGCATCTCTACTCTGAGTGCCAACCATAGATTTTCTACAAATCTCCTCACTCAAGAGTGCTCCACATATGTCATCATAGAAGAGTTTACCACCAGGTGCACTGTTGCTAATAGCTGTGCAAAATGTATGCCATGATGATGGTAGGGTGCATAACAGCAATACTGCTTTCATTTCATTGTCCATATCCATTTTTTGAGCCTGTAACTAGGAGAATATGGCATCAAATTCATTTAGATGAGCAGCAACACTATTTGTGTCCTTCATACGAAGGTCATATAATTTTCTCATGAGATACACTTTATTTGATGCCGTCTCTTTTTCATATGTATTGCATAACTTCTTCCAAAGCTCCTCTGCACTTTCACAGTCTAATACTAAAAAGTAAACATTATCTGCTAGGTGCAAGCGAATGGTAGACCTAGCCATTTCATCTAACTCATCCCAATCATCTTCATCCATGTCAGCAGACTTCTTTGAAATCCCATTTACTCGCTTCCATTGCCTCCTTTGAATCAACACATCTTTAATCTGATTCTTCCATGGAGCAAAGTTTGTGCCATCAAATTTTTGGATCTCAAAATGGTCTTTGCCTTGCAAGTTATAGCTCCTCCTCGGAACACTAGCACTAGACCCTGATCCACCAGATGTGCCTGAGACCTCTGATGCCATGATGGTAGAGAACTGAATAGAATGATAATGGAGCTAGAAGAGTCCAAACACACCAACAAATAAGTGTATCAAGGAGTAAATTGACCACTGTGTAGTTGACTAAACCAGAAATCTAGAAAAATTTTGCGAGAGTATCCTTTGCAAAATTAGCATATGTCCAGTGTCAAAGTATCATAAAACTGCAAGTACTAACATGTCTACCTACATAGTGAATCACTGACTCCACTGCATATAATCAGTTACCCAATAGAAACCAACTAGGCTTATCGAGCACCTATGAACAACTATCATACATCTCCTATGGCGAGGCTGGGTAAGTCTTCCACCTGCATCACCAAAAAGACCTCGACATCTGGGTGTCTCCGAGTTAAGAAAACCTCACCACGACCCTCTTCATCAAACGTAAAAGGCTTTATGCAAAGAACGTAACCGCTATATCAATGACCACATGGACGTATATAAGCGCTATCCACATAAGCGTACATGGTGTGTATGTGCTCAATATATGCAGTGAAATGACACTAAAAGGCTGAATACACAACCCCAAAAATAGCCAATGGCACGTGCAAGTGTTTGTCAACTCTGATGTTTTAGGCTTAAAAAACGTGCATAAATTTGCAGCGACTGCTCCCACCAAAACTGAAAACTTCTCGAGAAACCTGTAGTTTTATGAGCGTGGCTGAAAATACAGCCCCAAAAGTTGATATTTATTGTCTGAGAAGTACAAAGAACACACTTCTTGATGTTCTTGGACCTGTGTGAAGAGAACTATGTGCGAAAGTACTCCAAAATGGCTCCAAAAACACCCCAAAAGTTCTTCAAAGATAGGCTTTGAAAGCAAAAATGAAGCTTTGAGGGACCAAAACTTGTTCAAGGTAATGCCAACCTTAGTCTTTCCCCTTCTTCAGACACCACAAGAGTGTAGTTTAGTGGCAAGAGATTGCCATGGTTAAGCGAGCTCTGGGGCGAACAGTACTTGGATGGGTGACCTCCTGGGAAGTACCAGGAACCTCTATATTCCTTGATCGTTGAGGTCCTCCCTCACACGTAGCCAACGGTGCCAACGATGACTCGGATGACAAGGTATGCCAAGGTCTATGCCTTGGTCGCCGCCTTAGTCGTAAGCCTTGGGGGGGGAGGGGGGTGCTCACATCGCTCGCACAAAAGGAACAAAGCTTTTGCCTCGAACTGCTCAGATACCGGTGAAGTATTTCGATGGCGATGTAGTACGCTGCGCTCTCCTTCTTGAGGGATCCACGATGATATGCTCGGAGTAGAAAACCGAGCTCCTGAGGCGGCACATAGTACTCTGCATAGAGGTTGCAGAATACGCAGAAAAACACATTACACAGGGGGCACAAAGATAGACTTCTTAGGTCTTACAAATGTTGTCGAACTTACAGTCTATGACTGACCAGGCCACTATATGTTTTATTAAAGAACATATACAAAGAAGTGTCCGGTGGCCATTTGGCCTTTCACATGGACACTAACGGTAACATAAAAGACCGAAAGGTAGAGGAGGTACATGTGGTGGAAAATTAAGGACATCAAATGTTTGCTACATATG
>CM035407.1:109537489-109607489 GCA_020310875.1 Ceratopteris richardii | reverse complement strand
ACTTCTTTGTACATGATTCATGGTTCATTTTGCTCATCTCTTTTGTGTCTAACACTATTTTGCTATATGAAGTCATGTTTAGGTTGGCATTAGAGTACACATAACATGTACTCAGTTTTCTTTGGGCAGAGTGTATTGTCTTTTGCTTAACAACATCATGGTAATGTTGTTTAAGCAAAAGACAACACACTGTGCACAAAAAACATTTTGCACATATGGTCATAGGTATAAGCGATGGTACTCCCACCAGGTCACATTGGTACTCCCACGAATGTCATCTGTATGAGCATCGATATAAGCATAGAAAATACCAATGCTCATACGGACGCTCATATGGGCATTTATACCGGCACTTTAGTTCCGATGCGTGTACTGACAGCTACACTGATGTCGAGGCCAAAATATGCATGTTCAGTTTCCTCAGTAAAAGCCTTGGTATACGCTTGATATGTTATACTGAAAGTATTCCAAAATGGCTCCAAAAGACACCCCAAAAATGCTTCAAAAAATCAGCGTTGAAAGCAAAGAATGAAGCTTTGATGGACAAAAGCATGTTCAAGGTAATGTTAACCTTAGTCTTTACCCTTCTTGGGACACAACAAGAGTGTAGCCTAGTGGCAAGAGATTGCCAAGGTTAAGCGATCTTTGGGGGGAACATTATTGGATGGGTGACCTCCCGTGAAGTACCGAGAACCTCTAACTTCCTTGATTATTGAGGTCCTCCCTCACACGTAGCCAATAGTGCCAATGGTGACTTCAGTGACTCGGATGACAAGGCATGCCAAGGTCTATGCCTTGGTGGCTGCCTTAGTTGTAAGCCTTGGAGAAAAGCTTTGGCGTGTGGGTGGATGCTCGCTTTGCTCGCACAAAAGGAACAAATCTTTTGTGTCAAAATGCTCTGATACCAGTGAAGTAGTTCGATGGTGATGCACCATAGTGTGCTCTCCTTCTCGAGATCTCCGAATGATATCCTTACATTAAAAACCGAGTTCCTAGAGCCACACATGGTACATCGCATAGAGGCTGTAGAATATGGAGAAAAACACACTACACAAGGAGCACGAACATAGACTTCTTAGGTATTACAAATGCGGTCGAAATTACAGTCTTTGACTGACTAGGCCACTATATGTTTTATTAAAGAACATATACAAAGAAATTTTGGGTGGCCATTTGGCCTTTCACATGGACACTAACAGTAACAATATATGTGTGTGTATATGTGTATACATATAGATATGTATATGTTTGTGTGTATGTGTATATGTGTATGTATATGTGTAAATATGTGTGGATGTGTATGTGTGTATGTATGTGTGTATATATGTGTGTGTATATATGTGTATTTATATGTGTGTCTATATGTGTGTATGTGTGTATATGTGTGTATATTTGTGTATATGTGTGTATGTATGTGTGTGTATGTATGTGTGTGTACATGTGTGTATGTATGTGTCCGTGTGTATATGTGTGTGTGTGTATATGTGGGTATATGTGTATGTATATGTGTGTGTGTGTGTATATGTGTGTATGTATGTGTGTGTATATGTGTGTGTATATGCATGTATGTATATGTGTGTAGATGTGTATTTATATGTATATGTCTGTGTACATGTGTATATATGTGTATATATATGTGTGTATGTATGTGTGTGTATATATGTGTGTATGTATATGTGTGTATGTATGTGTGTATGTATGTATGTTTGTGCATATATGTGTGCGTATATATCTGTATGTATATGTGTGTATATATGTTTGTATATGTGTGTATGTGTGTGTATATGTGCATGTATGTGTGTGAATGTGTGTGTATATGTATGTGCATGTATGTATGTATATGTGCATATCTGTGTATGTATGTGTGCGTATGCATATGTATGTATGTATGTATGTGCATATGTGTGTATGCATTTGTGTGTATGTATGTGTGTGAATATGTGTGTGTATCTCAGTCACTTGGTTGCTCTTCACTCTTTGTTCTTTGATCGCTGGTTTGTTCGCAAAGCTTGATCTCGGCACAAATGTGCTTGGAAAAAGCTATTTTTTCTTTTCACTTTTTGCATTGTTGCTTATGCAAGATCAAAGCATCATAGGCACTTTTCCCCATCGCTAGAAGCATTGCTAGGTTTTAATGCTATTAGCGACTCTTGGCATAAGCATCACATAAGCGACTCTAAGCATCACATATGCAATGGTCCCTATTTTGTTTTTGGTTTTTTTTGGGACTTTAGTTATGCGACACTTTTTTAAAGAAGTGTTGACACATAAAAGGTGAAAAAAGAGGGTATAGGACTCATAGAAAACCACAAGCTGACATGTCGCGTGATAGGAAAAGGATTGGTTCCCATTGGCAATCTCCTGCTAACTTTTTCACATTCAATGCTGTATGAAATTTGTCTGATAAGGCCAGCACGACACAGAGTTTAGATGGTATTACAAAGAAGACTAATCATCCTCTCATCACCTTCATGCAGGGCCCAATTGGCTTTAAGCTTGTTGTTGATCAGAGCGAGCACTTTATGATGCCCAAAAGGGGGGGATTTCTTGTTGGTGCAAATACCAAGCCTACAAACTTGGCTAGTTATAAAGACTTTATGTGCAAAATGGTTGAAATTCCATGGAACCATTGCTATGGATTCTTTACTTTCTTATCACTTGTAAAAGTCTATTTGATTTAGAGGAATATATGTAGCTACAACTAAAACTCGTGGAGTTTGTTAGATAGAAAAGCTACGACTTCATTTCGAAAGAATATCTCCTAGATTTGGGTAACACTTTTAGTGAGAACCAAACTTGAATTCCAATTCAAATTTTGAATGGAACATCTATAAAAGATGAATGTAAAAGACATGCGGTATAGATCAAATCTATCCCGAGTTTTGTTGATCAATTTGTAAAGGAGTAAGGCCCACATCATAGCCTACACCTTCATCTATGATTGGGCATTGATCATCATGCCAATGATCATGTACAACATTGTTTCATAATACAATAGATCATTCATTACAACTATTGGTCTCTTTGTCATAGTCATTCAACATAGTCATTTTGTATTGTTCATATCTCAATCATTTTGTGATGATTTTCAATGTTCTATAGCTTGTTGGAATCCACCCTAATTCCTCTACGTGCTATCAAATTTTGAAGACTTTCTATTTAATTGATTGAGAGAAAAGTGCATCGAGGTGATCAATGGGCAAACTCTACAAAGGTCCTAAAACATCAGAGGTAATGATTTGATTGCTAAATTAATTGCTCTGTTTATAGTGCATCATTTCAAGTGATTCCACTTGGAATCATTAGCTCATTAAGCTACTGTAATATCTCCGAAAGGAATTTTTCTAGTTCCTACTGTATTGGAAGCAATGAGCTTAACAAGCAGCAAGTGTGTGAACAAAAATAGAAGGTTTTCATTGATTCTTGAACTTGGAAGTAGTCTATTTTGAATCAATCGTTTGTCACATCATTTCCAAAGTACATAGGCACTTTTTTAGTGGCATTTGAAAGCTAAGAGGGCCTACAACTCAACTCTGATTTAAAAGAGGGCTGGTGCAAAGCAAGGATTAGAAGTACCTACTCATTTCTTGGAGTGTCCATCCATCTTTCCCAAGAGTGGTATCAGAGCAAAGCTAAGGTAAAATGGGAGATGTTTTTCGTTCTTTCATTGATAAATTGGATAGGAACAACTATGCAGCATTGTCTTTGAGGATGAAGACATAATTGCAAGGAAGGAGTCTTTATGGATACATCTCAGGAGATGAGGAGATGCCCATTTTCAGAAGCAAAGGACAACCTACAAGAGAGGCGCATGAAAGACGCAATTCATGGTGTGCCAAGGATGCATTAGCAAGGTCATACTTACTTAACTCAATCTCTATATTTCTTCTTCCACACATTAGGAACTGCAAGACATACCAAGAGACTTGGGAAACATTGTCTTCATATTTGTCTTCCAACACAAGGGCTAGGAAGAACCAATTGTGGATTGAGTTTAGCACTCAAAGGAAGCAACCCAAGCAAGGCATATCAGAGTATGCGACCAAAGTCAAGGATGTAGCTGATCAATTGGCAAGCATAGGAGAAGAAATTGAAGAAGAGCATATTGTGAGACAAGTAATCAATGGGATTAAAGCAAATGATAAATGGGAAAGCTTCAAAATTGCCATGGACTTGTCTATGGACATGCAGATTCCAAATCTTAACACACTCATGGGGCAACTCTTTACCCATGAAGCCAAGCTCAAAAAGAACAGAGATTCATCAAGAGGTAATAGTTCTTGTGCCCTATACAGAGATAAAAGAAAATCTAAAGAGAAAGGAACAAGAACATTGTGGATGAAGGAGCTACCTCCCAAGCCAACTATGCAGGGAGAGGTAGAAACTTAAGAGGAAGGGGCAGAGGAGGTAAGAAAGGTAGGGGGAGACCTTATAACTCCTCACCATGTAATATTTGTGGATTGTCAACTTATACTACAGACGAGTGTTACAAGAACTTCAAGAATCAGAGAGGTAGAGGATTCCAAAGAGGTGGATATACCCAATCAAGAGGAAGATTCAATCACCATCAAGGCTACAATAACAACTACAACAATAACTACAATAACAACTACCAAGGAGGCTACAACTCAAGGAAAGATTACAACTATATAGAGGAGCAAGAGGATTCTCTTCTGATTATGAATATGACTTCAAAACCAGAACCAAAGGATAAGCATCAAGTACAAAAAGGTGATGACACCAAGCACTCGGTAATCAAGGTAGGAAATGTTAAAACCTTTGATGGAAATAAAAATCTGTTGAGCAGGGTTCTATATGTACCTACAATTACCATGGACTTGATGAGTGTTGGACAGATTGTGGAAAAGGGTTTGCAAGTCAGGTTCAATAATTATGGAGCATTTGTGGAGGATCCCCAATATGGATTCAAGAGAATCTCCAAAGGAGAAAAGACAGGTAGATGGTTCACTTTTGAACTTGAAGATACAAGGAATTTTGCACTTTATAGTTACAAAGACCAAACACTATCAGAGCTTGAAATTTGGCATAAGAGATTAGGGCATATTGATGAGAGAAATTTAAAGCAAATATGTAGAGATCAATGTGTTCTTGGGATACCTAATATATCCAAGCATTTGTGGATGATCCCCAACATGGATTCAAAAGAATTGCCAAAGGAGAAAAGACAGGTAGATTATTCACTTTTGAACTTGAAGATACAAGGAATATTACACTCTATAGCTACTAACATCAAACACTATCAGAGCTTGAAATTTGGCATAAGATATTAGGGCATGTTGGTGAGAGAACTTTAAAACAAATTTGTAGAGACCAATGTGTGCTTGGGATACCTAATGTATCCAAGAAACATATGATTTATAAATGTGGTGCTTGTCAGTTTGGAAAATCTCACAGGTTACCCTTCTCAAGGAAGGGCTACATGCATGAGGACTACCTAGAGCTTGTCCATATAGATGTATGGGGACCAGATAAGGATCCCTCAATTTTTGGATCAAGGTATTATGTATCTTTCATTGATGATTTCCGTAGGTGGACTATCTTATACTTTATGAAGCACAAAGATGAAGTATTCAATTTCTTTAAAAAGAATCTTTAGTTGTTGAGAACCAAACAAGAAGAAGTCTAAAGAGACTAAGGTCAGATGGAGGAGGTGAGCACTTCTCAAATGAGTTTGATGCATTCTTGTAGGATAGAGGAATCAAGAGAGAAATTACAACAAGATATACCCTTGAGCAAAATGGGGTGGTAGAGAGGAGAAATAGACTAATCGTTGAAACAGCTAGGTCAATGTTAAATGAGAAAAAATTTCCTAATTATTTATTTGCAAAGAGTGTATCTACTACCACTTATCTTGTAAATAGGTTTCCATCCAAATCTCTTGATGGGATGATCCCATATGAAGCATGGCATGGTAGAAGACCTTCACTTGATCATTGTAGGATCTTGGGATGTGTTGCTTATGTGCACATACCCTCTCAAATCAGAGGTAAGCTAGACCCTAAGGTAGAGAAGTGCATCTTCATAGGGTATGACTTGAATCAGAAAGGGTACAAGTTCTACAATCCTTCCAACAAAGGATTTATGGTCAGTAGAGATGTTATCTTTGAGGAGAATGAATCTTGGTTTGAAAGTGAATGTAGAAAAGTAAATCTAGCTTATGACTTGGAAGAGGAATTTCTAAGCCTCACCAAGGAGGAACCAAATCAGATTGAATACATCAACTCAGATGATGAGGACATCATCAACTTAGAAGAATTCAAGGCATAGAAGTCCAAAGGTAAAGTCAAGATGAAAAAATTGGAAGATATACCTGAATCAACCAACCAAGCAATCAGAAGGTCACAAAGGGAGATCAAAAGGCCAATCAGATATGGGTATGACACTTCTTTAATTACTAAGAATTTTGTTTATCTTGCAAAAGACTTGTCATTTGAAGAGCCATCATCATATGAAGAGGCAAAGACCAAGGCAGAATGGAAGGAAGCTATGGATGAGAAAATTGAGGCAGTCAAAGAGAATTATACATGGGAATTAGTGCCAAAGAAGGAGTCTATGAAGGTTATTGGTTCTAGATGGATCTATAAGATCAAGAGGAATTCTGATGGATCAATAAGCAGGTACAAAACTAGACTTGTGGCTAAGAATTTTGCACAAACCCAAGGAGTTGATTATGAAGAAACCTTCTCACTTGTGGCAAAAATGCCAACCATCAGGGTATTGATAAGTGTGGCTGCATCAAAGAATTGGAACATGTACCAATTGGATGTAAAAAATGCATTTCTTAATGGCTAGATTTCAAAAGAGGTATATATGTCTCAACCTCTTGGCTATGAGTATCCAACCAAGGTAACATATGTGTGTAAATTGAACAAAGCTCTTTATGGATTGAAGCAGGAACCTAGCGCATGGAGCCATATATTGACTACATATCTTTAGGATCAAGCATTCATCATGAGTAAAGCAGATACAAGCACTCCAATGGAGGTAAACCAAAAATTAAGTACTCATGAAGGTGATGTGCTTGATAATATTCCAGGATACCAAAGCATAGTGGGAAGCTTGAACTATGCTATATTGACACCTTAAGGGCACTGAAAATCAAGGATCATAGTTTCCTTATACCTAAGATTCGGACATCCAAATATACTTAGATGCAGATTGGGGTAGGTTTCAAAGATGATAGAAGGAGTACCTCAAGTCACCTATCTTTTGTCGATGACAAACCTATATCATGGTCTTCAAAGAAGCAACCTACTATTGCCTTATCTTCAACAGAAGCAGAATATAGAGGATTGGCCAATGCTACTCAAGAGGCCATATGGATCAGATTGTTATGTACACATTTAGGTTTGCATACTACCTCTCCGATGACTTTTGGAGATAATACAAGCTCACTACATCTTACAACGAATCCTATTTATCATGCTAGGACCAAGCATATAGAGGTTCAGTATCATTATGTGAGAGAGAAGCTATTGAGAAAGGAAATTTCGTTGGCATATGTATCAACCAATATGGAATGTGCAGACTTATTAACCAAAGCATTAGATGGTACAAAATTTTGCAGGTTTAAGTGTATGATCGGATTGCAGGACATTCAAGAGGAGTGAATAAGAAGACCAAGCGAAGATGTTTGGCTTGAGTTGGTGCAAATACGAAGCCTACACACTTGGCTACATATAAAGACTTTATGTGCAAAAAGGTTGAAGTTCCATGAGAACCATTGCAATGCATTCTTTACTTTCTTACCACTTGTAAACGTCTATTTGACTTAGAGGAATATTTATAGCTACAACTAAAACTCATGGAGTTTATTAGATAGAAAAGCTACAACTTCATTTCGATGGAATATCTCCTAGATTAGGGGAACACTTTTAGTGAGAGCCAAAATTGAATTCAAATTCAAATTTTGAATGGAACATCTATAAAAGATGAATGTAAAAGACACGTAGTAGAGATCACATATATCCCATGTTTTGTTGATGAATTTGTAAAGGAGTAAGGCTCACATCATAGCCTACACCTCTATCTATCATTGGGAATTGGTCATCATGCCAATGATCATGTACAACATTGTTTCATAATACAATAGATCATTCATTACAATTGTTGATCTCTTTGTCATAGTCATTCAACACAATCATTTTGTATTGGTCATATCTGAGTCATTTCTTCACCATTTTCAATGCTCTATAGCTTGTTGGAATCAGATCTAAGTCACATACGTGCTACCAAATTTTCAAGAATTTCTACGCAATGAGTTCAGAGAAAAGAGTATTGAGGTGATCACAGTGAAAATGCTATAGAGGTCCAAAAAAATCGGGGGTAATGATTTGATTGCTAAATTGATTGCTCTGTGTATAGTTCATCATTTCAATTGATTCCACTTGGAATCATTAGCTTATTAAGCTAGTGTAATATCTCCAAAAGGAATTTTTCTCATCCCTACTATACTAGAAGCACTGAGCTTAACAAGCAGCAGGTGTGTGAACAAAAATAGAAGGCTTTCATTGATTCTTGAACTTGGAAGTAGTCTGTTTTGAATCAATCATTTGTCACATCATTTCCAAAGTACATAGGCACTTGTTTAGTGTTAGCATTTTTTCTAATCCCTACTATACTAGACGCACTAAGCTTAACAAGCAACAAGTGTGTGAAAAAAAATAGAAGGTTTTCATTGATTCTTGAACTTGGAAGTAGTCTGTTTTGAATCAATCATTTCTCACATCATTTCCAAAGGACATAGGCACTTGTTTAGTGTCATTGGAAAGATAAGAGGGCCTACAACTCAACTCTAAAATAAAAGAGAGCTGGTGCAAAGCAAGGATTACTAGTACCTACTCATTTCTTGGAATGTCTTCCATCTTTCCCAACATTTCTTACAATTAGCAATTCTTTTGCTGAGGAGGAACATCGATTTCTCAATCGACCACTCTTTGGGGGAGTCACCAAAGTTATAAGAACATCTTTCTGTCACATCTTCCAAAGGACCTCCCCTATGATGGCATTCCAGAAAGTTATCGAGTAGCTGATCGCTTCTCTTAGTAGAGCTTGTTTCCAAGTGATGTGTTTATGAGGTCTAATTTTCTTTCTCACAATCTACCAGAGCTTGTTGGAGTTGGGACAAGTAAAGAAGATGTGAGCAACATCTTCAATGGACCGGTAGTAGCACTTGCACTAGGGAGGCACCCCACATTTTTTGCTAGACTTTAGGCTGGTCAAGATTCCTCGATGAAGAACTCGCCATACAAGGACACAATTTTTCATTTTTATGAGAGGGTGCCAGATAGCCATGAACTTCATACCCCTACTCTATGGGATTTGGGGGGTTTCGTGGGCATTAGTCCCCTTCACTTGTACTTTTTTCTCCTTTTAATTAATACAAGTCCGGGAGAGTGGGCTAAGACAGAACTTCCTGGATCAGCTGCTCTACAACTCTCTAGAACGCCATCAGAGGGGAGCTGCAAAGATGTGCTTTTAACTTTAGCGACTCCCCCAAAGAGTGGTCGATTGAGAAATCATTGTTCCTCCTTGGCAAAAGGATCGTTAACTGTAAGAACCCCCCCCCTTCAGGCATCATCAAGTGCTCCTTTTGATCAACAACAAGCTTAAACCCAAGTGGGCCTAATGAAGACCTTGGTCACCTCTTTCTTGCATGCCTAACGAGCTCTTAGGTGTGGCAGACGCTCAATCCTATTTTTGATCTACCATATCAAAGTAGATGGAAATAAACTGCCTTGGAAAAATTGTTAGATGCTCCTGCGCATTGTGAAATAATCTTAGAAGTGAAATACTCTTGAAGATTTGAAAAGAAAGATGCAGTAAAAACTTCTATAATCCTCAAAGAGAATAGCCGATAGAAAAATCACTTGGTTGTTTGAGCAAAAGAATTCGAAATAGTAAAAAATCCCCTCTCTTTAGATACCATATGGTGCTTGTAATTGAAAAAAAATCTAAGACGTAAGTGCACCCACCACGAAGGGGACGAAAAGTTTTCAAATTTCTTTCGATCTCTCATTGATGCTCTTGTATCTACTTCATTTCTTAGTAATTTAAAGCCATCTCTGTTAAAATTAAAATTAAAAAGAGAGTTCTTTTTCCCTTTGCTCCCACGCGTGATATCAAACCCTTGTGAAGGACATGTTGACAATTAGTTCTAAAGGTTAATTTTGACAACTCTAAACCTATATTAAGCTGGCCATTTAAGTTTTTTTTTATCTAAAGCTTTCTTTTTGCTTTGATTTTGTGATTACTTTTCATCCATATTTACATAGGTTTCTTTTTCCTTCTTTAATCTCCTGGAGGTGTAAATCCAGTTCTTATGCAAAAAATATAGGAGTTGAAATAAATTTTTTTACTCACAAAATCATCCGGAAATTCATCCTTCGGTTGATCTTATTCGTTCCCATAATATTAGTTCTTCCTTCCTTTGTGTTCAACCATCTTATATTGTTTTAGCGGATGCTTGATTCCCTTAGGTGGTTCATATTAATTATTCTTTTAATACAATGCAATCGAGATTTTCCATGTAGATAGATTATATTCAATGTCAACTCGTGCACAGAGTTCCTGATTTAAGAACATATTTCTCCGCATTGTTTTCATTCGTATTAAAAATCGCATCTGAAATTTAGATAATTTATAAATATCGTGGATGTTCTCTCAGTTTGTGGCCGTCTTTGAAAATAGGTTAAGTTCAGGTCTACTTCGTACCTATTGAAAAGAAACTTTTCGTTTTTCTTTTAGCTTCATTTACTTGGTTTTTATGACATTGAACGTTCTCGTATGTTTGCAAGCCTTTTTAAGCACATTTATGGTTTCCTTTGTGCACTCGTCAACTGCGTGGATATGTGAAGTTTTTCCACTCTCCATTCGGATATTTATCGTTTAATTTTCATTAAAAAATAGTTATCCACTGTTGCCTTAGTACATTATTTATTTGAAATACCTTAAATTTGGTATCTTGGATATCTACAAGCCTCTTTGTTTGTTAAAAAGAATGCTAGTTCCTATACTGTAATCAGGTTTGATTGTGATACATTTTCAGTGTCAAGTTATTAGGTGATATATAGAAAACGGAAAAGAGAAAAGAAGAGGAGAAAGTAAAAAACGTAAAAAGAAAGAGAAAATTGAGAGAAGAAAAAAGAATGAAAAAAAGGAATTAGAAATAAGAAAACGTAGAGAAAAGAAAAAGAGAAAAGAGAAAAATGATAGGAGTCGGAAGAGGAACTTGAAGTGCTCTCCTTGGGTTTCTTTCTCGTGTTTCTCTTCTTTTCTCTCTCTCTCTCCAACACTTTTTATCTCTCTCTCCTTGTTTATCTCTCTCTCTATCCCTCCTTAAATCTCTTTCTTTCTCCCATCCCATTGCCCTCCTTCCCTCTCCCTCTCTCCCTTTTCCTCATGTCTCTTCACTCTCTTCTCATCTCTCCCACTCTCTCTTTCTACCTCTTTCTATATCATTTCTTTGTTTCTAGAGCTCTCAATTTCTCTCTCTCTCTCTCTCTCTCTCTCTCTCCTTCTAGTCTTCTCCCTCTCATAGGTTCTCTCGCTCTCTCCTTTTTGGGTTATCGTTCTCCATAATATAAGTGGTGGCTTATATAGTCAGTGATAGGGAAGCACAATTTATGGATAAGATCACAGGGGAGTCAATTCCTTTATTCGGTGTGAAGCCCTTGGTGCTTACAATCTTTAGGTAAGAAGTGGGAAAAAAAAAAGAAGATTTGAAGGAAACTTGACTTGAGATAGCTTTTTGGCCTATGGTTTCCTATAGAAACTACGACAACATGGTTTTAGAGAGAGTAGTTCTTGTGTAGGATTGTGTTTGAAAAGTGAGAGCTCTTATAGGGCAACCATTTTCTAATTGTCTTGAAGAACAAAGAGAGTGTGTTTTGGTATGTCGATACATCAAAATAACCTTTTGTAGTGTGTGAGATGAAAAATAGTCTTTTTTCAATTGATATTTTGGAACAACCAAAGCTATGAGTTTGATGATGTGGCACTAACATTTGGAAGGTTTTTTAAAAGTACATTTCCTTTAGTGTTTTTTCTCATGAGTGATCTATTGAATATCAATATCATCATTAGCACAAATAGTGATTCTAATCATATCAATCAAATTTCACCTTTTCTGGACATCGTTTGATACCCCAAAAGTAGTTTAGGACATAATTTTTAACTATGCCAATCATTAGATGTGAAATCAATAAGGTCTTCCAAAAAGTGTAAAAAGAGCTAGAGAAATCATTTTTGGTAGTTAATGAGTCAGTTAGTTTTTCAATTGGTATATTTTATATTTTAAGAGATTTTTTGAGTAATGAATAGAAGTTATTCTCCTTCCAGTGTGTCTCCTATTGCTTCTTCCATGTGTGTGCACTAGTGTGTTTCTCTCCTTAAGCTTTGTGCATCTCTCATTCATGATTGTCATATCATCCTACATCTCTGCAGATTGAGAATTAAGGAGGTGGAGTGCCTTGACATGATACTCATCCTCGTCTAGAGCAACACCAAATTGGGTATCATTGTCGAGCGTGTGATGAATGACGATTGTGTGATGGTTAGAGTGTTGGTTGATAGACATTCAAAGGTAAGTACTTGGATTTTTTTGGCAAGTTTTTTCACTTCTTTTGTTTTTGTTTTCATCTCCCGTCACTTCACATACATTATCCTCCGTAGCCATGCATCATCATCTTCATTGAAGTTTTTTTTTTCTTCTTATCCATTGTCATTCACCTCATTTTCGTGATTTTCAAGTATGAGCGGGAGAGTGTGTGTGTGTGTGTGAGACTATGAATTCTGCATGCTTTTGAGTTGTTGTGAAGGATTTTGCACCATTGAGCTCAATAGCTTGTGTAGGTGAGAAATCTCTTACAGTTGCTTCATCATGTTTGAGGAATCGCCACAGTCCAAATCTATAGATCGTGTCTATAGTAATGGAAAGAGCACCTCAACACTTCCAAGAAAAACTACGTGCATCATCAAATTGGTAAAAAGTTTAGATGATCATGAAAGGCCTAGACCATTGCAACAACTCTAGACCATCATGACAACCCACACCCCTGTGATAGCCACAACCCATCCCAATAACCCAAAACCATCATGAGAACCCAACAAAAGCCTATTTTCGTATTTCTTGCACCATATCATAATAGCTCTAGCCCATTGTGACAGCTCCAGCCTATCACAACAACCCTAGCCCATTGCAAAATGCCTAGACCATCATGATAGGCCCAGACCATCACAAAAGTCCTAGATTATCATGATAGCCTAAACCATCACGATAGCCCAAGACCATTGCAATAGCCCCAACCCATCGTGAAAGCCCTAGATCATCTTGAAAACCCACACCATCGCACACTCTTGATAGCCCTCACCCATCTCAATAGTCAAAAACCATCATGATAGCCCTAGCCCATCAAGACAGCACAAGCCTATCAAATAGACCATCATGATAGCCCTATCCCATTGCGAAGTCTCCAGCCCATCATGACAACCCCACCCCATCATGAGAGCTCTAGACCATCCCAACATGACTAGACCATCTTGACAAGCCCAGACCATTAGGAACATCCTGGATCAGCATGAAAACTACAACCCATCATGCCATCCCTAGACTATTATGAGCTTGGACCATTGTGATAGCCCCAACCCATCACGACATGCCTAGAACATCGCGATAACCCCAAATCCATTGTGAAAACCCCATGCTATCACTGACAACTACAACCCATCATGCCATCCCTAGACTATTATGAGCTTGGACCATTGTGATAGCCCCAACCCATCACGACATGCCTAGAACATCGTGATAACCCCAAATCCATTGTGAAAACCCCATGCTATCACGAAATCCCGAGACCATCATGATAGCCCAAAAAATCATGACAACCCCAACCCATCATGACAACCCTAGGCCATCGTGGTAGTCTGCATTTGAAGAGGAAGGAGGTAAGTCATGTCGTGTAATCCAAGCATCTTCAACTTCTTAGTTTCAGGTGTTCTAGTGAAACTATCAGCAACCTGCTTATCTATCCTCACATAAATAAAGTCAATATCACCTTCTAATACCTTTTTCATGATGAAGTGATAATGCACCTTGATATGCTTTGTTTACTACCAACAGAAAGCTTTTCTTCACAATTTATGAATTCGGTTGACTAAAATTTCCATGCAATCTCCCACTCCATGGATTTGAGTTGGAACCATTGTTTGATGATGCATTAGGTCCACTCAAAACTAGAGATTCTACAGTTTTTTTTTCAGCATTTCCTTTGTGTTTTGAGTCATGATCAAGTCCTTTTTCGGCATCTACATAGAAGCTTGACATTTCATCAGACACATCTCTGCTTACCTTCACCTATTGTGTGAGTGGATTATAACTGTTATATCCCTTTTTGACAAGGGAGTATCCAATGAAGATACATTTTTCTACTTTTGGATTAAGCTTCATCCTCAAGTCATCTAAAAAATGTACAAATACAATACAGTCAAATACTTTCAAATATGAAAATTTTTGCTTTTTTACATGTAAAATTATCTTTGGGTGTAACATAATGTACACTAGGATTCGATCTTCAGTTCATGATGTATATACAAGTGTGCATAGCTTCTGCCCAATAACAATGAGGCATATTCTTCTAAAAGCCATCAAGGCTCTTGCTCTCCTTCAATACATCTATTTTTGCATTTAACAACACCATTTTTTTATGGTGTGTATCTACACGAAAACTAGCATCGAATTCCATGACTTTTTAGAATAACTTTTTAGAAAGTTACTGGACTCATTTGACATATATTCACCTCGTTCATCAGATCTTAATGTTTGAATATACTTTCCTGTCTTCTTTGCCACCATGACCTTAAAATTCTCAAAGTGAGTGAACACCACACTCTTCTCCTTCATGATATATAACCATAAGTTTCGTGTATATTCTTCAATGAAAGTAACATACAACCTACAATCACCCATAGATGTAGTCTTTGCAAGATCCCAAATATATATATATGTACTACTTCTAGCACATTCTCACTAACATGCTTATCATGTGAAAATGTTGCTAGACTGCTTACCAAATTGACATATTACAAAACCCTTTTGTACCTTTTCAACCTTGAAATTTGGTAGTCCATTGACAATCTCCTTTGACTACATCAATTTCAGCCTCTGCAAATTTTCATGTCAAATTCATTTGTGCGAGATCTCTATATTCGCAATAAATCCTACACCTTTTGCAAACATGGCTACATTCATTTCAAGAGTTTTCACACTTAACATGAACATCCTACCCACTTTGTTTCCTTTTGCAAAAAATCTTCCATCTTGTTTGTACTCTTCTACATATAACCAATCATCATTGGATGTGACTTGTAATCCCTTGTCAACCATTTTTCCAATAGAAACAAAATTCTTTGTTATATCCAAAACATGCAACACATCAGTAAGATAATTTAACTTCCCATCCTCCATAGATAATACTATGTTTCTTGTATGCTCAATAGGATGTGATGTATCGTCACTTGTTTCAACATATCCAAGAACTATCAATTTTTGGGAGTTGCTACACCATTCTGCATGACTGATCATGTGATTTGAATCACCTGAACCAACATACTAGACATTATCATTTGATTTTGAAATTTCAACAGACATCCTATTCATCATATGATGTTGAACCATGAATAGCTTCTCATAATCATCAGCACTTATGGCTGCATAGTTGTTTTGCTACCTCTATTATTTTGATTCTTCAATCTCAAATCGCATTTAAAGTGACCAAGTTTACCATAATTCTAGCATCTTTTATTATCATTACCTCAATCATTTCTTTGGAAATTTCTATGGCCTCTTTAGATCGCCTTACCTCGAAATTGTGCTCTACCTCGTGCATGATTCTATTGTTGACCTTCGTCTTGGTTACTATGTCCTCTTCCACTTCCGAAGCCTCTAGCTCTACCTCTTTCTCTCTTGGAGTAGAACACCTACAAAGAACTAGGGTTTCCTTGGGAGGTTGAGTTCTCACCAAGATTCTTTTCTTCAATAATCAGTATGGACACCACATCAGCACAATTCCGAAAAATTTCCCTAGTTTGAATAGAAGTTCTAAACTTCTTGTATGCAGCTCCAAAGCGAACGCACACTTCCACCTTATCATCATCATCTACATTCACGCAAATAGATGCAAGTAACTCACATATGCTTTTCATTTTCTAGGTGTAGTCATTTATCACCATGACCTTCTTCTCTAGTGTGTGCAACTCACTCTTGAATTGCAATTTCCATTCCTTTGTATTAGTCTCATACAATTCAAACAAACTTTTCCAATCCTCTTTTGGCGACTTCGCATCTCATATGTGCTCAATCATCCTATCCTATATACTAAGAGATAGCCAATACATTACCTTTCGTGCTCCTTGATTCCATTCTTCGTATCATCTTAACTAGTGTGCAGTTTGATTCCTCTCAGATAGCTAGAGAGCATTTTTGTTTTCTCCTCTTGGGTGCTTCTAGTAGCCTTTTCCCATCAAGAAACTCATCATTGTGAATGTCCAAGCATGGAAGTTGTTCTTGTCCAGCTTATGGCTCATAAGCTGACTCATTCCATTTGCATTTGCCATTTCTATAGTAATTCACAAGACTCCAAAAACACTACATGCAGTGTTGCTTGAACACTATCTCACTATGATGTGATAACTAGATCTCAGAAAAACATAGTTTTCATGTATAAAAAGTACAGAAAATTACTTGAAATTCTTGATCTGGAATATTTGATTGTTGCCAAACAGGACACAAGTTACAGTTTCGCAAAGTGACCTCCATTTTGCATGACACCTTGTACCTTCACACCAATTTTCATAGCAATTTGAGGTCATTTGTGAATCACGATTTCTCCATGCCTTCTCGTGAATGAATTATCCCTTACATATATGGACATGACCACTATACATATCAGAGAAATGAGAAAGTGATATATGTCATCTTGGATCATCACATGTTAAGCTTGATATATCAACACCCCATTCTCATAAGAGTTAGGATTTTATGATTTTTGGAAAATTTTTGATATTTTTTGAAATATTTTGGGTGATTTCTAGGGTTGTCAAGTAACTATGAGTGTACCCTGAAGAATCTAGGTATAAAGCACTACTTAGGAGAGTTCCTGGGCAATTAACAGCATGTAACAAGCATACAAAGAGCTTTCTCTAAGGTTTGTAAATTCATTTAACCTTCTTTGTCAATTTGAGCTCAGGCTAGGATAGAGTTATGGTACTTAATCATGGGGTGGTGTCAAGAAGTTAAGTCCAAGAGAGTTAAGGAACTCAACTACAAGATAGTAACATATCGCAAATTGCGATAACAATAAGGGAAAGAACCGAAATTCATTCCTGGAGAACCGATTACATAACAAAAATTTATTCTTGATGAGTATATTGCATACAAGAGAAACATCCAATGGTAATAGAAAGAGCAAGTAATTGGTACAAAATCGTATATTGCAACATGTGTGTACATTATTAAGGCTAGAATAGTAAAGGGAATCAATAGTCATGAACCTTATGTCATGAAGACATACAAGCTGATTGGATCGAGGAAGCATCAGGTGATCTGAGGTGAATGTTGATCAGGCTACTAGATCATGGGCTCAACAGTTGAGTGACTACCCATACATAGTGAGCTTAGACACTAGTGAGGTAGAGATGTCTTTGAATATAGAGAAACATATAGGCAAAATAGGAATGACATATTTAGAAATGCCAGAGGGTCCCTATAAGACTCAACTTGAATACATCTGAACCAAGGAACAAGGTGCTAGTATCTAGGAGGATGGTCTACAAAGGTTCATAGTTCAACTAGGAATGGAGAGGAACCCTTCAGAATTCAACATGAGGTGGTAAAATTAGAAGATGGGTCCTGATTATAATAAAGTAAATTCTATGATCTAAGGGTCCAGTTGGTTCAAAAAGATTTAAAATTGGACATGGTTTGGTCACCCGTGTGTATGACTAAATATCTCAAGACTAGACTTACTAGAAGTCATGTGCTCTCATAAGCAAGTAATCCACTTATCCCAATGGTTAAATCTCAAGGATGTGAAGGAGGAGGTCTTGAATTCAATCCCCATGGGGCTAGGGAGAGTATTTTTTCCAAAGAGGTCTTGAGTAATAGAAGAGGGAACCTCTTGTCCTCCTCCTATCCTACATGTGCACTGGCATTGTTCGTCCTCTATGAAGGTCCTACCATCCCGCTAGCCATACCTTGTTTGTACATAGACAAAATGAGAATAACCTTCTATTCCAAGCACATTCTAGTATTAAGGGAGCACACACAATTTTGCATATACATTCCACCATAGGTATCATTTTTGTCAACTTCACATATACATGCAAACATATACTAAAGTCAGTTTCACATACACATTCCAACATACACTACAACAAATCGGGCGTATACTGAGGCTTTTATCCAGGAAATTGAACGGGTGCATTTTTGCCCCGACATTGGTGTAGTTGTCGGTATATGCATCGAAACTAAATCGCTCGTATAGGCATTGATATAAGCAACATTATAGGCATCGGAATGAGGGTCAATATGAGCATTGAAAATACTAATGCTCATATCCACGACAATACCGATGACACTCTTAGGAGTACCAATGCTTATACCGACAACCTGCTGGGAGTACCATCACTTATACTGATGAACATATCTGCAAAATATTTTTTGGGTAGAGTGTGTTGTCTTTTGCTACAACAACATTACCATGATGTTGTTAAGCAAAAGACAATACACTCTACCCAAAGAAAACCGAGTACATGTGATGTGTACATTAATGGCAACCAACACATGATTTCATATAGCAAAATACTCTCGGACACAAAAGAGATGAGCAAAATGAACCATGAATCATGTACAAAAATGTTGTATATTCCATAAATGAAGCATATACAAGAGTGTAGCAAAGCACTTCCATATAGGAACCAAATACAAAATATGACAAAACACTTCCATATAGGAACTGAATACAAAATCATGGTGCACCATTGCCACATATGAGTGAAATACAAAGTTGTGGCAAAGCACTAACATACATATGCTCAAGGGGATCAACACCTTTACACCTACAATCCTACAACAAAGCATATGCGTAAAATGAGACAAATTGACATGATATTTATAAACAATAACTAAAAATATGAAACCAAGCTATAAGTTTACCTCATCATAGATTCTCCCATGAAATGATCGCATTGCATCCCTCTGAGTCCTACAATTGTGCAACCAATCCATGATGATATCCATAAGCTTCTTCGGTTCACGTCGGAGGAAGACCCACTGCCAAATCCTATAATAAATATGCAAAATTTTAGATGAACATACATGCCTCAACATCTAACCATACAGGCTTCGGTAAACCTACTCTAAAAGCATTGAGAGCCTCAGGCCGCCGATGAGACATCACCTCGCGTGCCGTGTGCGGAATCCATTTTGAGCTCATAATAGGATGCCCAAGAGCTAGCCGGTACTCTACATATATGGACTGTGTGATATAATTTCTGGAATGTTTATCTTGTTCGCTCCATTTTAACATGATAGAATGTCCAAACTGTATGGAGCAAAGTTGTTAAATGCATTGAGGAATGGACTTTTCGGTTGCATCCATGACCAGAGCTCCATCACCTATGTGATATATCCTGCATTCAACATGGTCATGCGCTCCCCAAGGTGTACGTGGAGATCGCATCTGATCCAATGTTGAGATGTTAGCATATATATATATATATATATATATATATATATATATATATATATATATATATATATATATATATATATATATATATATATATATATATATATATATATATATAAACCCTAAAATATATAGATCTATTTTTTAGATATGCATATGTGTATGTATATGCATGTGTGTATGTACATGCATATGTTTGTATGTATGTATGTCTATATTATATATATATATATATATATATATATATATATATATATATATATATATATATATATATATATATATATATATATATATATATATATATATATATATATATCCTAAAAATGTAATATTATATATGTATATATATATATAAAAACCTTTATATATTTAATTATTTATATTTCATATATTTAGGTTTTTCTCTAATATTTCATAAAAATGTATGTATGTATGTGTGTATGTATGTGCAACTTGTGTATGTGCATGTATGCATACATGTGTGTGTATGTATATGCAACTTGTGTTTATCTGTATGTATGCATATTCATGTGTGTATGTGCATATGCATATGCATGTGAGTATGTGTGTATGCATATGCATGTTTGTTTGATATATTAATTCTATTTTTGTCTATAGACCCAAAAATCCTATTTTTGGTATACATACATATATATATATATATATATATATATATATATATATATATATATATATATATATATATATATATATATATATATATATATATATATATATATATATATATATATATAAACCCAAAAATTTTAAAGATCTATGTTTTAGATATTTAATTACTAATAATTTACATATTTAGATTTTTCTATAATATTTCGTAAAAATGTATATATGTATGTGTATATGTTTGTATGTATGTGTGTATGTATATGCATGTGTGTATGTATACGCATATGTGTGTGTATGTATGTATACATGTGTGTATGTATATGCATGTGTCTCTTTATGTTTGTATATGCATATGCATGTGTGTATGTATGTATGTATATGCAACTTGTGTGTGTATCTATGTATGCTTATGCATGTGTGTATGTGTATATGCATACACGTATATATGCATATGCATGTGTGTATGTGTGTATGCATACACGTGTATATGCATATGCATGTGTGTATCTGTGTATGCATATGCATGTGTATATATGTATGCACATATGTGTGTATGTATATGCATGTGTGTATGTGTGTATGCATATGCATGTGTATGTGTCTATGCACATATGTGTGTATGTATATGCATGTGTGTATGTATATGCATATGTGTATGTATGTATGTATGTATGTATGTATGTGCATATGTATGCATATGCATGTGTATGTGTGTATGCACATATGTGTGTATGTATATGCATGTGTGTATGTTTATGCATATGTGTATGTATGCATGTATATGCATATGCATGTGTGTATGTATGTATGTATGTATGTATGTATGTATGTATATGCATGTGTGTATGTATATGCAACTTGTGTGTGTATGTATGTATGCATATGCATCTGTGTATGTGTATGTGTGTATGCATCTGCATGTGTGTATGTGTGTATGCATATGTATGTGTATGTGTCTATGCACATATGTGTGTATGTATATGCACGTGTGTATGTTTATGCATATGTGTGTGTATGTATGTATGTATAGATGTGTGTGTATGTATATGCATGTGTGTATGTATGTATGTATGTATATGCATATGCATGTGTGTATGTATGTATGTATAAGCATGTGTGTATGTATATGAAACTTGTGTGTGTATGTATGTATGCATATGCATGTGTGTATGTGTGTATGCATATGCATGTGTGAATGCATATGCTTGTGTGTATGTGTGTATGCATATGTATGTGTATGTGTGTATGCACATATGTGTGCATGTATATGCATGTGTGCATGCATATGCATGTGTGTATGTATATGCTTATGTGTGTGTATATATGTATGCATATGCATGTGAGTATGCACATATATGTCTGTATACATATGTGAGTGGGTATGTATATGTATATGTATATGTCTCTCTCTTTCTCGCTCTCTCTCTCTCTCTCTATGTTTCTCTAGATCTCTCTCTTTCTTTCATCTCTCTCTCTCTCTCTCTGTATGTCAATCGAGCACAAAACAAACACTTACATGGATATAATTATTTGGATCGTTGTCATCAATGTCCACTTAATGTTGTCCTTCATTGAATTCCAAAGACCTGATGCCAAAATCTCTTGCAAAACTAAAGAGAAGAGAAATTAGAAAAGGGAAAACATAAAGAAAGAGAAAAGAGTGCTACAGTATGTGTGATACTTACCAAAATTTCAGATCTAGAGAAATAGAGAGGTGTGCATAGAGAGAGAGAGGGAGAGAAAGAGAGAGAAACAGAGAGATGTAGCTCGCGTGCACAAACTCGACAGTAGTAGGCTTTGTTTCAAAAGACAATGAATGTCGAATTTTTGCTCTCGGGTCTAGTTCAAACACTGTGTCAGTATGAGCATCGGTAAATCACTGGAAACTACACATGCTCATACCGATGCAGTAGTTTTCGACGTGTATATTGTCTCCATGATTTTCCACGGATTTCAATGGTCATACCGACACCGAGGCATGATCGTCGATATGCACAATGTCGGTATGCCTCTGATATGTTGTAGTGATATTATCATTTTTTTCTATTATAGAAATGCCTTTTCATCTACTTGACGGAATTACGATGAAATTTGTAAAACGTGCTGAAGTTTTAAAATACGAGAGAACGTGTTAGAATAGTTCAAAAGAGAAGAGTCGAATGTAATCTCTTTGGGCACATCATAGAAAGAATATGACGTTATACCTTATTCCTCGGATACTAAATGCTCATGCCAAGTCGCTAAAACGTGGTACAACTCAATCCACAAGCTTGCCTTACATGGTCACATTCTTGCTTGCCATAGGCGGGCATTTTATTGCCAATGCACATGGCGTTACAACTTACGAACTCAATTTCAACCACTTGGATAGTCACATTCTTCCTCGCCATACGCCATAGGCGTCTATTCCGATTTCAAACAGGGAGTGGGGCGTATCAACTACGTGTGCGACAGACCTAAATGCAAGTTGCAACACATAAGAACGATGCAAAATTAGGATAGAAGGCGAAGGGTTCGTCGGTAATTTTGTATTCTCATGATTCTCCTTTGTACTCTCCGAAAATAAAAGCACAGGGTGACACAAAAGGTGACACATAAGGACTGATGCACTGATGCCCTTCGCCATGTCCAAAGAAAATGGATCCCACGACGCACATAAGGACTGATGCACATAAGGACTGATGCACGATACACTGATACACATAAGGACTGATGCACTGATACAACAAGGATTGCTTCCAAGTTCCCATTGCCCAATCCCGTGTCAACGTTTTCGCATTCAATGGCATCCAAAATTTGCCTAATAAGGCCAACACGACGCACCACGTCCTCAGGAAAAGCTTCCAGCGCCGCAACCAGAGTGCAGCTCGCTCAGTCATTCAGTCTGAGCGGTGGAACAGATAATTAACCTGCTGATTAGGCAGCACAAAACCTCTTGCAGGGTCCCGAACTTCCGACTCCCCCTCCTCCGCCCCAAGACTGTATACAATAACAATAGCGAGAGAGATATCAAGCATCTATAGCAAGGGAAAGACCCAAAGTTTGAGGAGGTGGATGTCGTGGAATTTTCAAAACATCAAATCTTTGCTACATATGTGCAAAGCAAGGCAGCCAGGCCAAACATTTGTATCAAAATAAAGAATGATATAGCTATATAGGCCCTAGCATCTATAGCAACTATTATAGCACATTGTAAAATGAACATTTGCTTTTATTATCTGTAAACCCATTAAGAAACATATACTTTGTATAAACAAATTGAAACTTATGTGTCGAGAAAAATATGTTTTGGCTTATAAATAAATAAAGAATCTGAAAAGAAAATGATGATCCACTTTTCTTTTTCAAGAAAAATAATTTGATAGAAAATAGACTTTTCATAAAATTGTTCGGAATTCCTTTCACAAACTCTAAATATTTGGGAAAAACCTCAAAATATTTGTAGGCTTCCATCGCATCAAACTCAAGGATGGGAAAAAAAAAAAAAAAAAGAAACAAACCTGATAGAAGAAGTCGTGGATGATCCCAATACGTAGATCGAGTAACTTAAGAAGGATTACATGACCCCCATGACTCGAAATATGACACCAACTATGACTCCAACTAGGAACCAAAGAAGAGCCATTACTGAATGAAAGGAAAGGCATAGGAGACTTATCTTCGTTTTGTCTCACCATCTAAAAGAAACTCTGCAATAGGGAACATACAAGACATAAGCACCTGCAAGAGGATATGTGACTTTCTAGAATTAGTTTTCTCAAGCACTCAAAAATCTAGGAAGATAATGAGAATAAAGGTCACATAAAGTCTTCAAGCTCAATTCTAAGTGAAATCATTCTTTTGGTAAACAGGGTATCAAATGTGGTTGCATATATCGTTTTGGCGTAGATCATGATAACCTAGATTCCTTTAAACGTCATAGGCTTAGAGTAGATGAAAATTGGAAGTTCTTCAACTCCTCTTTGTATACAAGGGATATTCTTTCACATTTTTTAACGAACTAGCAACTCTAACGGTTATCGAAGATCTTAACCTCGAAAAAACAATTATCAAAAGCTTGGATCAACTTCTCTATGTATAGACAAATGGAATGGAAGAGGAAAAGGCAGTGGAGATGGATTAAGCAGAAGATGAAGAAGTCCAAATCCAACAACAAAAATAATAACAGCAAGAGTGACGTCAAGCATCTGAAGTAAGGAAAGGACAAAAAGTTAGAAGAGGTAGTTGTGGAGGAAGATTAAAGATATCAAATGTTTCCTACACATGTGCAAAGCAAGGAGACTAGGCAAACATTTATATCATAGTAAAGGAGGATATAGCTATACACTACAAGAAATAGGGGGGAGTAGCGACGCCCCCGAATTGAAAAAAAAAAATGGGCACAGTCGCTTGTGCGACGCTGGCGTCGCAGAAGCGACGGTGCTAATTTCGAAATTTTTTTTTCCGGGCATTCGTCGCATAAGTGATGCTAGCATCGCATATGTGATGCTAAATTACAGCATCGCAAATATCATCCCTAACAAGCGACGTGATTTGCGACGTTGGCAAACTGAACAGCCTCCCATATGCGATGCTCGGGAATGTAAAAAAAAAATTCAATTTCTCCGGGCACATTTGTGTTGGGATTTGGACGCGAGAGCAAGAAGAGACCGAGAGAGAGAGAGAGAGAGAGAGAGAGAGAGAGAGAGAGAGAGAGAGAGAGAGAGAGAGAGAGAGAGAGAGAGAGAAGAGAGAGAGAGAGAGAAGAGAGAGAGAGAGAGAGAGAGAGAGCGAGAGAGAGAGAGAGAGAGCAAGAGAGAGAGAGAGAGAGAGAGAGAGAGAGAGAGAGAGAGAGAGAGAGAGAGAGAGAGAGAGAGAGATGCATCTAGTTGAAGCAAGGTATGCGCACACACACATACCTATGCATACACACACACATATACACACATATACACACATAAACACACACACACACACACACAAACACATAGACACACACACACACATACACACAAATACACACACACATACACAAATAATGTTGCATACACACATGCACACATAATGCATACACATGCACACACATTACACATACATATACACAAATACACACATACACACACACATACACACACACATACACACACACATACACACACATATATGCATACACACACACATAGAGAGACATGCACACACATACACATACATGCATACATAATGCATATGCATATGCGTACATCCATGCATACTTACATGCATACACACACATATGCATACATAATGCATATGCATATGCGTACATACATGCATACACACACATATGCATACATAATGCACATGCATACATACACATACATAATGCATATGCATGCATAATGCACATGCATACATACACATACATAATGCATACACACTCATATGCATACATAATGCATACAGAGACATACACACAGATATGCATACATACATGCATACACATACACACATAGACACATACATACACATAGACACATACACACACATAAACACATACACACTCATAGACACACACACATACATATAGACATGCACACACATACACACACATACACACACACACATACACACATAGACACATACACACATAATGATGCATTCACACACATACACATGCACACACATAGGCACACATATACACACACACATACACACACATATATGTATACACACACACACATAGAGAGACATACACACACATACACATACATGCATACATATGCATACATATGCATACATAATGCATATGCATATGCATACATACATACTTACATGCATACATACACATACATAATGCATACACACACATATGCATACATAATGCACACACACACATATACACACCTATGCATACATACATGCATACACATACACACATAGACACATACACACACATAGACACATACACACACATAAACACATACACACTCATAGATGCGTAGCGACACATACACATAGACACACACACATAGACACACACATATACACAAACACATACACACATAGACACATACGCACATGATGATGCATACACACACATACACATGCACACACATACATATGCATACATACATGCATACACATACACACATAGACACATACACACACATAGACACATACACACATAAGCACATACACACTCATAGATACACACACATACACAAAGACACACACACATACACACACACACACATATACACACACACATAGACACACACACATATACACACACATAGACACATAGACACATACACACATACACATGCATACACACACATACACATGCATACACACATAGAGACACATGTACACACATATACACACACATATATGCATACACACACACATAGAGAGACATACACACATATACACATACATGCATACATATGCATACATATGCATACATAATGCATATGCATATGCATACAATGTACATACATACTTACATGCCTACATAATGCACATGCATAGATACATACACACACATAGACACATACACACATAGGCACATACACACACATAAACACATACATACTCATAGATACACACACATACACATAGACACACACACACACATACACACACATATACACACACATACACACATAGACACATACACAATAATGATGCATACACACACATACACATGCATACACACATACAGACACATATACACACACATACACACACATATATGCATACACACACATATATGCATACACACACATAGAGAGACATACACACACATACAGATACATGCATACATATGCATACATAATGCATATGCATATGCATACATACATACTTACATGCATACATAATGCACATGCTTACATACACATACATAATGCATACACACACATATGCATACATAATGCATACACACACATACACACATATGCATACATAATGCATATGCATATGCATACATACAGACTTACAATCATACATAATGCACATGCTTACATACACATACATAATGCATACACACACATATGCATACATAATACATACACACACATACACACATATGCATACATACATGCATACACATACACACATAGACACATACACACACATAAACACATACACACTCATAGATGCATAGCGACACATAAACATAGACACATACACATACACACACACATATACACACACACACAAACATACCCACATAGACACATAAACACATAATGATGCATACACACACATACATATGCATACACACACATATGCATACATACATGCATACACATACACACATAAACACATACACACACATAGATACATACATACACATAAACACATACACACTCATAGACACACACACATACAAATAGACACACACACATACAAATAGACACACACACACATATACACACACACATAGACACATACACACATAGACACATACACACATAATGATGGATACACACACATACAAATGCATACACACACATATGCATACATACATGCATACACATACACACATAGACACATACACACACATAGATACATACATACACATAAACACATACACACTCATAGACACACACACACATACACATAGACACACACACACACACACACATACACACACACAAACACACATAGACACATACACACATAATGATGCATACACACACACATACACATGCATACACACATACAAACACATATACACACACACATACACACATATATGCATACACACACATAGAGAGACATACTCACACATACACATACATGCATATATATACATACATAATGCATATGCATATGCATACATACATACATACATACATACATACATACATACATGCATACATACACATACATAATGCATACACACACATATGCATACATAATGCATACACACACATACACACATATGCATACATACATGCATACACATACACACATAGACACATACACACACATAGACACATACACACACATAGACACCTACACACACATACACACTCATAGATGCACACACATACACATAGACACACACACATACACACACACATATACACAACCACATACACACATAGACACATACACACATAATGATGCATACACACACATACACATGCATACACACATACACACACATATACACGCATATACATACACACACATGCATACATACACATACTTAATGCATACACATATACATATGTACACGTATATCTATTGATTTCTAACCATTTTGTTTTATATGTTAGGTATTATGGATCCCAATAGAGAGAGAAAGGCAAAACTCACTCTCATAAAAAGTCTTATGAGAGTAGAGTTCCGTCTGATACTCTAGGGGCCATAATGCATGATTACTCAGAGATGTCTGATGAGGAGCTGGATTGTATGATCCAGATGCTTACCTAGCGATCAGACGAGGGCTCTTTTGCGGCTCCACATGCAGGAAGAGAGCTATCTGCTCATAGGTATGTTTTTATTTCATAAACGTTTTTAATGATATTATAACACATATTTTTATTTATTTTTATCTATCTATTTTCAGGACGGCTATACCACCTCCAGATCGTGATAGCAGAGAAGAGTTTCCTATGAGGACATGCATAGGCACCTTAGGACTAGAGTGTGATATAGAGCCAGAGGGGAACATTGTGTACATAGGGAATGGATTGGAGTTCAAGAGAAGAATGCAGGCAGTATGCAACTCTTACTTGCACTTTGTCCACTTACCATGGAAGTAAGTAAAAATTTTACATATAAATTGAAATAAATATCTTATGTTTTATTTACATTATGTTTTTTATTTTTGTAGTGAGCATGATGAGAGGGACAAAAAATACGTACTTAGTTCACCTCAGACAGAGTTTGGGATAGGATGTTTGCTTAAGTGGTGTCTAAAAGAGTTGTTGACACTTATGGCTCATCGTCGCGATAATGCACGGTATGCACTGCTTTTATGTATATATATGTGGATATGAGTATCCGTGTTTATGCATGTATGTATGTATATGAGAGAGAGAGAGAGAAAAGAGTGAGACTAGATGTATAAATACATGCAAACACACACATATACATCATACATGCGCAGTTACACACATATACATATACATGCACATTTATACATACACACACATACATGCACATTTTTACACACACATACACATGCATGCAGTTACACACATATAATGAATACACATAGACACATACACATACTCACATACACGTACATGTACTCACATACACATACACATGCATAATCATATGTACACACACATAGACTCATATAATCATATTTACATGCATATATGCATATACACATGCATATATACACACACACAACACATGCATATGCACATATAGATACACATACATACACAACACATGCATACGCATAAATAAATAAATAAATAAATAAATCCTATTTCAAAAATCCTAAATTTAAAACACTAATTTCAATATTAGAGTTTTAAAACCCCTAATTTAAAAACTCTAATTCAACCTTTTAGCCATATGTTTGAAGTATATGTACACATTGCATCTATTCCTCCGACATCCTACTAGAGAGATGTCTCTCCTCCCAACCTTATGCCTATATATATAGCTACTCGACTCAACGAGGATCATAATATATATAAAGATATATACACATCATGTAGATAGGATACATAAATATAAAATGGAGTAGATATATTATGCATCACACATACGTGCCTAAATGCACACATAAATATATATATACATACTAACATATTTACATGTACACATTTACACATAGACATATATACATATATACATGTACACATCACATATACATGCCTACATTCACACATAAACATATATATACATGCATACATATTTACATGTACATATTTACACATAGACACATATACATATATACATGTATACAATTATAAACACTTGCATACATTACATGAATATTTTACATAAATGCATATGCATATATACACATATGCATACTTAACACATGTATGCATATATCACACACATGCAAACACATACATATACATGAAATACATATATATGCATACTAACATATGTATACATATAATACACATGAATACACACACATATGCATACATACATGATAAAAATTTTATCCTCGAAGATAAAGCTATATATAAAATAATTAGGCATACCCCTGAACTTCATGTTCTAACTTAGAAGAACATGATTTCATCTCTCTAGTAGGATTCATCGTTATTCAAGTTAATAAAAAAATCTATTATCTGATATCCATTCAGAAGCTTCAAGTTATTGATCGATAACTAGAGTAGAATTTACTATCTAATCTGCTCATATGTTTTCATTATTGCCATCATTTTGGTAAGACATCAATATAGTCTCATCTTCATTATCCTTATTGATTTCATTTATTTATTCTATGGTTAAATCTTTGTTCTCATGAATCACATCATCTATTGATGGATTAATATCTATTTTTGGTAATTCCTCTTGCTCGTCAGTAGAATCAGCATGTAAAGAATTATCCTCTTCATCAAAAAGATTAGTATCATTATCATGTATAATGATTCTAATTTCTATATCAGATGTTGATGTATGAGTATCTGATGTTGAATCATCAAGAGGACTTTCTTTGATCTCTCTAACAATAAACTGTTAAAACAATGACCTTCCTCTAGGTTGCACATGAATGACTTGCCACCAAGGATGAGCATCTAGGTTTTTATAAAAAAATGCTTGTTCAATATGCTTAGGAAGAATATATGGTTCTTTAGTAGATCTCATTACCGTGGAAGAATCAATTGCCCAAAACCCAGATAATTCCTTTCTTAATGTGGATTTACTACCTTTATACTCGGCTCGAAACCAGTCAACCTTCAAAATGACCTATCAAAATATAATACAACAAAAACCCATTATTAGGTGCTTAAAAAAATAACTAACTCTATAAAAAAAAATGTAAACTTTTTTCTACCTATTTGAATGTACGAAATGAAATTTCGTAGATACCAACAATAGTTCCTATGGAACCAAGTTCGCTATCTATAAGGTTCGTGTCTTTTGAGCTAGCACGTGATAGTTGCTTGAAAGAAGCAACAATACTAGAATCCTCTGTTTTACATAAATAATCAATGGCTTTGATTCTAATATGCTATCCAAAAGCCCACATATTAGTGAACATTCGATGAGTTCGGAAGCACATACCAATCCTCTACACTAAAGAGACCACGACCAGCATAAGTAATAGTGGATGGAGCAATCATATAGTGATTACCCAAAAAGTTGAAAACCTATCCATCTAAAGGAAGTGGTCCTCTATTCCATCCTCCATATCTTCTTCTATCATATGTTTGTACTAAAAAAGGATCACGAGCTGGCAATGGATAATCTCTAGCCGTTTCATTCTCTAAACGAGGAGGTAGAGGATTTCTAGAAAGCTCTGCTTGTAATTGATGAACAACAAGTCCATGATGTGTACGAGGTATATTAACATTATGAGAAAAATTATCATCATCATCATCATCGAGCAAGTATTCCTGTATATCAACAATAATTTGATTTTATATATGGTTTTTAATAAAATAATGACATTAATATATATAGAAAATACATACCCAAGCACTATCACGTTGACTAGGTGATGGTGCATGCTCAAAAGTACCATACTCTGCCTCATCTTCAATACATTCCAATCGTGGTCTTCGATACGTGCCATAACAAGAGCTACACCAACATATAATATGCTCTTAATAGTAAAATTCATCATAATTCCTATCGGAGGACACATGTGAAGTCGTTGCATGTGTAGGAGTTGGTGGAGTACCCTACGATTGATCAGAATCTACACATAATAAGAAACAAAAATATATATATATAAGTTATGTATCCATCAAATATATTTAAAATTAAATGTTTGATATACTTACAGTATAAAGCCGTTGCACGATGAGGAGACGGTGGTGGAGTTGCATCTGATTGATCAGAATCTACAAATAATGGTATTTGATATTAATAATCTAATTATCTACATACACAAAAAATACACATATACATATTTACACATACACACATATTCACATATACAAATTTACACATACACACATATTCACATATACACAACTACACATTATTGTGGGATAAATGCATGTATTTTGTATGAATGAGTGTATATGCATGCATGCGTGTGTACGTATATATGTGGATATGTATATGTGTGTTTATGTTATATGTATGTATATGTGTATATGTATACATATATGTATGCGTATGTGTTTGCATGTATATGTGTATGTGGGTATGTGTATGTGTATGTGTATGTGTGTGTATATATGTGTATGTATTCTGATTTTTTTCTATGTTTTAGATTAAATTAACAGGAGATATTGTATGGTCAAAAAAAATAAGAGGCGAGCTAACATAACACCTGAGACATGGCAGTTTTTTCGAAGACAGCTACGTCTTCAGGAGTCATTTCCTCAGCAGAAGGTACACAAATTAATAGTTTATATTTATAATTTTTATATATTTTAGTAATTTCTTATATTTAATTTATGTATTTTTTTTCTTGAATAAACAGGTTGCTACAAAGAAAAGAGTGGAGTCGGGCCACACATCGCACCTAGGACAAATGGGCCATAATGGTTTTGTAACTACATTTGTAAGTACATGTGTTATTGTGAGTATATTTTTTATTTTAGTTAAAATGCAAGCAACTAATCTTTTTTATTTGTTTCATTGGAGCGGAAGCATTATGGCCGATATCCTACGAAACATGAGATCGAGTATGCTACACATTTTGGATATCGGCGTTTGAGCGAGTATATGCAAGATCATCCTGAGGCTTTTGTGAGTATTTTTAAATTTTATATAATTATTTTAATTTTATGAATGGTTTAACTGTTTTATTTATTTATGTTTGTTATATTTAATACAGGAGTATTATGGAGAGACAAATATGGATGAGGTGGAGAGACAGACACAGGAGGGACGATCTCGATCATCACAGGGTGATCATGATGATGAGGATGAGGAAGATCAAGATGATCATGATATTGCTGCTGATGATGATGATCTTGATGATGATGATTAGGATTTTAGTTGATTATGACATTGGATTATATGTATTTACATTGATATATATATATATATATATATATATATATATATATATATATATATATATATATATATATATATATATATATATATATATATATATATATATATATATATATATATATATATATATATATTATCTATATATTTTTCATTTCAGTTAAGTTTTGAATTCTGTGTATGGTATTAAGTAATGAAGATTTTTGTTCTATTGATTGTTATTATTGTTTATATTAAGCATATGTTTTAATATTTTAATTATATAATTCATTCATATGTGTGTACCTAAGTGTATATGTATGTGTGTGTATATGTATGTATGTGCATGTGTATGTGTGTGTATATCTATGTATGTGCATGTGCATGTGTATGTGTGTGTATATGTATGTGCATGTATATGTGTAACTCTATGTGTATATGTGTGTATGTGCATGTATATGTGTATATGTAGGTATATGCATGTGTGTGTGCATGCGTATATGTGTTTTAATACTTTAATTATATAATTCATTCATATGTGTGTACCTAAGTGTATATGTATGTATGTGCATGTGTATGTGTGTATATGTATGTATGTGCATGTGCATGTGTAAGTGTATATGTATGTATGAGCATGTGCATTTGCATGTGTATGTGTGTGTATATGTATGTGCATGTATATGTATAACTCTATGAGTATATGTGTGTATGTGCATGTATATGTGTATATCTAGGTATGTGCATGTGTGTATGTGTTTTAATACTTTAATTATATATTTCATTCATATGTGTGTACCTAAGTGTATATGTATATGTGTGTATATGTATGTATGTGCATGTGTATGTGTGTGTATATGTATGTATGTGCATGTGCATGTGTAAGTGTATATATGTGTATGAGTATGTGCATGTGCATGTGCATGTGTAAGTGTATATGTGTGTATGAATATGTGCATGTGCATGTGTATATGTGTGTATATGTATGTCCATGTATATGTGTAACTCTATGTGTATATGTGTGTATGTGCATGTATATGTGTATATGTATGTGCATGTGTATGTGCATGTGTATATGTGTGTGTATGTATGTGCATATATATGTGTATAATGTATGTATATGCATGTGTATATGTATTCCACATGCATGTGTATGTGGATGCATTTCCATTTGCATCCATGTGAATGCATGTGAATGTGCATGCATGTGGATATGCATATACATGTATTTGCGTATATGTTATATATATATATATATATATGTATATATATGTGTGTGTGTGTGTGTACATACAATAATGCATGCATGTAAAACTTTTTTATGTGGTTGTAGAAATGTTTGTGGATATGCATGTGTATATGTGTGTATGTCTAAGTGTATGTGCACATGTATGTGTGTATATATGTGTGTGTATGTGCATGTGTATATGTGTATATGTGTATATGTGTGAAAGTGCATCTTCATCATGTATAAGTGTATAAGTATGCTATCTAATGAAAATAACACAGTTCAAATGATATGCAAAGAATAGAAATTGTACTCACAATAGTTAGCCATACTTTTTGCTTGGTTAGCTTCTTGAATAACCTGCAAGAAAGAGAGAGAGAGAGAGAATTCAAAGAGAGAAAGATGTAGAAAGAGATAAACAGAGATAGAGGGAGACAATAAGAGAGAGCTTAGGCAAAACAACAATTTTGCATATACTTGCTTCAGCTCGTAACTGCAACGCATTTGGGAATGTTGGAGATATCTTCGATCATATGCGTGAAAATGCCAATCGAAGGCCTCCAACGCTTTAATTTTTTTCCGTCAACAGACCCTCGTGTAAGCAAATGCTACGCGTCGTCGCATAAGCGACAATTTTTAATGTTGCTTATGCGATGCCAAAAAACGTCATCTATGCGACGTAAGAAAGCGTCGCTTATGCGACGCTATATTAAAACCGTCGTGTTAGCGACGGTGTATGGGAGCGTCGCAGCCTTGTCACACCACAACTTGCAAAAACCATCGTTTGCTTCGTCATTTAATCGACGATCTGTGCGCCATGCTAATTACGATGTACGTTGCAATTTTATAGTGATGAAATTCTATCGCCTTAACCGTCGCTATATGCCTGTATTCCTTGTAGTGATAGAGGTCACGGCATCTATGAGAACTTTTCCAACACATTAAAAAATGAACATAGGCTTTTGTTCTCTCTCTCTATGCATCTATGTCGCATGCATTCCTCTGTGTGTGTATGTAGTTTTGATCCGATTCTCAGTCGATATCTACACAAAAAGGGAAACATATTAGAGAATGTAACAGGAAGGAATGCTTGGGGTGAAGAAGAAAGAAATGATGTTGCTGTTTCTTTGTGCATTCGCAGTATCCCACGTATATAGGGAGAACCATTTGCAGCTCCTTATAAAGCACAAAAAAAGTAATGTCCAATTATAGCTTGAGTTAGAGAAGAAGGAACCTCTTCTCCCCCTCCTATCCTGCATGTGCACGAGCATTGTTTGTCCTCTATGATGGCCGTCCTCCTATCCTGCATCTGCACGAGCATTGTTTGTGAGTAGAGAAAAGGAGACTAACCTTCTATTCTAGCCACATTATAGTGTTAAGGAAGGTGACACAATTTCACATATACATTCCACCATATTATCATTTTTTTCCAGTCCACATATACATGCCAACATATACTAAAGTCAATTTCACATATACATTCCAACATATTATCATTCATAAAGTTTAGTTGATAAGAAACGTAGCGAAACAGAGAGGAGCTCAGCGATGGCGGGATGCCTTGCACAGACGTAGCTCTGAGCCGGGAAGCCTCCGCCGTCGATTCGCTTTCGAATCTTGAACTCCGCAGCTCGGATGGCGATGAAGATACTTTGACTACACCTTCTCCACGGAGGCCTTTGAAGTCGTGGCTGCTCTTGGGAGAGGTCCTGTCGTAGTGGCTTGTTTTCTGAAACCCTAAACCTCGTGGCGTACTCGTGACCGACTCCCCTTCCCCTATGGGTTGAGGGGTGAGTCGTCGACACGATCGAACGCCCTTGGGGTTTGTGTCGCGTGTATCGTGCCTCGCCCGGTCGTTTTGATCGGGTATCGCAAGTATCGCGACCTCTCGTCTCGACTCCCGGTGTATCGCTTGTCGCTTCTTTGCTCCCACGTGTTTCGCGTGTTGCTTGCTGCCGCCCGGTATCGCTACCGCTAGATTCGTCGCCGCGTGTGTATCGTGTTGATTGTTACCGCCCAGTATCGCGGTCATCAGTATCGCTAGTTTTCCGTGTATCGCGTGTCGCTGCCTGCTGCCCTGTACCTGCAGAGCGCGGTCGGCGATTTCTCCGGGGCGTTACTCCCTGGGGGCCCGGTCGCTTTCTGCATCGACCTCTGGGGGCCTTCGGGGCGATACTCCCTGGCGCCCGATCCCTGGGGACCCGCGATCTCTGGGGACCCGCGACACTTCCCCTCTATTCATTGCGAGAAAACCTGCCGCCGACCGCCCGTTCGCGATACCTACTCGCTCCCGTGGTCGCGATACCTGCCGCCGGCCGCCCGATCGCGATTCCTACTCGTACCTACCTCCGGTCGCGATACTTGTCGCCGGCCGCCCGATCGCCGGATGGAAGTCTATACGACCTAGCGCGTGGGGGGTCCCCTCAGCCACCGTTTGCGATCGCCGGGAGTCCCAAAGCTAGAGAAATTTAGAAAAAAAAAAAGAAAAGAAAAGAAAGAGAGAGAGAAAAAAGAAAAAAAGAAAAAAAAGAGAGAAAAAAAGAGAGAAGAAGAAGAAGAAAAAAGAAGAAAAAAAAAAAAAAGAAAAAAAAAGAAAAAAGAAGAGAAAAAGAAGAAAAAGAATTTAGATAAAGTGTGCTTTCCTTTTCGTTGGTCTTTTGGCCCCTTTATCTTTCCTTGTATGGCGGGGGCCTTGGCTTCGCTGTGATCGGCGGGGAGCGCCTTCCGCGTTGGCGGCCTATTTTCTTTCCTTGTTGGTGGGCTTTGCCGGTAGGTATTGGAAAATAATTGAGGCGCAAGTTCCGTTTAGCCATGGATGTGGCTTCAACCTCTCTCGTGAAAAGTAATCGGGCCCCTCCCCCTGGGGAAACCGGCTCTCTGGCCGCGCTTCTGGAGGGGGGGTCGTGTGCCGCCCCTGGGGCCTCAGAAAGTGCTGAATCCCCCACCGTGTCCCTCAGTAGACCCGCAGTTTTATCTGCTCAGGAGGAGCTCAAGAAAGTCTGCCTTGTCGGCCAAGTGTTTGGCCCCAGGCCTCCGCTCGAAATTATGCGACAATGGCTTCGAAAAGAGTGGTTCCCCCGTGGGCTAATTGTCAGCAAATGTCAGTTCTTACCAGCAAATCACATGTTGCTAAGCTTCGAAAACGAAGAGATGGCTTTCCAAGCCCTGAGCGTTGGCACCTGGCAGCTCGGTCGGGCGACCCTTTGCCTATTCAGATGGTCTCCGGACTTTACTCCCGACAAATCGAAATCGCTCCGGTACCCTCTTTGGGTTGAGCTCCCTAACCTCCCATACTTCTTGTACAACTTCGTGTGGGACATCGTCTCTCCTATCGGCAAGCCGTTGGCGTCACGCGGAGACATTGGTGGTATCATCTACGAAGGAGCAAGACACTCATTCAATGCTAGGTGGCACCCACAAATCTGCGTTGAGGCCGACCTCAGTTCGTCGCTTCCATCAACGATCAACGTGGACATGGGCGAAGGAGAGGTTTGGGAACAGGATATCACCTACAAAAACCTTCCCAACGCGTGCTTTCGCTGTGGTCAGCAAGGTCACAGGATTAAAGACTGCCCTCTCAGGCAAAAAAACAAACGATCTCAAGAAGCCTCCAAAACAGCTCAAGACAAATTTGGCGATTTGACCCACTCTACCAAGGAAAGGGAAAGCGAGGGTCTCCCCAATCCACAAGCTGATGCTGATGGCTTTACTGAAGTCAGAAGAAGAAGGAAAAGAAGCCCGAGGGCCAACGGCGAGAGAAACAACCTGCTAATTAACCCCTACAGCAACTTGTATTGCAATCTTGATAAGGAGATCAACGAGCTCGACTACCCAGGTGGGAAGCCACCTGAGGTAGACATCTACGACGGAGCCCAAGAGATCCCTGAAAACAAAGAAACCCCCCAGGAGGGTTACACGACAAGCAAAGAAGATGGTTTCACCACTAGTAATGAAGATAACATGGACAGTGAAAGTTCCATCATTGGATCGACGATCCCGGAAACGGTGCCGAGCACGGGGCCCATTTCTCCCCAACAAGGAGCATCCCGCAAAGGAAAACAGCCTATGGAGATACCATGGAAAAGCCCTCACAAGAACCGATTGCTAAGCCCGGACCAGATCCCAGCGAAAAAGAAAGATGAAGCCAAGAGAAGAAAGGACAAGGCACCCTCCCGCAAAGAGGGATCAACACAAAAATGATTGTTATATCGCTAAATGCTAGAGGGCTAACCGACCCCTCAAGAGCGATGTCACATAATCCTAGTAGGAGATGGTTGAACCACGCCTTAAGAGAGAGGATTAGGAAGTAATCCTCAACCATGGCTTTTGGGGCAAGTGGTTAGCCCATCACACTCCTAACCGGGAGGTTGTGAGTTCAATTCCCAACATTGGTATCAGAGCCTAGTTGAGAAATTGGGCGAGACGGAGGTTCGCGCCTCATTCATGGGCACTTGGAAAAAGCGCTTATCCGTGGTGAGTGTGAAACTGGCCTTGGATGAAGGCGCATGGGCATTTGGGCACCCACGGAGGGTGGGATAGGTCCAAATTTGGTCCATGTGCTGGAGTTTGAGGTTGGTGGAAGCGCTCATGCATGGAAAGTGGGTCCAAGAAGGGTCCATAAGTGAGCATTGGGGACAATGCTCAGTTTAAAGGGGAAGGAAATGTCACATAATCCTAGTAGGAGATGGTTGAACCACGCCTTAAGAGAGAGGATTAGGAAGTAATCCTCAACCATGGCTTTTGGGGCAAGTGGTTAGCCCATCACACTCCTAACCGGGAGGTTGTGAGTTCAATTCCCAACAAGCGACCATCATTGGTCAATGGCTCCGTGACATTAGCTTAAACCCAGACATTATATGCATTCAAGAGATTAAAACAGACGGAGAAGACCTCCAGAAACGACTCAGACAGGTCTCCTCGGCCCATGTGTGGATCCCAACGAAGCACCAGCGGGGGTCAGGAGGAACGGTTATCGGAATTAAGCAACGCTGGATCGAAAAGCTTGAGAACTCCATTGAAGATGTAAGCCACCGCTTGATTGCGGTTTATTTTGGGGCTCCTCTTTATGCTACTATGGTTTCTCTGTATGCCCCTAACGGGGATTTGGAGAGACTGAACACCTGGGCTTCTTTAGACTCGCTCCCCCACAACGTGCTTATATGCAGAGACTTCAACATGGTGGAGGACCCTATGGACAGATGGATGGGCAAGGGCAGGGTCATCGACAGTCGGGAGAAAGAAACGTGGGACACGACCAAACTCCACTTGGATCTGATCGAATTCAAAGACTCGAATGGCTTTTCTTGGTCGAATCTCCAAGCGGGCAAGGATCTGAGGAAAGCTAGGCTCGATAGATGCTACATCTCTCAGAGTTTTACTCATCGGTGGGGTCACCCTACCGTCACGCAACGCACTGACCTCACCATCTCTGACCACTACCCGATTGTTATCACCTTTCAACCTTACTTCAAGATCCGCAAGGCTCCGTGGTTTCATGCCAATGCTTCCACCTTCTCTCTCCCCTCCGTCCATCAAGAGATTGCCGACGTGTGGAAGGGGGCGTTCGCCTCGGGCTTGGCCCCTGCCAAGTGCTGGAGAAAAGCGGTCGACAAGTCTCGTAAGATCATGATCAGAACTAAGAAGATGCTCGAGACTGTGCGGCGGGCTCGTAGGGAAGCTCTTTACCACAGACTCTGGCGGCTCGAGGAGGAAGTGAACAAAGGAAAACACCAGGCACAGAAAGGTCTCCGAAAAATCAGAGCAATGTTGAGATTTGAGGAAGAAATACAAAGGAAAAACTTGCAAATCTTCTTCAAGGAGTGGTGGGCCGGCAAAGCCGACAAACCCACCAAAGAGATGTGCCGTATCCTTAAAAGGAAACACAGCAGAGAGGCGATCCCTCTGCTACTAGACCCACATGGCAATGTATGCAATTCGGAAGAAGATAACCTTGGCATCATCGAAGGGCACTTCACGAGACTCCTGGGAACCTCTAACCCCCTATCCCACCATAGAAGGGACTGCATGGCTGCCATTTCTAGGGTTTCCCCCCGGAGAATTCCACCCAACCTCCTCCCCTTGCTTCATGCCCCTATCTCTGATTTAGAAATCATTGAGGTCATCGATGTCCTCCCCCTCGGTAAAAGCCCGGGACCCGACGGACTCACTAACGAATTCTTTAAATCCTTCAAGCTGGTGGTTGCCACCCCTCTTCGGATGGTTTGGCAAGAAGCGCTGAAGTTTGGTGCTCTTCCTTCTTGTCTAAATAATGGAATTATCAAGCTGATACACAAGAAGGGGGAAAAGAACAGAATCGAGAACTGGCGACCTATCACGATGCTCCAAACAGGATACAAGATCATCGCTAAAGTCATTGCCAACAGACTCTCGTGCCACCTGAGATCTTGGCTTAGTGAGGACCAAAAAGGCTTCATCAAAGGCAGGTCTATCCTGGAAACCATTATGGATATTTGGGAAGGTATTCAATTTGCAAATGAGTCTAAACAAGATGTGGTTTTCCTTAAGATCGACTTGGACAAAGCCTACGACAGACTGGAATGGGACTATCTTCTGCAGTCGCTTCAAGACCTCGGATGTAGTCAGAAATTCACCAAGATGATCGCGACCCTTCTTGGAAACGCAACGACCCAAATTAACGTAAACGGCAAACTTTCGAAGGCGATCCATCTTAGAAGATCAATTAGACAAGGATGCCCTCTGGCCCCCCTTCTCTTTGCCATCGCCACTGAGGGGCTGAGCAGGCTGGTTGCGCATCATGTGGGGACTGGCACTATCAAAGGCCTCCGGCTGCCCCATGACCACAGTCAAATCACCATGAGACTATTTGCCGATGATATGAACGCGTTTGTCCACAATGATAATACCAGCCTGGAGACCTTCTGGAGGTGTCTTGATACCTTTTGTGAGGCCTCTGGATCCAAAGTCAACCACTCTAAGACCGCCTTTAGGGCCATTGTGGGACATCATCCTGGCCTTCTCACTGAGCATGGTTGCCAAATCATTCCGCAGGGCCAAATCTTTCGTCTGCTCGGAATTCCTTTGGGGTTTGGCGTCTCTATGGAGCAGCGTTGGAGTTGGGTGTTGGCCAAACTCGAAACCAAGCTTAACTATTGGAAAGGTATGCAAATCAATCTTGCTGGGCGGGCGATGGTTATCAACACGTTCCTCCTCTCTTCTACCATTTATTTCCTTTCCTGCTGGAGACCGAACGAGCAGGGCTTGTCCAAATTGAGTAGTATCTGTAGAAACTTTCTTTGGACAGGCGATCACAACAGAAGGGGGGTGCCTAAAATCAAATGGGACACCTGCACTAGCCCCAGAGAATGCGGGGGGATTGGTATCCTGGACATTGGGTGTATGGCCAACAAACTGGCTGCCAAATGGATGATTAAGGCATGGTGCAACAGGGAGGCCTCGTGGGCCAAGCTGATTTTCAGAAACAAGAATGAGTTGGCTCTCATGGGGTTCCCAAACTGGAAGAATCTCGACATCATGACCCTGCTTTTCTCCCCAATCCCTATCTTCCCGAAAGGCTCCAATCTCGTGTGCTCCCTTTGGAAGGGCTGGAATAAAGTCAAAAGCTTCACAAGAATTAGTGAGGACTGGAAGTGGGCGGCCGGAATCAGACAAAACGACTCTATCTGGTTCCCGATACATGGCATCCGGAGAGTGGAGTCGTGGAACATCCGAAATGCCAAGAAATTATGGCACAAAGGATTCAAAAAATGGAAACACCTCTGGAAACATGACACCAACAGCTGGATCAATTTCGAGGATATTGATCCTTGCAAAAACATCTCCTACGAAGAATGGAACACTTTGCAAAGCAGATGCCTCGCTTGGGATCGGCACAAGATTCGCCTTCTCATGGGACACGATGCACCGAACTCGCTTGGTCTCAAATGGCACAATGGAAATAACATACTCAAAATCCCGAACATCAAAGAAACGACTGACCACCAGATCAGTCTCAACAAGAAGTGGTGCCTGTCTTGGACGCGACTTCGATGGGACATGAAATTCATGGGTATCTGGCACCCTCTGATCGAGATTAAGAAGTCAGTCCTCCTTTGGCAAATTCTGCATCGTGGAATTTGGACTAACCACAAGGCTTGCAAAATTTGCGGAGTCCCACCTTGGTGCAAACGCTGTCACCGGGCCATTGAAGATGTCCCACACATCTTCCTTTCCTGCCCCAGCTCCTTCAGAATCTGGCAGACGGTTGGAAAGAAAATCAGACTTCAAAAACAGCTTAGTTGGAAACAAGTCCTTTTGGGAGAAGCGATCGGCTGCTCCGCGACACTCTGGAACGCCATCAGAGGGGAAGTCTTGTGGAAAATCTGGCGGGAGAGGTGTGCTCTCAACTTCGGCGATACCCCCAAGGAATGGTCGATCGAGAAATCACTATTCCTCCTTGGCAAAAGGATTGTTAACTGTAAGAAATCCCCCCCCTTCAGGCACCATAAAGTCCTCACTTTGATTAACAACAAGATCAAACCCAAGTGGGCCCCTCATGAGGGCGATGAGAGGGTGATCAACCTTCTATGTAATGCAACCTAGAACTCATACAAGCTTCCCCTGCTTTGTGGGATATGGGGGGTCCCGTGGGCGCTAGTCCCCTTTCTCTGTACCTTTGTTTCTTAATTTAATTCAAGTCCGGGAGAGTAGGCTATTGCCGAACTTCCTTTATATTAAAAAAAAAAAAAAAAAAAAAAAAAAAAAAAAACATATTATCATTCAGTCTATTATAGGAATATCTTTTTATCTACCTCGCGGAACTAAGATGAAAGTTGTAAAACATGCCGAAATTTTAAAATTTGAGGGAAAGTGAGAGACTAGTTCAAAAGAGAATTGTCGAATGTCGTCTCTTTGGGCACCACATCACAGAAAGAGTAGCACATTATACCTTATTCCTTCCTCCACACGGCCAAACGCTGTAAGGCAAGCACATGGAAAACCATATTTTCACGTTCACAGCTGTATTTCAGAACCCTGAAAAATCAGAGTCCTGGAAGCGTGAAAGACATTAGGAGCGTCACCATTTACTAATGCGACGACGCTAACAGGTTGTGGAACTCAATCCACAAACTTGCCTTAGAGAGTCACATTCTTCCTCGCCATAGGCGTCGAATCCGCTCATGTCCTTACGACTCCAGAGGACGTGCAGGCTTGATACGAAACAAACACTGTCTAGCAACTCCTCTGAACCCTTTGAGAAAAGAAAAGTGAATTGAGTATTTAGACTTGTTCAGCATAGCTTCATTCCTACTCTTCCAAATGTTCCAAAGGACAATGTCCAACCTATCGTAGGCACCAAGCAGAAATTCCAGCTAGCTCATAGAGATATTGCGCTTATGATAGATGGGGTTGATATATTTCCAAAAAGCTTGGGCATGCATGTAGTTATAGAATACATTTTATTGCCAATGCACATGGCCTTACGAACTCCATTTCAACCAATTGGATAGTCACTTTTTTCCTCGCCATAGGCATCTACTCCGATTGTCTAAGGCCGACATTCCATTGCCAATCCATTTCAAACATGGAATGAGATGCCGACTACAGAAAGAGCATGGCAGGGCTTATCAACTACGTGTGCGACTCACGGACGCGAGAGACCTAAATGCAACGAGAGACGTAAATGCAAGTTACAATACATTCTCAGGCCGCTTATGTGGGTGGTTCTGTCTCTCTCCTCTTGAGGCGGGGGCAAGGGTTCAACCCCCACCGGCAACATGTAAGGGACATGTTTATCATGGAAAGTTGTATCTTGTGGCTGATGTGTCATCATTTGTCCTACCTCAAGGTAGTTGTGATCCCAGTCTAACCCAGCTATGTAAACCCCTGTTCTTGTGGGATAAGGGAGGTCCCATGGATACTATGCTCTTCCTTGTACAATTGCAATTTCTAACGCAACTATGTAAACCCCTGTTCTTGTGGGATAAGGGAGGTCCCATGGATACTATGCTCTTTCTTGTACAATTGCAATTTCAAAGTTAAAGCCTGGAGGAGTAAACCTCCGCCGAACTCCATTTAAATAAAAAAGGTGTGTCTTACGGGTTGTCAGCACATAGAAGGTGAAGAGAATGATAGAAGATGCAACACATAGGCATCGAGTCCGCTCTAGGGGGGACATTTTATTGCCAATGCACATGGCCTTACGAACACCATTTCAACCACTTGGATAGTCACATTCTCCCTCGCCGAGTCACTTGGATTTCAAACATGGAATGAGACGCGGACTACACAAAGAGCATGGCAAGGCGTATCAACTAGGTGTGCGACTCACGGACGCGAGAGACCAAAATGCAACACATAAACAAAGATGCTTCTTGGGGGTTGTCAGCAGATAGAAGGTGAAGAGTTTATTAAGCATTATTGGCACCTACGGTATCCTCTTTCTCGCTGTATTCTGTATAAGGCTGGCAAAAAAGAAAGAACCCATTTCCACAGCTGGTATACTGCCATCTGCTTCCTGTTTGAACACTGGCCAAGGGAGCACATACAGAGTTGGCTGGAGCATGAGGGGCACCTTGTCTGTATGAATATTTATTGTCCAGCTTTCTACGTGAAGAGGTTTTACCCCAACTACGGAGTGAGTATCCATTCTAAGAAGGAAAGCTCCTATGGAGTTGCTTTCAGGTGTCCATGGCTGGGAATCCCATGCAGATGTGCTGGGAAGTCAAGCTACTCGCATGTTTTGATTAAACAGTATTGGCATTTGCATTGTCCTATTGCTCCCTGTGTTATGTGTACGACAAGTAACAAAGTTAGGTCCCAGATCCTCAGCTGGAGTACTGCCAGGGGAAATACTGCTGTCTGCTCTATGTCTGGTTGGCTGGTCTGGGAGATCTTGCAACCCTTCTACTGTTTGATTTGGGGAAGGCAATATCCCCTCCTCTTCAGCAGGTGGCAGAACTGGGTGTGGCTGAAGAATATCCTGACAGTCTCTGTCCGGCAGTATGCTGGGCTCATCAAGCATGTCCCCCTTGTTCCAATGGATGGGAGGCCCTTGCAATGCTGTGTTGAAGAACAGTAAGACTGATCTGAAGCCTGCTCCCAAACTCGTGAGACATGGCTTTTCCCACTATCTTGGTAGGACCATGTTCTGTGAACTCTGCTGCTTTAGGGTCAAGTGTGGTAACCTTCCTCTCATCTGGTCTTTTTGGAACACTATAACTAGTTTGCAATGCTCTTGTTGTTTCTCCTCATCTAACTACAAGGGATATGCCATGAGGAGTTCTACGGTTTGCTCCCTGTATGGGTTTTTGGTTTGGGTTTGCCTGCAACCCTCATCTTGTCTGATTAGGGGTAGCAAGTGCTCTCCCCTCAACAGTAGCAGGCAGAGATTGCTCGAGCTGGAGGGTAGCAACTGTGCTTGTTTTGAGGTGGATAACAAAGGTTTTTTCTATTCTGCTGCTCGGGATAGTAACTGCTATTTTTATCAATCTTCCTGCAGCCCGAACTTTATATGTTATGCTCTCTACTTTAAATGTTTCTTCCCCAGCCACAGGGTTCAGTATGGGAAGATTGTTGGTAGTAAGAAGGGAGAGCAGTCTGCGGCTGCTTCCACAAAAGCTGGGAATCATCACCTTGTGGGGACCAGGCTGAGTGTTGAGTTTAAAAAGAAGATCTTTTTGTGTCAATGGATGGGAGACAAATGCATCAATGCGCGGAGGACCAAGCTTCGCATTGCGTGCTCGTATTGTCAGTGGGTTACTTTGTCCAATGTGCAGTCCTCAAGTAAAACTTATTTGAAGGCTGTCCCAAATTTTGTGAAAGAAGGATCTACCCTATGTCCTGGAAGATACATGTTCGTTGACAACTGCTACTATTGGGGTAAAATTCTTTTCAACCTGTCAGCTTGGATTTCTGAGATGGCCTGTAGTCCTTCTCGTGTGCCTTTTTGTATAAATAGTAGCTTAGGTCAGTCTTACCTTTTCCTCCTCCTGTTGTGTGGCCGGTGCAACAATCTAGTAAAACCTGGTCTATTGACTCCGTTTGATGTTGTTAACCTTCTGGGGTATCCTCCATGGGATAGGCTCTATTTTCAGTTTTGCACCAGGTTTTCTATCCCTCATTATGGACTTAATCAATATCTTGTCTTTTAATGTCAAAGGAATTACCGATCCTGTTAGGGCCAAGGTGGTCAACAAATGGTTGCTGGAGTCTTCCCATCAGCTTGACTTTATTTGTTTGCAAGAACTTAAAGTTGGTGGTCCTGAATTACTGGCTAATCTTCAAGTCTTGTCCAGTAAGCATTCTTGGTTCATTACCAATCACACCAACAGTAAAGGTGGCTCTGCTATTGGTATTTCCTCTAACCTTCAGCACCTTGTGGAAAAAGTCATTCAGAGTGACTCAAATCAGTGGGTTGCTTTAAAATGTGCTCATCCTCTTAACTTCACTATTGCCAGCATATATGCCTCTAATAATTCTATTGTCAGAGCTACATGCTGGGAAGAGCTGGCTGGGCTTCCTCATGATGTTATTCTTGCTGGAGACTTTAACATGGTTTTGAACAGTGACGATAGATCTGGCAATCGTGACAACATGTTGCAGGGGAGGGAAAGACAGAACTGGTATCATCTGTCCAATGCTCGGAATTTGATTGATTGTACTTCTTCCTCTGGCCACACCTGGAGTAATAGGAATGCTACTAACGTTTTTTCTGCCATACTTGATAGGGTCTACATGAACATCTCGAGGTTTCATGATCTGTGGCAGTTTAAATGTATGCTTGATCACTCCATGCAGATGTCGGATCACATCCCTTTGGTTACTAAACTGTTTGCTAATTGTCCTGATCACAAGGCTGGTTGGCCTCACCTGGATCCCTCCCTGCTTAAGATCCCTTGTGTTAAAGAAGAGACCATTAGTATCTTTAAAGCGCACTTTGCCCGTCAAGTGTCCCCTTTTGTTGCTTGGGAGAATTCTATCAAGGATATTCAAAGGATGCTCACCTTTTACAAAGCTAAGGCCAAAGAGTTGAGGCTGAAAAGAAGGATGATGATTGCTCAAGAGATAGAAGCTATCAAGAGCTCTCAAAACGGGAGCAATGACTATAGTCAGAGGGTCCTCGAGCTTCAGAACATGTTAAGATTGGAAGACTACCTCCTTGCTAGTGGTGCCCTTGCCACGTCAAGAGAATTCTGGGCAGGTAAAGTGGACAAACCAAACAAGCACATGTTTGATTTGTTAAAGAAGAAAAAGTCTAGGGATTTCATTCCCATGTTGAAAAGGTCTTCTAGGGGGTATGCTACCTCTTCCTCCGACAACCTGCAGGAGGCTGTGTGCTTCTTTATGAATGTGTTCTCTGTGCCTCCCAAGAGAGGGGAGGACATCCAGCGTGCTAGAGCTATGATTGCCCTAAAGAGAAGGAAGATGATCTCTCACCCTTTGGCTGCTATCCTGGATCTGCCCCTCTTTGCCGAAGAGGTCAAAGAGACCATTTGTAAACTGAAGCCCTACAAATCGCTTGGGTACGACGGTATTCCTAATGAATTCTTTTAGGAGCTTGTTGATTTTTTGGTGCCCATCATTCTCTTGATTTGGCAAGAAGCCACTAGGAGAGGTTCTCTTTCCTTCTTCATCAATTCTGGAGTTATTAAGCTGATTCACAAAAAAGGTCCCAAGGACGGCCTCAACAACTAGAGACCTATCTCTTGCCTGACTTCCCTTTACAAAATTTATGCCTCCACGCTTGCCCGTAGACTTAGCCCCATCATGGATGACATCATTCTACTGGAACAAAAAGGATTCATTAAAGGTAGATACATTCTTGATGCCATCATTTCTATTTGGGAAGCTATGAGCTACGCCGAAGAGACCAACCTTGACACCTTCTTCTTTAAGGTTGACTTTGACAAAGCCTATGATAGGGTTGATTGGGACTTCATTCTCCAGTCTTTGCATGATGTTGGATTAGGGAAAAAGTTTATCAAGTTCACCAGCATTCTCTTTGGTAATGCTAACTCCAGGGTTGCTATCAATGGTCAAATCTCTGATCCCTTCAGACTTCACAGGTCTATTCGCCAGGGTTGTCCTGTTGCTCCTCTTCTGTTCGCCATGTGCAGTGACGCCCTTGGTTGGCTGGTTAGAGACTGCATGACTCAAGGAACGATCAAAGTCATTCAAATCCCTAACGCTAGTATGCAACTTGGTCTTTAGATGTTTGCCGATGACACCAACATGTTAACCCTTGCTGATGACGTCTCAGCCGATTCTTTCCTGTCTTGTCTGCATACTTTTTGTTTGGCTAGTGGATCCATTGTTAATCACACGAAAACTGGTTTTTATTCTACTAACACTTCTGTTCCAGTTTCGGTGAATATTCATGGCTGTGCTATCATTAAAAAAGGTGAAGTCTTTCGGATCTTGGGCATTCCTATGGGATTTGGTATTTGCTTTGAGCAGAGATGGAATTGGGTGCTCTCTAAATTTAGAGATAAAGTAACTAAATGGCTTTCTCTTCAGCAAAATCTTGCACACAGGGTTTTTGTCTTGAAGCACTATATTCTGCCCACTATCTTATTTCCTTGCGTGTTGGGTGCCAAGCAAAAAACAATTGTCGTAGGTCATTGCTTTGTCTAGGCAGTTCCTTTGGGGCGGCACTCAGGTCACCAGCAAAGTGCACAAAGTTGCGTGGAATGTGTGTTGTATGAAGAAAGAAGAGGGTGGTCTTGGTATCATCTGCCCTTCCAAGATGGCTACTCAGCTGGCTGCTAAGTGGATCGTGAGAGCGTCTACCAGTAATGACTTATGGGCATGTCTTGTGAAAAGGAATATTAATAAATTTCACATTGTTGGTTTTAAAAGCTGGAACAACTTCGCCTTGTGGGATGTCATCTCTTGCCCTTACATGTTCTCCCCATATGGCAGTAGGCTGGTGTGTTCCTTCTGGAGGGCTTGGATGAAAGTTAAAAGCATGTATAAAATTCCTTTGGCTTTAGCTACTAACTTAGCTTTTCAGGTGCAACTGTCGGCTTGGATTGGTTGGAAGGAGGTCCCACCTGACTACCAACTATCCATTAGAATGAACAAGTGTAAAAAAGCTGGTTACTCCAAGTGGATGGACTTTTTCAATGGGAATCAAGTAATCTCGGAAGACTCCATTTTTGCTACTGACGGCCTTTCTTTTGTCTGTAAGCAGATTCTGAAGAACAAAAGGGTGGAGTTGCTGGGTATCTTGGCTGGATATTATTCTGCTAGGCCTTTGAGTGCTGGTGTTGTTGCTTTGGACATGTTCAGATTCTACAAAAGTAACTCTATTATTCCCATCTCCAAGATCACTCCAAAGCTAAACAGGAATTGGAAAGTGCAATGGTCCCCATCGCAGTGGAAGTTCAGATTCCTGTGTATTTGGGCATTCCCCCCCTCCCTTAAGCAGTCTTGTCTCTAGTGGCTCATTGTGCACAAGGGGTTGTGGACCGGAGAGAGAGCTAGCAAGATTAATATTGAATTTGGTAAATGTTCCCACTGTGGCCGATTTGAAGACTTGGCTCATCTGTTTATCAATTGTCAACCGGCTCAGAACTTATGGGCAGCAATCAATCTTTATTGTATGAGCAATGGCCTCCCCCAGCTTGGCTACAGGGAAATACTCCCACTACAAGAAAAAGGGGGGCGTAGCGATGCCCCCGAATCGGGAAAAAAATGAGAAGCGTCGCTTATGCGACGAAGTCGTCGCATAAGCGACGGTAGGAATTTCGGATTTTTTTTTTTGCCCGACCCTCGTCGCATAAGTGACAATAGCATCGCATAAGCGACGCTACTTAAAAAGCGTCGCTATTACTGTCGCTGATTAGTGACACATTTAACGACGTTGGCAAACTGCAGAGCATCGCATATGCGACGCTCTGGAATGTAAAAAAAAAAAATTCATTTCTCCCGGCACATTTGTGCCAGGACTTGGATGCGAGCAAGAATAGAGAGACCGAGAGAGAGAGAGAGAGAGAGAGAGAGAGAAAGAGTGCGCGAGAGAGGGAGAGAGAGAGAGAGTGAGACCATTGGCATGTATGCGCACACACACACACTTACACACACATACATATGTACACACACATATACACGCATAGACACACACACACATACGCATAGACACACACACACATACACATAAATACACACACATATACACACATACACAATGCATAATGCATACACATACACACATGCACAGATAATGCATACACATGCACACACATATACACATGCACACACATATACATGCACACACATAATGATGCATTCACACACATACACATGCATACACACATAGACACACATATACACTTGCACATCCAAACATACACACTCATAGACACACATTCATACACACACACATCCAAACATACACACTCATAGACACACACACATACACATAGACGTGCACACACATACACACACATAGACGCGCACACACATACACACACAGACACATACACACATAATGATGCATCCACACACATACACATGCATACACACATAGACACACATATACACACACACATATATGCATACACACACACACATAGAGAGACATACACACACATACACATACATGCATACACATACACACATAAACACATACACACACATAGACACATACACACATAAACACATACACACTCATAGGTACACACACATACACATAGACACACACACATATAGTATATACACACACATGCACACATAGACACATACACACATATACATGCATACACACACATACACATGCATACACACATACAGACACATATACACACACATACACACACATATATGGATACACACACATAGAGAGACATACACACATAAACACATACATGCATACATTTGCATACATAATGCATATGCATATGCATATAATGTACATACATACTTACATGCATACATAATGCACATGCATAGATATATACACACACACAGATACATACACACATAGACACATACACACACATGAACACATACATACTCATAGATACACACACATACACATACACACACACACATACACACACATACACACATAATGATGCATACACACACATACACATGCATACACACATACAGACACATCTACACACACATTCACACACACATTCACACATGTATATGCATACACACACATACACATACATGCATACATATTGCATATGCATATGCATACATACATACTTACATGCATATGCATACACACACACATATGCATACATACATACTTACATGCATATGCATACACACACACACATATGCATACATAATGCATATGCATATGCATACATAATGCATATGCATATGCATACATACATACTTATTATATGCATACATAATGCACATGCTTACATACACTATCATAATGTATACACACACACATACACACATAGACACATACACACATAATTATGGATACACACACATACATATGCATACACACACATATGCATACATACATGCATACACATACACACACATAGATACATACATACACATAAATACATACACACTCATAGACACACACACATACACATAGACACACACACATACACACATAGACACATACATGTAATGATGCATACACACATACACATGCATACATAGACACACATAATGATGCATACACACACATACGTATGCATACACACACATATGCATACATACATGCATACACATACACACATAGACACATACACACACATAGATACATACATACACATACACACTCATAAACACACACACATACACATAGACACACACACATATACACACACATACACACATAGACACATGCACATGTAATGATGCATACACACATACACATGCATACATAGACACACATAATGATGCATACACACACATACATATGCATTCACACACATATGCATACATACATGCATACACATACACACATAGATACATACACACACATAGATACATACATATACATAAACACATACACACTCATAGACACACACACATACACATAGACAACACACACATATACCTACGCACATACACACATAGACACATACACACATAATGATGCATACACACTCATACACATGCATACACACACATATGCATACATACATGCATACACATACACACATAGACACATACACACACATAGATACATACACACACATACACATGCATACACACATACAAACACATATACACACACACATACACACATAGACACATACACACGTAATGATGCATACACACATACACATGCATACATAGACACACATAATGATGCATACACACACATACATATGCATACACACACATATGCATACATACATGCATACACATACACACATAGACACATACATACACATAGATACATACATACACATAAACACATACACACTCATAAACACACACACATATGCATAGACACACACACATATACACACACATACACACATAGACACATGCACACGTAATGATGCATACACACATACACATGCATACATAGACACACATAATGATGCATACACACACATACATATGCATACACACACATATGCATACATACATGCATACACATACACACATAGACACATACACACACATAGATACATACATATACATAAACACATACACACTCATAGACACACACACATACACATAGACAACACACACATATACATACACACATACACACATAGACACATACACACATAATGATGCATACACACACATACACATGCATACACACATATATGCATACATACATGCATACACATACACACATACACACATACACACACATAGATACATACATACACATAAACACATACACACTCATAGACACACACACATACACATAGACACACACACACACATATACACACACACAAACACACATAGACACTTACACACATAATGATGCATACACACACATACACATGTATACACACACATACACGTATATATATTGATTTCTAACCATTTTGTTTTATATGTTAGGTATTATGGATCCCAGTAGAGAGAGAAAGGCTAAACTCACTCTCATAAAAAGTCTTATGAGAGCAAGAGTTCCGTGAGATACTCTAGGGGCCATAATGCGGGACTACGCAGAGATGTCTGATGAGGAGCTGGATTATACGATCGGGATGCTTACGCGATCAGACGAGGGCTCTTCTGCGGCTCCACACGCAGGAAGAGAGCTATCTGCTCATAGGTATGTTTTTTTTCATAGACTTTTTTAATGATATTATAGCACATATTTTTATTTATTTCTATCTATCTATTTTCAGGACACCTATACCACCTCCAGCACGTGATAGCAGAGCAGAGACGTTGCTTATGAGGACATGCATAGGCACGTTAGGACTAGAGTGCGACATAGAGCCAGAGGGGAATATTGTATACATAGGAAATGGATTGGAGTTCAAGAGGAGAATGCGCGCATTATGCGACTCTTACTTGCATTTTATCCACTTACCGTGGAAGTAAGTAAATGTTTTACATATAAATTGAAATATATATCTTATGTTTTATTTATATTATGTTTTTTATTTTTGTAGTGAGCATGATGATAGGGATAAAAAGTACGTGCTCAGTTCACTTGAGACGGAGTTTGGGACAGGGTGGTCTCTTAAAATGGTGTTTAAAAGAGATGCGGACACTTATGGCTCATCGTCGCGACAATGCACGGTATGTATGTATATGAGAGAGAGAGAGAGAGAGAGAGAGAGAGAGAGAGAGAGAGAACACTAATCTCGATATTAGGGTTTTGAAATCCCTAATTTAAAAACTCTAATTCAACCTTTTAGCCATATGTTTGAAGTATATGTACACCTCCGACGTCCTACTAGAGAGATGTCTCTCCTCCCAACCTTATACCTCTATATATAGCTACTCGAATCAACGAGGATCATAATATATGTAAAGATATATACACATCATGTAGATAGGATACATAAATATAAAATGGAGTAGATATATTATGCATCACACGTACATGCCTAAATGCACACATAAATATATATATACATACTAACATATTTACATGTACATATTTACACATACATGTACATGCCTACATGCACACATAAACATATATATACATGCATACATATTTACATGTACATATTTACACATAGACACATATACATATATACATGTACACACTTATAAACACTTGCATATATTATGTACATGAATACATGAATATTTTACATAAATGCATATGCATATATACACATATGCATATTTAACACATGTATACATATATCACACACATGCAAACACATACATATACATGAAATACATATATATGCATACTAATATATGTATACATATAATACACATGAATACACACACATATGCATACATACATGATAAAAATTTACTCCTCGAAGATAAAGCTATATATAAAATAATTATGCATACCCTCGAGCTTCATGTTCTAACTTAGAAGAACATGATTTCATCTCTCTAGTAGGATTCATCGTTATTCAAGTTAATAAAAAAAACCTATTATCTTATATCCATTCAGAAGCTTCAAGTTGCTATCTAATCTGCTCATATGTTTTCAATATTGCCATCATTTTGGTAAGACATCAATATAGTCTCATCTTCATTATCCTTATTGATTTCATTTATTTCTTCTATTGTTAAATCTATGTTCTCATGAATCACATCATCTATTGGTGGATTAATATCTATTTCTGGTAATTCCTCTTCCTCATCAGTAGAATCAGCATGTAGAGAATTATCCTCTTCATCAAAAAGATTAGTATCATTATCACGTATAATGAGTCTAATTTCTATTCCAGATGTTGATGTATCAGTATCTGATGCTGAATCATCAAGAGGACTTTCTTCAATCTCTCTAACAATAAACTGTTCAAACAATGACCTACCTCTAGGTTGCACATGAATGACTTGCCACCAAGGATGAGCATCTGGGTTTTTATAAAAAAATGCTTATTCAATATGCCTAGGAAGAATATATGGTTCTTTAGTAGATCGCATTACCTTGGAAGAATCAATTGCCCAAAACCCAGATAATTCCTTTCTTATTGTAGAATTACTACCTTTATACTCCGCTCGATACCAGTCAACCTTCAAAATGACCTATCAAAATATATAACAACAAAAACGTCCCATTATTAGGTGCTTAAAAAAATAACTAACTCTAAAAAAAATATATAAATTTTTTTCTACCTGTTTGAATGTACGAAATGAAATTTCGTAGATACCAACAATACTTCCTACGTAACCAAGTTCACTATCTATAAGGTTCGTGTCTTTTGAGCTAGCACGTGATAGTTGCTTGAAACAAGCAACAATACTAGAATCCTCTGTTTTACGTAAAGAATCAATGGCTTTAATTCTAATATGCTGTCCAAAAGCCCACATATTAGTGAACATTCGAGCCTGCAAACTAAATTCAATTAGTAAATAGAAACTAACATACATATATGACATAAAAAGTCTATCTTGGTTAAGATTTAGGGTAGAGAGCTAGACCTAATGGCATTAACCCCAAGTGGGATCTCCAGGTCATGGTCGAGGTTGATATTTCAAAGACTTCTATTGTCATTAAAGACTTTGAAGGTAAGCATCTGCATGTTCAAAGAGTTGTTTATCCCAATCTCCCAAACACTTGTTATAACTGTTATAAACAGGGACACATTATAAGACATTGTCCCCTTCTTACGAACTCTAAAGAGAAGACTAACTCAGACACTAACTTTGATTGTCAGATTGAAGCCATGGTAAGCAATACCCCCACCCAATAGGATGAGAAACTCTCCTCTACAGAAGTAAGAGAAATTGTCCAAAAAAGGAAAAAAGGTTCCAACCAGGGTGTGAACCCATTCGAAGTCCTATTGGATAATGTTTTTAACGCTTTTGAGGAAGGTGAAGCAATAGCAACACGTAAGGAAAACATTGACCCTAATAAAGATAAAGCTTCAAACAGCCCTACTTTACCCTCACCCAAAGTGGAAGGCGGTGGCTAGACCATGGTAAAAAAAGAAAGGTAATAGAGTAAGTGTTCCCTCTGACCCTTTTAAAGATGAAATTTTTCATCATTTCGAGTAGCTTCGCCTCCCACCCTTCCCCCTATAGGGCTTGGGAGAGTGCCATCAAGAATATTCAATCTCTCTTTGCCCACTATACTAAAAGAGCCAAGGCCATTAGGGCAGCTAGTTGGAGAGACAAGATTATGATGGATCTCAACAGTCTTCGTTTTTCCCCCAACAGTGAGAAATTCTTAAAACTCTAGTGTAGTCTTAGGAAGGAGTTTTATCTTGAAGCCATTCGGGGTCTTTCCAAATCAAGGGAATTTTGGGCAGGAAGGATGGATAAACCCAACAAGAATATGTATGATTTGTTGAAAAAGAAAAAAGTGAAAGACTTTATCCCGCTTCTTAAGAAGAAAAATGGTGAAACATCTTGAAACATCGAGGAAAGTCTGGAAGTTGCCACAAGTTTTTACACTGAGGTGTTCTCCAGTCCTCCTAGGATAGGGGAGGTGGTCTGAAGTGCCAGGGCTCATATTACCCTATTGAGGAAAAAAAACTATCCCTCAAAGGTTGGCTACTATCTTGGATCTGCCCTTGTTAGCTAGAGAGATTAAAGACACCATTGCTAAGTTGAAATTCGACAAGTCTCATGGTTTGGATCGTATTCCTAATGAATTCTATGCTATGCTTAAAGATTTCCTTACCCCTTATATTCTCTTGATTTAGGAAGATTTTGTCAGCAAGGGATATCTCCCTTCCCACGTCGACATAGGAGTTATAAGACTTATTCATAAAAAAGTGAATAAGGAGGACCTAAAAAATTGGAGGCCCATTCCCTGCCTCTCTTCCATTTACAAGATTTTTGTTGCTGCCCTTCCTAGGAGGCTCAGCCCCATAATGGATAGAATTATTCTCCCTAAGCAAAAAAGTTTTCATCAAGGGTCCTTTCATCTTGGATACTATAATTACCTTATGGGAAGGTATGGAAGAAGCTAGATATAATAATCAAGATTTCTTTTTTTTTTCAAGATAGACTTTGATAAAGCTTATGAGAGGATCGAGTGGAATTTCATCCTCTAAACTCTCCAGGACCTGGGAGCTGGTAGGAAGTTTATCAGATTTGTTAGTACCCTTTTTGGCAATGCCTTCTCCAGAGTTGCCTTTAACGAGAGATTGTCTGAACCTTTCCCCTTAGAAAGGTCTATAAGGCAATGTTGTCCTCTTTGCCATAGCTAGTGACTCTCTTCGTTGGCTTGTGAAAGATGCTATAGATAAAGATCTTATCAAAGGCATTAAAGAATCTCCAATTCTGACAAGAAGATCTATCTGCAAATGTTTGTTGACAACACGAATGATTTAATCAATGTTGATTATCAATCTATTGTGGTTTTCTTGAATTCTCTAAACACCTTCTGCTTAGTGAGTGGCTCCAAAGTTAATCACTCTAAAACTGGTTTTTGGTCTTCCAATAAGTTCACTCCTAAAGTGGTTTCTTATTTGGACTGCAAAACTATAAAAGAGGGTGAAGTCTTTAGGCTACTGGGTATTCCCATGGTTTTTCATGTTTCCCTTTAACAAAGATGGCAATGAGTCCTCAATAATTTCAGAAGTAAACTGTTCTCATAGTATAACTGTTCAGACGCTGCATATACCGACGGTCATAGTCGGCGTCGGTATAAACCTCAGAAAATCTCACTAAGAGATACCGACAGTCAAGTGACCATCGGTATGACCATTTTAACGGATCGTCGGTGTGGCCCACAGCCACCGGTATAAGCGTCGGTATAGGCATCGGTATATGCATCGGTATGAGCGTCGGTATCAGCATCGGTAAATTACTGGAAACTACCGATGCGTATACTGACGTCCATACCGGCGCCTATACCAGCGGCAAATTTTTAAACATACCGCGAACCCGAGAGCAAAACTTCACATTTCTGCGCGTGTTTGAGTACTGTCGGTCTACTGTCGAACTTGCGCACGCGAACCTGCATTGTCTTGTGCACACACACACACACACGGATCTCTCTCTCTACACACACACACTCTCTCTCAGCTTAGCTCTCACATATTGGTAAGTGTTGTGCGTACTGTTAGCATTTGTGTTTCTCTATGCTTTAGGGTTTCTAATTTCTCTTTTTGTTGATTTTGCAGAAGTTCGTTGGCGTCGATTGTTTGGAATTGGACGAGAGACGACCTATATTACGCTTTGATGACAACGATTCAAAAAGAGATATACTTGTAAGTGATTCTTTTATTCGCTATTGATAGAGAGAGAAAGAGAGAGAGAGAGAGAGAGAGAGAGAGAGAAAGAGAGAGAAGAGAAAGGAAGATACACATTAATTTACACATGCATACATACACACATACATGTACACACATGCATGCTTACATACACACACCTATACACACATGCATGCTTACATACACACACCTATACACACATGCATGCTTACATACACACACACATATACACATATACACATATGTGTTGGTGCATTTCAAGCCTTCACACTTGGCTTGGAACCTTGGAAATTTGGTGTTGAAACCTTGGAAGTTTAATTCTCTTGAAGAAAGGACCATGTAAACTTATGCTTATAAGTTCTTACTCCTTTACCCATTGTAAAAGTCTATATGACTTGGAATTTACATGTAATCACACCTACTTGATATATTCGTGGAAAATTGGATGGTGCAATTGGAGAGAATATCTCCTTACTTTTAGAGGAGTGATTGAAGGGAGCCAAGAATTCAAATTTGAATTCAAACTCTCACTCATTTCTTATATAAGTTATACTTGAAAAGTAACGTGTGTCCTTCATCATTCCCGAGGCTAATACTCTTGATCATAGAGTGTGTGAGTGCTACACCATAGCCTACACATCTCAAACTCATTAGGCTACATCTATCAAGCCAATGAGATTGTATATTCATGTGAACTAATAGAAAGATTTACATTCACTATCCCTGGTTTTCTCTGAGTCATCATCTCCAAGTCTGTCAACATCTGAGGAGCATATCTCAGGATCTACTGAACCAAATCAAGTGATTCAAAGCACATTGGATTCAGCTCAAAGTCTTCTATACACCTACAAAGTTTGAAGTCAATTGATTCAGCCATTATAGAGAAATCGCGATCGAAGTGGACTCTGGTATTCTGCTGCAGTGTTCCTAAAAAATCGGGGGTACACATAAGTTTGCTAAATTGATTTCTCAGTGAGTAGTTTATCATTTCTTCTCATTCCACTTTCAAATGGTAGCTTGTTAAGCTAATTTAATATGTCCAGAAGGAATTAGATCAATTGTTAGTGTGCTGGTCACACTGAGTGAAAGACTGAGCAGGTGTCACTACAGAAATAGAAAGTTTTTCTTGATTTTTGAAGTGCCAAGTTATCTGTTTTGATTTGGTCATTACACATATCATTTGCAAATTACATATATGCTTTCTTGGTATCATTTGAAAGCTTAAGGTGTGTACTAAGCATATCTGGAATCAAAGGAGGGCTGGTGTGAAGCAGGTATAGCAGCACCAACTCAATCTTCTGAGTGCATCCAACCATCACTCCCAACAGTGGTATCAGAGCAAATAAGGTAAACATGGGAGATGGATTTCCTTCATTCATTGAAAAATTAGACAGGAACAATTACCAAGCTTGGTCATTGAGGATGAAGACCTATCTACAAGGAAGAAGCTTATTTGGATACATATCAGGAGATGAGGAATTGCCCTCATTTAAAACTAGAGGACTACTCACCAAGGATGAACATGAGAGTTTCACCACTGCAATGGACCTCTATATGGACATGCATACCCCAGATCTCACAACACCCATGGGCCAACTATTCACACATGAAGCAAAGTTTACAAAGGCAGGAGATCAATCAAAAGGTAACAACCCCTCTGCTCTATATACTCATAAGAAAATTAAGGATAAAAGTAAAGGGAAGAAGCAGGAAGAAGAAGGCTCTACCTCCCAAGCTAATTATGCAGGGAGAGGTAGATCTTCAAGAGGAAGAGGCAGAGGAGGTAAGTCAGGTAGGGGGAGACCCTACAACTCATCACCATGCAACATTTGTGGATTGTCCAATCATACCACAGATGAATGCTACAAGAACTACAAGAATCAGAGAGGAAGAGGCTACTCAAGAGGTGGATACTCTCAAGGGAGAGGCAGGTTCAACCAACACCAAGACTACAATGGATACAACAATCAATACAACAACAATTACAACCACAACCACAATGGTAACTATCAAGGTGGATTCAGAAATAGAAGGGATTATAACAACTACACAGAGGAGCAAGATGACTCCCTATTGATCATGAATATGACCTCCAAGGCAGGTACAAATGATGATCATTTATTTTATATTGACTCAGGATGTTCTAACCATGTAGCTGGCAATGTGGCACTACTTTCTGATTTGGAAGAACCCAAGGGCAAACATCAGGTACAGACAGGTGATGACACTAAACATTCTGTTGTAAAGATTGGAAATGTAAAGACATGTGATGGTAACCAGAACCTATTGAGCAGGGTACTCTATGTACCAACCATCACCAAGAATCTAATGAGTGTTGGTCAGATTGTGGAGAAAGGTTTGCAGATCAGATTCACACAACATGGAGCATATGTGGAGGACCCAAGACATGGATTCAGAAGGATAGCCAAGGGAGAAAAATCAGGTAGATTGTTTACTTTTGAGCTAGAAGACACCAAGAACATTGCCTTATATAATTACAAGGATCAAACACTTTCAGAGTTAGAAATATGGCACAAGAGGTTAGGGCACATAGGTGAAAGAACCCTAAAGCAAATGTGCAGGGATCAATGTGTGCTTGGGATACCTAATGTATCCAAGCAACACATGATTTACAAGTGTGGAGCATGTCAGTTTGGTAAGTCTCACAGATTGCCCTATTCAAGGAAAGGTTTCATGCATGAAGACTACCTAGACTTGGTACACACAGATGTTTGGGGACCTAGCAAGGACCCTTCCATTTCAGGATCAAGGTATTATGTGTCCTTTATTGATGACTATAGCAGGTGGACAATCTTATAGTTTATGAAACATAAAGATGAAGTGTTTAATTGTTTCAAGAGGTATCTTGCACTTGTTGAAAACCAAACAGGAAGAAGCTTGAAGAGACTAAGGTCAGATGGTGGAGGAGAGTACTTCTCCAATGAGTTTGAAGATTTCTTGCAGGAAAGAGGCATCAAAAGGGAGATGACTACAAGGTACTCACCTGAACAAAATGGGGTAGCTGAAAGAAAGAATAGACTCATTGTAGAAACAGCTAGGTCTATGCTTAATGAAAAGAAGTTAACAAATTATCTTTGGGCAGAGAGTGTATCTACTACCACCTACCTTATTAACAGGTTGCCATCCAAATCACTTGATGGCATGACACCATATGAAGCTTGGCATGGTAAGAGACCTTCTCTGGATCATTGTAAAATCTTTGGTTGTGTAGCATATGTGCATATTCCCTCACAGGTAAGGGGAAAGCTAGACCCTAAAGCTGAAAAATGTATCTTCATTGGTTATGATTTGAACCAAAAGGGATACAGATTCTACAACCCAACAAACAAAGGCTTCAAGGTAAGCAGAGATGTCATCTTTGATGAGAATGACTCATGGTATGAGAATGAATGCAGGAAGGTTAGTCTACCATATGATATGGAAGAAGATTTCCCAAAGCTCACCAAGGAGGAACCAATCCAGAAAGATGAATCAAGCTCAGATGATGATGATACAATTAACCTTGAGGAATTCAAGGCATGGAAGTCCAAAGGAAAGATGAAGATGAAGAAGCTAGAGGATATACCAGAATCCTCAACTCAAGCAATTAGAAGATCTCAGAGAGAAAGCAAGAGACCAATCAGATTTGGGTATGACACATCACTTGTAACTAAACATTTTGTATATCTTGCAAAGGATTTGTTGAATGAAGAACCAGGTACCTATGAAGAAGCAATCACCAAACCAGAATGGAAAGGAGCTATGGATGAAGAAATTGAAGCTCTCAAGGAGAGTGATACTTGGGACTTGGTACCCAAGAAAGACTCTATGAAAGTGATAGGATCCAGATGGATCTACAAGGTAAAGAGAAATTCAGATGGAACAATAAACAGGTACAAAGCTAGGTTGGTAGCCAAGGGTTTTGCACAAACCCAAGGCATTGATTATGAGGAGACATTTTCTCCTGTGGCTAAGATGCCAACTATCAGAATATTGGTGAGTGTAGCTGCATCCAAAACTTGGAACATGTACCAATTAGATGTCAAGAATGCTTTCTTGAATGGATGGATATCTGAAGAAGTTTACATGTCACAACCACCTGGCTATGAAGACCCCAAGAAGGTAAACTATGTTTGTAAATTGAAGAAGGCTCTATATGGATTGAAGCAGGCACCTAGAGCATGGAATTACAGGTTGACAACCTACCTCCAAGACCAAGGATTTGTGATGAGTAAAGCAGACACTTCTCTATTCATAAAGAGGAGTAGTACAAAGGTAATCTACTTGTGTGTTTATGTTGATGACATCATCATTATAGGCAATGATGTCAATGGTATTAGACACATCAAAGGACAAATGATGAAAGAATTCAAGATCAATGACCTTGGATTATTGAAGTACTTCTTAGGTCTTGAGTTAGTCTACACCAACTCAGGTATATATATCACTCAAAAGAAGTATGTACAGGATATGGTCAAGAAGTTTGGCTTGCAAGATGCTAAATTATCTACTACTCCAATGGAGGTCAACCTAAAGCTAAGTGCTCATGAAGGGGAAGAAGTCCAAGACATCACAGGGTATCAAAGCATGGTAGGTAGTTTGAATTATGCTACCTTGAAAAGAATTGACATAGCATATGGAGTTAGTGTGCTAAGCCAATTCATGCACAAACCAAGGGTACCTCACCTAGAGGCAGCAAAGAAAATCTTGAAGTACCTCAAAGGAACTCAGAACCATGGTTTGTACTTTCCTTATACATCAGATATTGACATTAAAGTATATTCAAATGCAGATTGGGCAGGATGCAAGGATGATAGGAGAAGCACATCAGGCTACATTTGTTTTGCAGGAGATAAGCCTATTTCTTGGTCAGCCAAGAAACAACCGACAGTGGCATTGTCATCCACTGAAGCAGAGTATAGAGGGCTTGCCAATGCCACCCAAGAAGCTATCTGGTTGAAGCTTCTATATACAGAGTTAGGTCTATATACAAGGCCACCAATCATATTTGGAGATAACACTAGCTCTCTTCACCTTGCAGCTAATCCAATATATCATGCCAGAACTAAACACATAGAGGTTCATTACCACTATGTGAGAGAGAAATTGCTAAGCAAAGAGATTCAATTGACATGTGTCTACTAATATGCAATGTGCAGATTTACTCACTAAAGCATTGGATGGAAACAAGCTATGCAGATTCAAATCCATGATTGGATTGCAAGATGTGATTGAAGACTAAAATTGAAGACTTAAGCCAAAGTGCTTGGCTTGAGGGGGAGTTGTTGGTGCATTTCAAGCCTTCACACTTGGCTTGGAACCTTGGAAATTTGGTGTTGAAACCTTGGAAGTTTAATTCTCTTGAAGAAAGGACCATGTAAACTTATGCTTATAAGTTCTTACTCCTTTACCCATTGTAAACGTCTATATGACTTGGCATTTACATGTAATCACACCTACTTGATATATTCGTGGAAAATTGGATGGTGCAATTGGAGAGAATATCTCCTTACTTTTAGAGGAGTGATTGAAGGGAGCCAAGAATTCAAATTTGAATTCAAACTCTCACTCATTTCCTATATAAGTTATACTTGAAAAGTCGCGTGTGTCCTTCATCATTCCCGAGGCTAATACTCTTGATCATAGAGTGTGTGAGTGCTACACCATAGCCTACACATCTCAAACTCATTAGGCTACATCTATCAAGCCAATGAGATTGTATATTCATGTGAACTAATAGAAAGATTTACATTCACTATCCCAGGTTTTCTCTGAGTCATCATCTCCAAGTCTGTCAACATCTGAGGAGCATATCTCAGGATCTACTGAACCAAATCAAGTGATTCAAAGCACATTGGATTCAGCTCAAAGTCTTCTATACACCTACAAGGTTTGAAGTCAATTGATTCAGCCATTACAGAGAAATCGAGATCGAAGTGGACTCTGGTATTCTGCTGCAGTGTTCCTAAAAAATCGGGGGTACACATAAGTTTGCTAAATTGATTTCTCAGTGAGTAGTTTATCATTTCTTCTCATTCAACTTGCAAATGGTAGCTTGTTAAGCTAATTTAATATGTCCAGAAGGAATTAGATCAATTGTTAGTGTGCTGGTCACACTGAGTGAAAGACTGAGCAGGTGTCACTACAGAAATAGAGAGTTTTTCTTGATTTTTGAAGTGCCAAGTTATCTGTTTTGATTTGGTCATTACACATATCATTTGCAAAGTACATATATGCTTTCTTGGTATCATTTGAAAGCTTAAGGTGTGTACTAAGCATATCTGGAATCAAAGGAGGGCTGGTGTGAAGCAGGTATAGCAGCACCAACTCAATCTTCTGAGTGCATCCAACCATCACTCCCAACAATATGCATGCTTACATACACACACCTATACACACATGCATGCTTACATACACACACACATATACACATATGCATGCATACACACACACATAAATTTACACACATGCATACATACACACACATGCATACACACATACATACACACACATATATACACATATGCATACATACACATACACACACACACATATACACACATACATACACACACACGCATATATACACACATATACACACATGCATGCATACATACACACATATATCGGCATGCATGCATACACACATATATACACACATGCATACATACACACATACACACATATACACACATGCATGTATACAATATACACACACATGTATACGCATGCATACACATACACACACATACACATACATGCATGCATACATACACACACGTACACACACATGCACACACATGCATGCCTACATACACACACATACACATACACACACATGTATACACATGTATACATACACACACACATGTACACATGCATACATACACACACATATATACACACATGCATACATACACACATATAATCCTATTTTTATTTTGAAGTTTTTGTTTTACATCAAATATATAAAAATAGGATTAGGGTTTTAGGGTTAAATATTTAAAATAAGAGTTTTAGGGTTTTAAATAGGATTAGGGTTTTAGGGTTAAATATTTAAGATTAGGGTTTTAGGGTTTTAGGTCTAGATATTTAAGATTAAGGTTTTAGGGTTTAGTATTTCAGATTTAAGTCTAAGTCTTTCTGATTAGGGTTTTAGGATTTTAATACGTAGATTACATATATACACAAACACACATATACATATAATACATACATACATGTAGATACACATGCATACAAAAATATACATAGAATTTTAAGATTAGGGTTTTAATTAAATATATAAAATTAAATATATAAAAATAGGATTACGTAAGGAAACAAAATCTGAATATAAAAAGAACTAGTGTTTTAAATAATTTAATTAAATATTTATAATTAAATATATAAAAATAGGGAAAAAAATCTGAATATATAAATAAATATATATATAAAATAAGATAATTATATACATAAATAAATATAAAAAGAACTAGTGTTTTAAATAACTTAATTAAATATTTATAATTAAATATATAAAATTATTTAAATAATTTAATTAAATATATATAATTAAATATATATAATTAAATATATAAAATTAAATATATAAAAATAGGATTACGTAAGGAAAAAAAATCTGAATATATAAATAAATACGTAGATAACATATATACACAAGCACACATATATATATAATACATACATACATGTAGATACACATGCATGCAAAAATATACATATTTTAGATTTAAATCTTTAAGATTAGGGTTTTAGGGTTATAACACCTACATAAGATATATGCACACATACACATGCACATGTAATACATATATACATGTATATACACATGTATACAAAAATATACATATTTTAGGTCTACATATTTAAGATTAGGGTTTTAGGGTTTAGTATTTCAGATTTAAGTCTAAGTCTTTTTTATTAGGGTTTTAGGATTTTAATAGGTAGATTACATATATACACAAACACACATATACATATAATACATACATACATGTAGATACACATGCATACAAAAATATACATAGAATTTTAAGATTAGGGTTTTAATTAAATATATATAATTAAATATATAAAAATAGGATTACGTAAGGAAAAAAAATCTGAATATATAAATAAATATATATATATATATAAAATAAGATAATTATATACATAAATAAATATAAGAAGAACTAGTGTTTTAAATAATTTAATTAAATATTTATAATTAAATATATAAAATTAAATATATAAAAATCAGATTACGTAAGAAAAAAAATCTGAATATATAAATAAATATATATATAAAATAAGATAATTATATACATAAATAAATATAAAAAGAACTAGTGTTTTAAATAATTTAATTAAATATTTATAATTAAATATATAAATTAAATATATAAAAATAGGATTAAGTAAGAAAAAAAATCTGAATATATAAATAAATATATATATAAAATAAGATAATTATATACATAAATACATATAAAAAGAACTAGTGTTTAAAATTATTTAATTAAATATATATAATTAAATATAATTAAGTAAAGAAAAAATCTGAATATATAAATAAATATATAAATACACAAACACACATACTTATATACCTATCTATATTCACATATATATACATATACACATATATATACACATGCATACATATATATACATGTTTTAGTTCTAGGTCATTTGGATTAGGGTTTTAGGGTTTTAGGGTTTTAACACGTACATAACATATATACACACATACACATACACATATAATACATATATACATGTATATACACATGTGAATAGAAATATACATAATTTAGGTCTAGATCTTTAAAATTAGGGTTTTAGGGTTTAGGCATACATATAACTTAATTAAGAGAAAAAAAATCTGAATAAATAAATAAATATATATATAAAATAGGATCAATCAAGAAAAAATCCGAATATATAGATAAAATAGGATAGCTATATAGATTAGGATTTTAAAACTAGGATTTTTAAATTTTTTAGGTATTTAAGTATTTAGGTCTTCTTTTGATAGTGGAGTGATGGTGAATTTTTTGCAAAAAAGTAGAGCGAGTGCAAGAGATCATAATGCTCTAGAAGGCGATTTAGATTATTGTGGTGTGATTCAAGACATCTTGAAACTATCTTTCAGAAAGTTTGATTACTTTGTTTTTGACGTGAAATGGTTCAAAGTAGTCACCTCTGGAAGAAACGCAACAGTGAGACGAGATAAGAGCGGTTTGCTTCAAGTCGACTCCACAAGATTATGGACAGATGAAAGGGATACATTTGTACTTCCCGAACACTGTGAGCAAGTTGTTTTTATACCAGATTCAAAAGTTCCGGAGTGGCTATTTGTTTTACAAGTCGCTCCACGTAGTAGACAAATTTTTGAAAATGCAGATGTAGAAGAAAGTCCATCTCTAGTGGACTCAGAGATTCATTCAATAGTTGAGGAGGAAGAGATCATTGCTTCAGAAGAAGAGGTCATTGAAGAAGAGGTCATTGTTCGAGAAGACGAAGCAATAGACGATGATCATGAGAAAACCAGCATAGCAAGCGATTTAGAAGCCATCAATTTAGAGATAGATATTCTCGGTGCATCGGATCTTCAAGAGGATGCTAGAATAGAGGACTTTTGAATAAAAGACTTGTACGAACTAATTTTTGGTTTTTTTTTTGATTCCCTATATTATTTTTCTTATCGCATGCTAATTATTTGAGTTCTTTTATTACAGAGCACGATGGGAGACAGTCCTCCAGTCACTCCACAGTCCATAACAGAGGAGTAGTTTTTGGAGTTCATCTCTCAGGTTCCTCCTGCGTATATGGCCGCTGCATCACAGTATTGGATCGCTCGTGGTAGCACTCCTCCCGGCCTCACTCCTGGCGGTGTCACTCCCACCGGTGTCACTCCTGCCGGTGTCACTCCTGCCGGTGTCACTCCTGCCGGTGTCACTCCTGAGGGTGGTGCTACTCCCCTAGGAGGTATGTCTCCTAGCTTTGTGACTCCACCACGACCATCTTTGCAGCCATCTCCTACTGGATCTACTAGTAGACATGTGCGTTCGACACCTCAGCACGATACAGGGTCTGGCCCGTCTCGTAGATCGAGGTCATGCTCTGGAGCAGGAGGTTCTAGGAGTGGATCTACAGGTAGGTCTAGAGGCGGAGGCGGCGGTTGTTGTGGAGGCAGTGCGACGAACGTTGTGTCGTCCGCTTCTACTCCTAGGACGAGTACCTCAGATGTAGGTACGCCACACAATACACCACGCAGTACACCACGCAGTACACCATGCAGTACACCACGCAGTACACCACGCAGTACACCACGCAGTACACCACGTACACCTTGGGGTGCTCATGACCATGATGACTCCAAGGTGTATAGTATCCGAGATGGAGCTCCGGTGATGGATATGGCTGGCAAAGCAATGCGTGCAGGCATACGACAGCTTTGCTCCATCCAGTTTGGACACTCCATCATGCGTAAATGGAGTGAACAGGATAAAGATCGGAAGAATTATATCACACAGACGATTTACCAAGAGTTCCGACCAGCCGATGAACAGTCAATTGTCAGTTCAGAGTGGATTCTACATACCGCACGTGAGGTCATGTCGCATCGACGACCCGAGGCTCATGATGCATTCAGAGAAGGCTTACCAAAGCCTGCGTGGTTAGATGCTAAGGAGTGGGACATGATTCGTGATGAGCAGCAGCAGACTCCTGATCGATATCGCGAGCAGCAAAATGCCGCAGCCACACGTCTAGACACGACTGGACCATCACATTTGGGCATCAGCGGATATGACACGATGCGTCATGAGTTTGTAAGTACCATTTCATTTATAGAATTTATTTATGTTAAATTTCTCATATATATTTCTCTAATCTTTTTATATTTGTTTTAGGAGCTGGCAATGGGTCATCCTCCAACACGATCGGAGGAGTCTTATGGATATAGTCATGGGTTGACTGCACTATTGCAGAACTTGGAGGGACACGGTGCGGTAGTTTCATGGGAGCGTTTGCGATGAGGTAATTAATTTATAAACTTGGTT
>CM035407.1:109449989-109527489 GCA_020310875.1 Ceratopteris richardii | reverse complement strand
TCTTTGGAATATTTGGAGGAACTGCATCCTTTGGCAAATATGTAGGTGCAGGAATCCGGCGGTTTTAAACTTCAAATGGAACCTAAATTTTGCTCTTTGTAGCCTTTGTAAAGAACTATATCTCTCTGACAAGGAATCTATTTCTGCCATTAAAGAGTGCCCTATTAGAGATTTTTCTAAGTATAAGATTTTATCCTCTGTCCCCTTTTCAAGATGGAAATCTCTGTTGTTGGAGTTATACTTCCCTGTGAGGTACATCATGGTTTGTAATCTATAGCTTCTTTTCCTGGTGAGTTGGGATGCACATGCTATCCTTTGTACATTGTATACTTTCCTACTTTAATTTATCTTTTCCTTTTTCTCTCGAAAAAAAACAAAAACTCTTGGACGGTTTGATGTGGAGTTTTATTTATATTATTTTCAAAGACTTTCCAACTAGTTTGCTTCAAACTTTTACAAAGCGTTTTATAGAATATTCGCTTTAAGTATTTGTTTAGCTATCCTTTTTTATTCGAGTGTGAATAGATGAGTGGAGGAAAAACTTATGCTATGCCAGTTCCACGTGGAATCACAACATTTTGTATGCTTGCTCCATTGTCTCAATCTGAAGCCACCGTTAGATGTATGCATCCCTACATGAAAAGCAGACGGCATGTCCAAGACCATATAGCGTATTCGATGATGCTTTGATTCTCTGAGAGGGATTCTCGAGTTCAAATCCTAGCTACACATATCCATGGGTTCCCCATGATGAGTGCCTCTACCTCATGAGGTTGGCTATGGGTGTCTTTCCAATTCATTCTACTCTAAAAAAAAACATAAGATGGCATTGTATCGATAATGTTGTATATCCCTTGGATATCCTTGTTTGTCAATATCAAAATTTCATACTTTTTTCCCAATTACATGAGTGCCTCTACTAAAAGCTTCTTTGCAAATTAAGAGAATGAAGGGAGTCAAAAAATCTTTGAGAGTAATCAAAAACTCATTGAAAGGCCATAAAGGCCAAGAGTTTTGCATGGTTTGAATTTATCAATGGTTTCTTGAACTTCACTCGTACTGAGGGGCAGGTCGAGTAGGGAGGCTAGGCCAAGAGGAATAGTTTTTTTCCTTTTAAGAGCAATATTGGCCTTGGCTCTGCGGATATCCTCCCCCCACCATAGTTTTTTTTCTTTAATCTCATGGAACTGTAAGTCCAAATCTTATGCAAAAGATATAGGAGTTACCATAATTTTTCTTTTCACAAAATCATGGGCAAATTTATCCCTTGGTTGATCTTATTTGTTCACATAATATTAGTTATTCCCTCCTTTGTGTTCATCCATTGTATATCATTTTTCCTGTCTCCATTCAGATATTTTTGGTTTAATTTTCATTAAAATATAGTTATCCACTCTTGCCTTAGTACATTATTGATTTGAAGTCCCTTAAATTTGGTATCTTGGATATCTACTAGCCTTTTTGTTTGTTAAAAAAGGATGTTAGTTCTTATACTGTAATTAGGTTTGATTGTAATATCTTTTCTGTGTCAACGTATTAGGTGACACGTAGAAAACGAGAGAAAAGAAGAGGAGAAGGTAAAAGAGGTAAGAAGAAAAATAAAATAGAGAGAAGAAGAATGCATGAAAATAAGAAAAAGTAAAGAAAAAAAGAAGAAAAAAAGGAAAAATGATAAGAGGCTGAAGAGGTACTTGAAGTTCTTTTCTTAGGTTTCTTTCTCGTTTTTCTCTTCTTATTTCTCCCTGTATCTCTCTCTCTCTCTCTCTCTCTCTCTCTCTCTCTCTCTCTCTTCTGGTGCCCTCTCTCTGATTGGTTCTCTTGCTCTCTCATTTCTGGGTTATGGTTTTCCCTAATGGAGGTGGTGGATTCTGTAGTTTGCGATAAGGAGGCATGAAATATTGATAGGAGCATAGGGGAGTCACTTCCTTTATTCGGTGTGAAGCCCTTGGTGCTTACAATTCTCAAGATAAGAACTGGCAATAAGAAAACCAGGAAGAGTTGAAGAAGACGTGACTTTGGATAGCTTTTTGGCCTATGTTTTCCTTTGGAAACTATGACAACATGGTTTTAGGGAGAGTGATTCTTGTGTAGGATTGTGGTTGAAAAGTGAGAGCTCCTATAGGGCAACCATATTTCATTTCTCTTCAAGAACAAAGATATGTCCTTCTAGGATCTCCAATCACACACTTGGAAAGCCTTGCAAACTACCTTGTGCTTGTTCAAGTGGTTCCCAAAATAAGCACTAGACAAGTTCAAGTTGCTTAGGTATGCTCTTTGGCATTAGGACAAAATATGAACCATGTACATGTCTTCTAAGGATTCCTAATTTTCAGAGATTAAGCTTGATCAATTTTGTATGGGGATAAAGTGCATTTAATAGACCACTTTTTAATAGGTTGAATAAAGTTTTTTTAGGTTGAGCAAGGATCATCCCTCTCTTTTACATAAAGAAATAGAGAAAATTCACTTTCCGCATCATCACATATTTCCATGTTTGTGAATAAAAAGAAGAATTGTATGAAAGATTCTCCTTCTCATCTTTTATTTTTTAAAATCCTCACACACTTTTATGCATATGCTAGTTCATGTTTTATGAAAAAAAACTAAAAGAAATGTACTTTTAAAAATCCTTCCAAAATTTAGTACCACATCATTAAAATCATAACTTTGGTTGTTCCGTTTCACACACTCCAAAAAGTCATTTTGGCATATTCACAAAACATACTTTTCTTTGTAATACAACTACTATAACGACAATTCCAGCCATAGCTATGCTTCCTCATTCAAAAATTGTACATGTTCATGTTCCAACAATTTTTGCACCAAAAATTAGATATAACCATGATGAAAATAAGCAAAATGGATGATGTGTAGTTGGAGAGAAGAATATTGATCTTTGGTTCAATGGTGCATTGTATCCCCTAGATCCTGTATCTAATTCTCATCTTACATTCCATAGTATCTCCACATCATTTGAATTGCTTGGTAGTGGTGAGGATAGAGTACTATATTTTCACAAGTGATTGCCTAGTAATTTGAAGATAGACACTCTAGAAAGTATTGTCAAATCTTTGGAAGATTGCAATAATATACCCCAAAAAGAAGAAGAAAAGGAAAACACAATTACAAATTGAAAATCCAATCTAACACAATTGAAAGAGACTCCAGTTGGTACAAGATATAGAAAATTACCATTATCATCATTTGAAGCTCTTTTAGTTGGTGATGGGTAGCAAAATGCTTCAAACTTTTAGAAAGCATTTTATAGAATATTCGTTTTAATTGTTTGCTCAGCTATCTTTCCTCTCTATTCAAGTGTGAATAGATGAGTGGTGGAAAAACGTATGAGGTGAATCAAAGCATTTGGTATGGTTGTTCTATTGTCTCAATCTAAAGCCACGCTTAGATGTATGCATCCCTATATGAAAAGCAAACGGCATGTCGAAGCCCATATAGCTAATCTGAAACCACGCTAAGATGTATGCATCCCTATATGAAAAGAAAACGGCATGTTGGCGCCCATATAGCTTATTGGTTGATGCTTTTGTCCATGCCAATATAGCTTATTGGTTATTGTTATTGGTTGATGCTTTTGTCCATGCCAATATAGCTTATTGGTTATTGGTTGATGCTTTGAATCTTTCGGAGGAACTCTCGAGTTCAAATCTTAGCTCGAGATACCTGCGAGTTCCCAAAGATGGCTGCCTCTACCTTATGAGATTGGATGTGTCTTTCCGATTCATAATACTCTCAAACGAAATAAGATTATGTTGTATCGATAATGATGTATATCCTCTAAAGGATATCCTTCTTTGACAATATCAAGATTTCATATTTTATGCAGAATTACGGGTTTTGTAAACCTATAGAATTTATGGAACAAACTAACAAGGTATTCCCCCCTATGGAAACACCTATAGAATAAAGAGAGAATAAAAGTGGATCACATTTTGGGACATCAAACCCACTAGCAGAGCGCCTGACATTGAATTTCGATGCCTTTTAAGACAAAAATTCTCTCCTTGTAAAGGCATCAAAACACTACTAGGGAAGGCTCAAAGACATGCCTTCTTCTTCGACAAGATAGCCCGATGACTGAAGGGTTGAAATGGCACATTGGCAAAAAATCGAAGAAGGCACGAACTATCAAGAAGATATTAAATTTGCATGACTCGTTAATACAGGAGGTGGCACCTGAATTGGTTATAGATAAGATGCGACTTTACCTTTACGACTCTGTGGCATAGGCTCTCATAGAAAATAAAAAATCACTTAGAATCTGTAAAATTCTCCAGAGAGAAATCGAAGAAATGTTACAAATCATAAAATGTGTGGTGTGCCCCTTGGTGTAAGTGTTTCTATCAAGGTAAGGAAGACCCTCATCAAGGGTGTAAGTGTTTCTATGAAAGTAAGGAAGACCTCGACCACCTCTTCGTTTCGTGCCCAAAGAGCTCTTAGGTGTGGCGGACCCTCAGTCCTGCTTTTCATCTCCCATAAAAAATCAGGTGGAAATAAGCTGCCTTGGTGAAGCTATGAGATCTTCTCTTCATTCTAGAATAATTTTGGAAGGGGAAGTTCTCTCGAAGATTTGGAAGAAAAAAATGCATCACCAACTTCCATAGCGCTTCAAAGAGAATTGCGTATAAAAAAGTCACTTGCTTGCTTCTTTGAGCAAAAGAATTCGAAATTGTAAAAAACTCCCTCTCTTTAGATACGAAAGGGTGCTTGTAATGGAAAATAACAAGATAAGAAGTAAGTGCGCCCCCACGAGGGCGAGGAAAAATTTTCAACGTTCTTTCCATCTCTCATTGATGCTCTTGTATCTTCATCATTTGTTAGTAATTAAAGGGAAAATTTGTTAGAGAAAAAAATCTTTTTCCATTTGCTCTCAGTTGCGTTGCTATATTCTGATATCAAACCCTTGCGAAGGCCATGTTGAGAGTGCCAACTGAAAATTAGGTATAAGGGTTCATTTTGACAGCCCTGAACCTATAACCTCGCCATTTAACCTTTTGTTTTTTGTGTAAAGCTTTCCTTTTGCTTTGATTTTGTGATTTATTTTCATTTGTTTCTACAAAGGTTTATTCTCTTTAATCTCTTGGTGGTGTAAGTCCAAATCTTATGCATATCTCCTTTGGTTGATGTCTCAATCTGAAGCCACCCTTAGATGTATGCATCCCTACATGAAAAGCACGCGGCATGTCCAAGCCCATATAGCCTATTGGTTGATGCTTTGAATCTCTGGAAGGATCTCTCGAGTTCAAATCTTAGCTAGACATATCCATGAGTTCCCCATGATGGGTGCCTCTACCCTATGAGGTTGGGTATGTGTGTCTTTCCAACTCATTGAACTCTCAAAAAAAGATAAGATGGCATTGCATCGATAATGATGTATATGCCTTGGATATCCTTCTTTGTCAAATATCAAGATTTCATACTTTCTACCCAATTGCGGGACTTGTAAACCTATAGAATTTATGGAATAAATTATTCAACAAAGTATTTCCTCCCTATGGAAACACCTATAGAATAAAGGGAGAAGAAACTTGCGTTGCTATATTCTGATATCGAACCCTTATGAAGGCCATATTGATAGTGCCAACCGAAAATTAGCTGTAAGCTTTTTTTTGTTTCGACAAGCCATTTAAGCTTTTCTTTTTTGTGTAAGCTTTTTGCTTTGATTTTGTGATTTATTTTCATCTATTTTTACATAGGTTTTTTTTTTTTTAATCTCTTGGAGGTGTAAGTCCAAATCTTATGCAAAAGATAGACACATTCTTCCTCGCCATAGGCGTTGAATCCGCTCTAGCGCGGACATTTTGGTGCCAATGCACATGGCCTTACGAACTCCATTTCCACCACTTGGATAGTCACATCCTCCCTCGCGAGTCACCATAGGCGTCTTAGCGTTAGCGTCTATTCCGATTGTCTAAGGCCGACGTTTCAAACATGGAATGAGACGCGGACTGCAAAAAGAGCATGGCAGATTTTTGTTGACGAAAAGAGGCCAGACTCTCTAAGATGGAAAAACCCTAATGTGCCGTTTGGCTTGATCTCTCTTTTTTCTCGCGCATAGCTCCTTCCCCTCGCCTGAAGGGGGGCCTACGCTCTATGGTGTTCCGTGAGTTGTCCATGGCCCTATTTGAGGCCTTATGCAATGGCTTGACAGAACATGACAAGGACCCAATGCTTTGTGATTATGGTAAGGCTCTTTGCCTAGGGGTGAATGCGGGAGGAATGGAGTCACTTGAGCAGAACTCTGCTGAAGGAATGACACGCTCGAGGTTGAGGGAAAACTTGATCATCTCGCATTCTGAAGATGGTGTAGCGAATGGTCTTCCGCTGTCAAGGTCATATGCTGACTTTGTTCATCAAGATGCGCAATATCAAGGTGCTCTCTTCCCTCTCAATCATCTGCCAGGTATTTCTCAAGTCCCCTTGTCTCCAGGGAAGTGTAACATTGCCGATGAAAAAAACTCCCATGAACTGTGTGTAGACAGTGAAGAAAGTGACTGTGAGGATGAAACCTTAGTTATTGAACGTTCCTTGCTTGATAACTGGCATGAACACCATACTAATCAGATGATCATAGGATTATGTCATGGCCGAAGACCCCCTCAAGAAGTGCTTAAGTCTTGGCTGAAAACTAATTGGGAGCCTAGAGGGGTTGTAGTTAAACATGTCCAATCTTGCCCTAAGAACTACTTTGTCTTTTTCTTTGAGGATGTCAATAGTGCTTCATAGGTGTTAACTGAGGGACAATGGCTTATTAGGAACACTCCGATCTCCCTATTCAAATGGCATGTAGGCTTTAACCCTAAAGGCTCCAAACCTACTAAAATCCGGATTTGGGTTGAGTTCCTGGACCTCCCCATCGACTTTTACCCTTGGGTTGAAAATCTGGGAAAATGATTGGGCAGAGTCTTAGGAAAAAGGACTAGGAACACCATTATAAATCCCAAGCGGGATCCTCAGATTTTAATTGAAGTGGATGTTTCTAAGGACATTAAAACTCACATTGTGATCAAGGATTCCAGCTGTAGGAAACTGCATGTGCAGAAAATAATGTATAGAAACCTTCCCAATGCCTGCTATAATTGCTATAAACAAGGCCATCTCATTAAAGAGTGCCCTCTTATCCCAAAATAGGAAGAGCAAGAAGAGACCAGAGAAAAAAGTTCAACTCAGGTAGCTAATATTAATCAAACCCCTCAGGAAAAAAAAATTTAATAAAATAAAGCAAAAGAACTTTAAAACTGACAATTTGTTTAATATCCTCCTTGATGTTATTTCCAACCCATTTGAGGATAAAGACATGCATGATTTAGCTCATAAAAGCTCGGGTGGTTCTACTGATGATCTTAATGATAATACAGATGAAAACAAGGAAAATCTGGATTCTAACTCCAACAACCATCATCCACAAAGTTGGAAAGTTGTGGGCAAGAAAAACAAAGTGATCCACCCCCCCCCCCCCCCAAGTTTTGATGCATGGTTGATGCAATTCAAGAAGTCCCACTTGTCTTGGTAAACTCTCTCATGGAATCACAGGTGCTGGTGTTCTCTCGAGAGCTCAATCTTCTGGATCAAGGTAAGCTGGATCACATGGAAGATAACATGGAGGCTTATGAGATGGTGCCCATGTCTTGGGATGTTGGGTCCTCTAAAAGAGCTACTTCCACTCATAAATCCAAAAGGAAGGAGGTCATCAGATCTTCTTTGTCAGTATCAAAGCCCTCAAAGAATAGTAGGAAGTGATCTCTTGTTGTTTCTTATCTCTCACATGTTTATCTTCTCTGTTAACATTAAAGGTATAACAGATCTTGTTAGATCCAAGATGCTCAACATATGGCTCTCAAATTTACCTAAACAGCCTGATGTCATTTGTTTACAGGAACTGAAAGTGGGGGGCAACTCTCTCCTCTTTAACCTTAATAAGGTTTCTTCCAAATTTAAATGGTTCTTCGCTAAGCATTGTGCTGGTAAAGGTGGATGTGCTATTGGTTTGTCTTCTCAGCTCTTGCATGCTTTTATTTCTTGGTGTGATAGTTCTTCAGACATATTGGCGGTTATACAGATGCCACTGCTGGGTGTATCGTCGCGTATACCGGCGCCCGCTGAGTGTACCGACACGTATTCCGATGGCATTACTAGGAATACCATCACTTATACCGAGGACCATATCTGCAAATTTTTTTTTGGGCAGATCGTGTTGTCTTTTGCTACAGCAACATTACCATGATGTATCTTAGCAAATGACAATATACATGTGATGTGTACTCTAATGTGAATCAAAATATGATTTCATAAAACAGAATATTATTGGATACAAAAGAGATAATCAAAATGAACCATGAACCATGAACCATGTACAAGAAGAGTTATATATTTCATAAATGAAGCATGTACAAGAGTGTGGCAAACCACTGTCATATATGACGCTTTTACAAAATGTGGCACTAAGGTAGGTAGTGCCATATAAAAATCAAATACAAAATTTTGGTGTGCCATTGCCATACACATGCAAAGAATGTTCCATATCAACAGTCTTGCAACAAAGAACATTCATGAAATGAGATAAATTCACATGAGATTTACAAAGAACAAGTAAAAACCAAGTTTATAAATTCATCACCTCATTGCAAACGCTCCCATGAAACGACCGCACCGCGTCCCTCCAAGTTCTCCAATAGTGCAGTCAATCCATGACGATATCCATAAGCCTCCTCCGTTCGTGTTGGAGGATGACCCATTGCCAAGTCCTGCAACAAATATACAGAACATTAGAGGAACATACATGAGAAGCTTAACACAAACAAATTCAATAAATCAACTGGTACTTAAAAACTCGTGACGCATCGTGTTATATCCGCCATTGCCCAAATGTGACTTTTCAACCATATCTACACGTGTGGCTATGGCATCTCGCTGCTGGCGATATCGATCAGGAGTCTTCTACTGCTTCTCGCGAATCATATCCCACTCCTCAACATCCAACCATACAAGCTTTGGTAAGCCTGCTCTGAAAGCATCACGAGCCTTGGATCGTTAATGGGACATAACTTCACGTGCGGTGTGCAGAATCCACTCTGAACTAACAAGAGGTTGTCCATTGGCTAGTTGGAACTCCTCATATATCGTTTGTCTGATATAATTCTTCCGATCTTTATCTTGTTCACTCCATTTCAACATGATAGAGCATCCATCATCGAGGCTCCATCTCGGATACTATACACCTTGGAGTCATCATGGTCATGAGCATCCCAAGGTGTATGTGGTGTTCAATGTGGTGTACCACGTGACGTACCTACATCTGAGGTACTCGTCCTAGGAGTAGAAGCGGGCGACACAACGTCCGTCATACTACCTCCACAACAGGCACCTCCTCCAAACCTACCTATTGATCCACTCCTAGAACCTCCTGCTCTAGAGCGTAACCTCGACCTATGAGACGGACCATAACCTGTATCGCGCTGAGGTGTCGAATGCACATGTCTACTACTAGAGCCACTAGGGGATGGCTGAAAAGATGGTCGTGGTGGAGTCATAAAGCTAGGAGGCATACCTCCGACGGGAGTAGCACCACCCACAGGAGTGATGCCGGTAGGAGTGACATCGACGGGAGTGAGGCCGACAGGAGTGAGGCCTCCATGAGTGAGACCGGGGGGAGTGCTACCACGAGCAATCCAATACTGTGATGCAACGTCCATATACACGGGAGGTACCTGATAGATGAACTCTAAGAACTTCTCCTCTATGATGGAATGTGGAGTGGCTGGAGGGCTGTCTCCCATCATGCTCTGTAACAAAAGAACTCAAATAATTAGCATGTGATAATAAAGGTAATATATAGAAATGATAGTGTACAAAAAAACCTAGCAAAAAAAATAAACAAAAATTAGTACGCACAAGTGTTTGATTAGAAATCCTATAGTCTAGCATCCTCTTGGAGATGTGATGCACCGAGAATATGTATGTCTATATTGATGACTTCTAAATTGCTTGCTATGCTGGTTTCTTCCTGATCATCATCTATTGCTTCGTCTTGTATTTCATCTTCTTCAATGACCTCTTCTTCTCCAACAATGATCTCTTCCTCCTCAACCATTGAATGAATCTCTGAGTCCGCTGTAGATGGACTTCCTTCTACATCTATGTTCTCACAAATTTATCTACTACGTGGGGTGACTTGTAAAACAAATAGCCACTCTAGTTCTTTTGAATCTGGTATAAAAACAACTTGCTCACAGTGTTCGAAAACAAATGTATCTCTTTCATCCCTCCATAGTTTGGTGGAGTCAACTTGAAGCCATCCCTCTGCCATGCTACCCTCTGGACGTGCTCTATGTCAAACAAACCCTTTTAATGTCTTCATAAAGCGCTCTAAGAAGAACATCCATCGACTATGGACAACTCTTGCCATTGCAACTTCATCTACCACATGAACTAGTAAATTAAGTTGAATAGTGAGAATACTTGTGGGAAAGTATTTCTCTACCATACAAACAGCCTCGATAGCATTGAGTTTTGTGCTCTCTATGCTATCTCTATTTATCTCTTTAGAAGAGATCCACTGTACTAAACAACTATTTTTATAAATGGTTCTTCGTACATCCTCTGAAAGACAATCTTTTAAGGCTATAGAGAGCACAAACTGTAAAAACTTGTGCCAATCATGAGACCTGAGCCCTCCAAGATTGTCGTTTTGTGTGAAAGAAGTCTTTAGACACCTCATGCATCTAGAAGGTGTCCAAAACTCTGAAATTGTTTTCTTCACTTGTTGCTCTTCCATCATGCAAAGCACCCAAGGAGCTCTTGGTAACGATACAGTTCGGCTGGGCTTAGTAATTGCCCACAACTCTCGCATATGAACAATATGCCCAAAGAATCTCTCTCACATTCTTAAAAATATGCATCGGGTCTACCAAATGATTGATCAATAATTCACTCCAATATGGGAGTTCATGAAAAATGAACAACCGTTTCATGCCAGCGACTGGAATTTTTGAATCCCACAGCTGTTTCCAATTGCTAGCTTTCATTTGGCCTTGTGCTTGTCGACCAATTTGTCCTTCATGTAAACATGTCGATCAGACAAATATCTATGGTGTCCTTCATAGACAATTTTACGTAGTGCTTTGGAATAGCATGCTTCGAGTTGTGGTCTACATAAGGGACAAGCATGGTAACCCCAAATCCATAAACCTGAACATTTACCATAACCAAGTCAATCATGCATCGTCCACATAAGCATGCCTTGCACTCGCACGTCTCGTCTTCTTATAGGTTGAGACATGTCACACACAGTAATCCCATCCCATAAAATACATAGTTCTTCCACAAGTGGTGCAAGATATATATCCATGTTTTTTACCTTATACTTACTTGGTACAATAAGAGCTAATACTAAATGAACTTTCTTTGTGGCCAACCATGGTGGGATGTTATAATTGACTAAACATACAGGCCATGTGCTCCATGAAGAGCTGCGTAAACCAAATGGATTTTGTCCATCCATAGCTAGGCCTAGATGTATGGCCGAAGGCTCACTAGCAAACTTTGGCCACTTACTATCTATGTGCTTCCAAGCATCACAGTCAGTAGGCATTTGCATTACACCATCTATAGACCTGCTCTTTCTATGCCATGACATTAACTCCGTTATAGATTTGCATCTAAACATGTTCGTAATTTGTGGAATAATAGGAAAGAGGTGAAGAACCTATGCTCGGATTGCTTTGCCTATAAGCTATTCTCTAAATCTATTTGCTCCAAACTTTGGACGTACGTGGAGATACTCATACTCATTCTGAAACAGGATGCAATCATTCGAACAAGCATGAATCTTAGTATAATCCATTCCAATGGACTTTAAAAGAGTTTTTCGCATCTCCACGTGTTGGAGTCATGTCATTGCCCTCAAGCAAAAATTGTTCTTTAAGAAGCCTGCAATAAGCAATTAGAACGATATTAGTAAATAAAGTTATTTTGATGCCACATGAAAGTTTATTTCAAATCCATTTACCTGAACAATTCAGTGACACTACTATCTGACCATCCATAAATGGATTGCAGATTGACGATCACGAGTGACACATGTACTACTGATATCTTTGCTCCATTGTAAAGTGGTAAACGAGCTAGTCTTCACATGTTTTCATATTCTTCATCGACTTCTGCTCGTGGAAATTTTATTGTGTCCATGAAACTCTTGACATCTTATCCACCATCATGATCTTCGTCCATCTCATAAAATGCTTCGAGCATTTCTTCCATATGTTCATTCCGTGGAATGCTATTAGTACTTGCTTGTACATCTAAATCCTTTTTTGTTCTCTTTTATCCACGAGAGGTTACTGGTGCAATGTCATTTGGGTCCATCTACTCACCTGGGGGACCATGCCAATGGTAGCGTAGGTTTTCTAGTCAACTTTTATCAAAGGATCCATACTCTCTAACATGTGCACTACAAATCCGTCATTTTCAATAAATTTGATACTTTGCACTGAGTGCAAGGACATGCCATTCTCTCTTCCAGATCCAAACTAGCCATCTAATACAATATGGACATTTTAGAACATTTGATTTTTTTATGTAACCTAAAAATCATACTCCTAAAGACTTAAACCTAAAATACTAAAACCTAAATACTTAAACACCTAAAAAAATCTAAAAGCCTAATCCTAAAACCCTAATACTAAAGACCTATATATGTGTATATGTGTTATATGTATTATATGTATGTATTTTATATATGGCTATTCCTTATAAAATTAAGATCCTTTTTTTATATTTAATTATATAATTAATTAATTTATTTAAAACACTAGTTCTTTTTATATTTATTTATCCTATATAATTATCCTAGTTTATATATTTATTTTTATATATATTCAGATTAGTATTTATAATTAAACACCTAAAAAGACCTAAAACCTAAAACCTAAAAAATCCTAAGTATTTTATATATTCATTTATCTATATAATTATCCTATTTTATATATTTATTTATACTTAAACACCTAAAAAAACCTAAAACCCTAATCCTAAAACCCTAACACTAGTTCTTTTCATATTTATTTATATATACAATTATCCTATTTTATATATTTATTTATTTATATATTCAGATTTTTTCTTAATTAATTCTATTTTTATATATTTAATTATATATATTTAATTATATATATTTAAATATATATATTTAATTAAATTATTTAAAGCACTAGTTCTTTTTATATTTGTTTATCTATATAATTATCCTATTTTATATATATATTTATTTATATATTCAGATTTTTTCCTTAATTTTTTTCTATATGTTCTCTTTATATAAATTTAATTGAGTTATATGTATGCCTAAACCCTAAAACCCTAATCTTAAAGATCTAGACCTAGAATATGTATATTTTTGTATGCATGTGTATATACATGTATATATGTATTATATGTGTATGTGTATGTGTGTATATATGTTATGCATGTGTAAAAACCCTAAAACCCTAGCAAAAAAACCTAGACCTAAAAGATGTATATATATGTATGCATGTGTATGTATATATATGTGTATATAGATATGTGTATAAGTATATGTGTGTATGTGTATGTGTATATATATTTGCTCTGATTAAAATCTTTAAAATTACACCTATTTTTATATATTTAATTATATATATTTAATTAATTTATTTAAAAGACTAGCTGTTTTCATATTTATTTATCTATATAATTATCCTATTTTATATATATATATATTTATATATTCAGATTTGTTTCTTATTGTTTTCTATATTAATGAATTATACGTATGCCTAGACCCTAACACCCTAATCTTAAAGATCTAGACCTAAAATATGTATATTTTTGTATGCATGTGTATATACATGTATATATGTATTATATGTGTATGTGTATGTGTGTACATTTGTTATGCTGGTGCTAAATTCCTAAAACGCTAATCATAAAAACCTAGACCTAAAACATGTATATATGTGTATGCATGTATATATATATGTGTATATTGATATGTGTATTAGTATATGTGTGTATGTGTATGTGTATATATATTTACTCTCATTAAAATCCTTAAGATTAAACCTATTTTTATATATTTAATTTATTTATTGAAAACACTAATTGTTTTGATATTTATTTATCTATATAGTTATCCTATTTTATATATATATTTATTTATATATTCAGATTTTGTTCTTATTTTTTTCTATATTTTCTCTTAATATAACAGTAATTGAATTTTATGTATGCCTAAATCTTAAAACCCTAATTTTAAAGATCTAGACCTAAAATACGTATATTTCTGTATGCATGTGTATATACATGTATGTACGTATTATATGTGTATGTGTATGTGTGTATATATGTTAGGCATGTGTAAAAATGCTAAAACCCTAATCGGAAAGATCTATACGTAAAACATGTGTATGTGTATGCATGTGTATATATATGTGTATGTGTATATATATGTGTATAAGAATATGTGTATGTATGTGTAAATAGCATAAACACCCTAATCCTATTTTTATATATTTTATGTAAAAAAACCTATAAAATCAAAATTTTATATATTTAATTGAAACACTAGCTTATGTGTGTGCATATGTGTGTGCATATGTGTGCATGTGTGTATGTATGTGTGTGTGTGAATGTATGCATGTGTGTATGTGTATGTGTGTCTATGTATGCAATTGTGAGTATATGTGTATGTGTGTGTATGTATGCATGTGTGTGTATGCATTCATGTGTGTGTGCATACATGTGTGTATGTATGTGTGTGTGTCTGCATGTGTGTATGCATGCATGTGTGTATATGTGTGTGTATGTATGCATGCATGTGTGTATATGTGTGTATGTATGCATGTGTGTACATATGTGTGTGTATGTATGCATGTGTGTACATATGTGTGTGTGTATGTATGCATGTGTGTATATGTGTATGTGTGTGTATGTATGCATGCATGTGTGTATGTGTTGTATGTATGCATGCATGTGTGTATATGTGTGTATGTATGTGTGTATATCTATGTGTGTATATCTATGTGTGTATGTATGTGTGTATGCATGTGTGTGTGTATGTGTTTGTATGCATATGTGTATATATGTGTGTGTATGTATGTGTGTATGCATGTGTGTATATTTGTATATGTGTGTATGCATGCATGTGTGTATATGTGTGTGTATGTAAGCATGCATGTGTGTAGATGTGTGTATGCATGTGTGTGTGTATGTATGCATGTGTGTATACGTGTATATGTGTATGCATGCATGTGTGTATATGTGTGTGTAAGTATCCATGCATGTGTGTATATGTGTGTATGTAAGTTTGTGTGTATGTATATGTATGTGTGTATATGTGTGTGTGTATGTATGTGTATATGTGTGTGTGTATGTGTATGTATGCATATGTGTATATACGTGTGTGCATATATGTGTGTATGCATGTGTGTATATTTGTAGGTGTGTGTATGCATGCATGTGTGTATATGTGCGTGTATGTAAGCATGCATGTGTGTATATGTGTGTATGTATGCATGTGTGTGTATGTGTGTATATGTATGCATGTGTGTGTGTATATATGCTCTATCTTCCTATCTCTATCTTCCTCTCTTTCATCTCTCTTTATCTCTCACTCTCTCTCTATCTCTCTATCTCTCTTTCTCTCTCATCTCTCTCTCTCTATCTCTCTTTCTCTCTCTTTCTCTCTCTCTCTCTCTCTCTCTCTCTCTCTTCTCTCTCTCTTTCTCTCTCTCTATCTGTCTCTCTTTCTCTCTCTATCAATAGAAAATAAACAATCACTTACAACTATGTCCCTCTTTTGGATCGTTGTCATCAAAGCATAATGTATGTCGTTTATCGTCGAATTCCAAAGAACTGATGCCAAAGAACCTCTGCAAAATCAAAGAGAAGAGAAATTATAAGACCTAAAGCATAGAGAAAGACAAAGGCTAAGAGTAGGCGCACCACTTACCAAGATGTGAGATCTAAACAGAGAGTGTGTGTGTGTATAGAGAGAGAGATCTGTGTGTGTGTGTGTGTGTGCACAAGACAATGCAGGTCGCAATTCGGTTTGCACATGCAAGTTTGACAGAAGACAACCAGTACTCAAACACACGCAAAATGTTCAGTTTTTCTCTCGGGTTCTCGGTATGTTTAAAACACGGCGTTGGTATATGCGTCGGTATAAGTGTTGGTATAGGTGTTGGTATGAGCGTCGAAAATTTCTAGTAAATTACCGATGCTCATGTCGATGCTCATACCGATGCATATACTGACGCATATACCGACGCTCATACCGACCGTCGCGAGACATCCAAAACATGTGTTTTAAACGGTCATACCAACAGTCACTTGATTGTCGTTATCTTTAAGTGGACTTTTCCAACGTTTATACCGACGTCGGGAGTGACCATCGATATAGGCAGCGTCGGTATGCCCCTCATATGTTGTAGTGGACTATCATATCATATGCCACTGCTTACTCACACTATCATATATACAAATGTCAATTTACAATGTGGGAGCAAAATTCTCAACCACTCTATGTGAACAAAAATAGATGGAAGAGTGTATATACAAATGTTACAAGAATATTGAGATGTATGGACATAAATCTAAATATGTATGAGATGTATGACCTAATAGGTTCTAGAAGAGTGAATGTGAGTGATAGAAAGTGGAAGAATCACTTTAAAACTGATAATCAGCAAACCCTCATCTGAACTTAGGCTATGGAAGACCCTAAGTCAGATACGTGTGTGAAAAGATCATATACTTATAACAATAGCAAAGAATGCTAACAAGTTTGCTACCAGAAATTCTCAAACTCATATGAACATACCTTCTCAAACACCTCATCCAAATATGCATAAAAAATACATGTACTGATTCTCTTGTACCTAATACCGAATAGGACTCCTCCTGATATGGATGTGACTGCCTCCATAAACTCAAGTACTACTTGTGTGCATAAAGAGACTATGTACCTAAATTCTTAACGTAAGATGCCAATCTTATATTAACTACCATCCAATATCTTTGAAGTAACCCAAAATCTTCATGTAGAAGACAATCTTCAAATACATCATGTGGATGGCCGATCCACACCACCAAGATATTGCAGGGTAAATCCTCTCCATAAGCAAGAGTGTGAGCACACTCTTCTTCTCCAAGAAGAACTCCATAGCCGCTCCTCAACATGCTCCAAAATAGCACCATGGCTGCGCCATGTGCTAGAAGCACCACCTCTTTTGAGGTACCAAACCTGGCGTTGAACTAGGCGTAGGATGAATCAAAGTGACCCCAAAGATCTTCTTATATAGCCCACAAGCCTCATGCAATTACTCACTAAAAAGTGCTTTATTTTAATCTCATCTCTTTTTAAATTGCTTTTGCTTTATTTTTATTGAGTTTGCTTTATTTTTAAAGTTGCTTTTAGCTAACTTTAAAAATAACTTCTTGACCTACGTTTTCACACTTTTGACTATCTGATGAATGATCTGACAACTTTTTTATGATCCTCATGCCGAGAGCTATCATATGAGGTCAAACCCTAAATCAACAAAAACTTAGGGTTAGGGTTTTATCCCAAATCTGATCTCTGATGAATGAATGTTATATACCATTAGAAAGGTCTACAAGATAAGGTCATAAAAATTTTACCCATTTTTGTGCCAACAAGGACTAAGTACCAAAATTAGGGTTTCTGCCCTAAATGGATTTTGGATTGATGTGACATTGTTTTCCTTCAATCCCCCCTGCAATGTCATATTGGTACAAATTGAACTGGATATGAAACTTCAGTCATCTGTAAACTATCATAAACTTCAAACTTGTACTCCCGAATTCACCTTCAAACCTTTTCTTCAAAAGTCTTCTTCAAAATTGAATTTAACTTTCTTCAAACTTCAAAAAACTGAACTTGCCTATGAACCATAATACCTGAGAAAATATGCAAACTAGATATCGAATAGTGTATACATCAAGCAATCACTACTTGACAACATATATAGCATGACTTTGAATATGCTATCTCCTGAAATAAGTCTACTCAAACCTATAAGCATATACTAGGATCCACATATTTGCATTTACCTTACGAAAGGTTTCTCAACGTACTTCTGTTGTGTCATGTAAATTCTCTATTGCCAATGACTCCTTAGGTTGGTTGTTCAAGGATGCCCTAGATAGTGGTCTTATTAAAGGCATAGAAATTCCTAACTCCCCTTCCCCCCTTTGCTTTCAGATGCTTGGTGATGATACTAATGTTGTTCTAAAAGCTGACAATGAGTCTATAAAGGTTTTTCTTAAATGCTTGGATTTGTTTTGTGTTGCTAGTGGTTCCAAAGTGAATCATAGCAAAACTGGTTTCAAAGCTTCCTCTAACTCCATTCGTGATAGTATAACCAACTTGGGTTGTAATATTATCAAGGATGTTCAAGTGTTTAGGTTGTTGGGCATTCCTATGGGGTTTAATATTTCCTTGACCCAAAGATGGGCTTGGGTTCTAGAGAAATTCAAAAAACACTTATTTTTTTTGGTATGATTCTCATAACTCCCTGGCCCATAGATGTTTTATTCTAAACCATTATGTTTTACCTAAACTGGTTCTTTTCTTAGCTTGCTGGTTACTCCTTCCACAAAACAGGTTATTCAGGATGTCTCCCTGGCTAGGAGATTTCTCTGGGGTGGTAATTCTCATCATCATAAAGTTGCTAAAGTCTCTTGGGATATTTGTTGCCTCCCTAAATCCCAAGGAGGGCAGGGTTATTCTTTGCCCCAATAAAATGGCTGATAATCTTGCTGCTAAGTGGATTTTAAGGAGCATTGGATCTACTGATATTTGGGTTGTTCTTTTGTAGATTAACCTTTCCAATTTTTACATCTCTAATTATAAAGCTTGGAGGAGCATTAATTTATGGGATATCATTGTTTCCCCTCTATCTATTACTGCTGTTGGGAGCCAACTTGTTTGTAGATTTTGGAACACCTGGTTTAAAGCTAAAAATTTTTTTGTTCCTAAAGGGGGATTGATCAGTTCTTCTGAGTTCCTTTTGTAGGAGTCCCCTTGGTTTGGATGGATTGCTAAGTGGAACAACTGTGACTTGACAATTAAAGAACATAAATGCTATAAAGATGGTTTTAAAGCCTAGAGGGACCTCATGGTCAATGGAGAGGTAATTATTGATCATGAGGTACTCAACATTTCTGACATCTCTGTCTCTTGTATACAAGTCTTGGTTGCTCACAAAAACTTTTTGGTTGAGAAGCTGGAAGGATGTCTCAGGATAAAAGTCAATCTTACTGATACTGCTAGGATCATCTTCAAAGAGTTCAAGAAGTTGAAAGGAAGCATAAACCAAATCCTCCCAAACTCAATAAGAGATGGTCTATTAACTAGTCTGTCAAACTGTGGTCTTATAGGTTTAAATCTTTGTGGGTCTTCCTAGATTATATCAAGCGCTCCTATCTTCGGTGGCTCATGTTACATAATGGTCACTGGATTGGTCCCAAAGTCACGAAAATTCTGATTAATGGAGGACTTTGTACTTTCTGTGGCAAGGTGGAAGATGTTTACCACTTTTTTTATGAGTGTCTTCATGCCAAACAGTATTGTTCCATTGTGGAGCACAATCTCTTATGGTCTCAATCAATACTCTATTATCATTGGCTGCTACAAAAGTATGGATGTTTTGTTGTGGAACATTTGGAGAGGTCACATTTTGCGGCATATTTGAAGCAGTAGGAATAATTCGGTCTTTTGTAAAGGAAATAGAAATTTCCTGAAGTGTCTTCCTAGAACCCTGAAAAAAGCCTTTGAAAACTGTATTCAATGTATCACAAGATCTCCTAACCCCAAGGAGAATACTTTTAATCTATGAAAAGCTTGTAAGTTCTCTAAGTGGAGAAGTACCATCTCCTCTGTATACTCAGCTCAGAGGCTTGATATGGCTTCATTTTTGTAACTCCAGTGTGCTTGTGGCTCTTGCCCCTTGCACAGATTGTATTGTCCTCCATTAATTTAATTTTCCTATTTTCTCTAAAAAAAAGAGCATGGCAGGGCGTATCCACTACGTGTGCGACTCACGGACATGAGAGACGTAAATGCAAGTTGCATCACATAAACAAAGATTCTTCTTGGGGGCTGTGACTTGTCAGAAGATAGAGGCTGAAGAGCTCGTTGCTAGTTTTCTATTCGAATGATTCTCCATTGCCCTCTCCAAAACGATGGCTGACACGATCCGACGCCAGAAACCTAAATGGATGTTGCAGCACATAAAGAAAGATGCAACAATAGGATAGTTCTTGTGGTCGTTTAACCTAGCCTTATAAACTTGTGTTCTTGTGGGATAAGGGGGTTCCCATGGGTACTATGCCCTTCCTTGTACACTTGCAATTTCAAAGTTAAAGTCTGGGGGAGTAGGCCTTGTGCGAACCTCCATTTAACAAAAAAGATGCAAAAATAGGATAGTTCTGTATTCGAATGATTCTCCAAAAAGAGAAGCACAGACTGACATGATCCGACACATAAAGAAAGATGCAAAAATATGATACAAGGTGAAGAGTTGAATGTGCTGTCAATTTTGGCCAAACTCCTAAGGAATGGTCGATCGAGAAATCCTTGTTTCTCCTAGGTAAAAGAATCTCCCGAGATAAGAGATCTCCACCGTTTAGACATCACTGTATTTATCTCGTCGAAAACAACAAGTTGAAACCCAAATGGGTCCCACATGAAGGCGATGATAAATTTATCCACCTCATTTGTAATGCCCTCTAGCTTGCAATACTCCTCCCCTGCATTGTGAGATTTGGGGGGTCCCATGGGCACTAATCCCATTCACTTGTAACTTTTTTTTTCTTTATTTTAATTAAAGTATGGGAGATTAAGCTAACGCCGAACTTCCTTTTATTTAAAAAAAAAAAAAAAGTGAAGAGTTGAATCAGTTGATTCTCCTTTGTCCTCTCCAGAAAGAAAAGCACACGTTGACACGATCCGACATTGCCCAATCTCGTGCCTTTTTTGCATTGAATGCCATCTGAAATTTGTCTAATAAGGCAACACGACGCACCAATGGCACCATGTCCTCAGGAAAAGCTTCCAGACGTGCAAGATTCTCAGATGGAGCACCGCCAGAAGAGTGCCGCTCGCTTATGAGTTGAAGGGCCACCTGTAGAGTTCTTCCAGTAGCATTCAGACTGAGCGGTGGAACAGATAATTAGCCTGCTGATTAGACAGCACAAAAGCTCTCCTCCTCTTCCGTTCCAAGACTGTATGCAGCTCGATGTGGAGTTTTACCTTATAAATATCATATTATTTTCCTAGATTTTCCAACCTGATTGCTTCAAACTTTTACAAAGCGTTTTATAGAATATTCATTTTAATTGTTTGTTCAGCTATCCTTTTCTATTCAGTGTGAATAGATGAGTTGTGGAACCACTTGTCAGGTGGAATCAAAGCATTTTGTATGCTTGTTCTATTTTCTCAATGTGAAGCCACCCTTAGATGTATGCATCCCTACATGAAAAGCAGATGGCATGTTCAAGCCCATATATCTCATTGGTCGATGCTTTTTGTCCAAGCCCATATAGCCTATTGGTTGATGGTTTGAATCTCTCGAAGGAACTCTCGACTTCAAATCTTAAGTAGACATATCAATGAGTTCCCCAAGATGGGTGTCTCTATCTTATGAGATTGGGCATGTGTGTCTTTCCAATTCATTGTACTCTCAAAAAAAGACAAGATGGCATTGTATCGATAACGATGTATGTCCTTTCGATATCCTTCGTTGTCAATATCAAGATTTCATATTTTCTGCCCAAAGCTTGTAAACCTATAGAATTTATGAAAGAAATTGTACAAGAAAGTATTCCTCCCTATGGAAACACCCATAGAATAAAGAGAGAAGAAAGTGGATCACATTTCGGGACGTCGAAGCCAGTAGAAGAGCACCTAACATTGAATATCAGTGCCTTTTAAGAAACAAAATCCCTCCTTGTAAAGGCATAAAATCACTACTTGGGAAGGCTCAAAGAGATGCCTTCTTCTCTGACAAGATCGCCCGATGATTGCAGGGTTGAAATGAAACAATGGCAAAAAGTTGGAAAAGGCACGGACTATCAAGAAGATATTGGATTTGCATGACTCGTTAATATAGGAGGTGGTACCAAAACTGGTTATAGATAAGATGCGACTTTACATTTATGACTCTATGGCACCCTCTCATAGAAAACTTCTAATGTGGAAAATTCTCCAAGAGAAATCGAACAAACGCTAAAACTCATAAAATGTGTGGTGTGCCCCCTTGTGTAAATGTTTCTATCAAGGTAAGCAAGCCTTGGTCAAGGGTGTAAGTGTTTCTATGAAAGTAAAAAAGACCGTGGCCACCTTTTCTTTTCGTGCCCAACGAGATCTCAAGTGTGGCAGACCCTCAGACCTGTTTTTCATGTCCGATCTCAAATGAGCTGGAAATAAGCTGCGTTGCTGAATCTATCAGATGCTCCTCTTCATTGTAGAATAATTTTGGAAGTGAGATTTGGAAAAAAAGATGCACTACCAACTTCCATATCCCTCAAAGAGAATTGCCTATAGAAAAGTCACTTGCTTTCTTGTTTGAGCAAATGATTTCAAAATTGTAAAAAATTCCGTCTCTTTAGATACCAAAGGGTGCTTAATTGTAATTAAAAATAACAAGGTAAGAAGTAAGTGGGCCCCCACGAGGTGGAGGAAAACTTTTTAACCTTCTTCCTATCTCTCATTGATGCTCTTGTATCTTCTTCGTTTCTTTTTCCATTTTCTCCCACTTGCGTTGCTATATTCTGATATCAAAGAAACCCTCGCCATTAAAGCTTTTAGGTTTTGTGTAAAGCTTTCTGTTTGCATTGATTTTGTGATATATTTTCACCTATTTTTACATAGGTTTTTTCCTTTAATCTCTTGCGGGTGTAATTCCAAATCTTATGCAAGAGATATAGGAGTTACAATAATTTTTCTTTCCACAAAACCATACGGAAATTCATCCTTTGGTTGATCTTATTTGTTTCCATAATATTAGTTATCCCTTCCTTTCTGTTCAACCATCGCATATCGTTTTAGCGGATGGTTGGTTTCCGTAGGTGGTTCATAATTGCAGATTCTAGTCCTTCAAGACAATGCAATGGAGATTATCCATGTAGAGAGTTCATAATTTAAGGACATATTTCTCCCCATTGTTTTCATTCGTATTAGAAAATCGCATGTGAAATTTAGATAATTTATGAATATCTTGGATGTTCTTTCAGTTTCTGGCCGCCTTTGAAAATACGTTAAGTTCAGGTCTACTTCGTACGTATTGGAAAGAAACTTTTGATTTTTCTTAAATTTCGTATCTTGGATATCTACTAGCCTCTTTGTTTGTTAAAAAGGATGTTTGTTCTTATAGTTTAATCAGTTTTTGTGATACCTTTTCGGTGTCAAGGTATTAGGTGATACATAGAAAAGGGTAAAGAGAAAAGAAGAGTATAAAGTAAAAGAGGAAAAAAGAAAAAGAAAATAGAGAGAAGAAGAGAGAATGAAAAAAGAAAAAGTGCAAAAAAGAAACAGAAAAAGAAAAAACGATAAGAGTCGGAAGAGGTACTTGAAGTGCTCTCCTTGGATTTTTTTCTCTTGTTTCTCTTCTTATCTCTCTCTCTCTCTCCCCCTCACTTTCTCTCTCTCTCTCTCTCACCCTCTCTCTCCTTATCTCTCTTTCTCTCTCCCATCCCCTCGCCCTCCCTCCCTTTCCCTCTTCCCATTTTCCTCATCTCTCTTCTCTCTCTTCTCATCTCTCCCACTCTTTCTTTCTACCTTTCTTTTAATCATTTCTTTGTTTTTGGAGCTCTCTCTCTCTCTCTCTCTCTCTCTCTCTCTTCTAGCACCCTCTCTCACATTGGTTCTCTCACTCTCTCCTTTCTGGGTTATGATTCTCCCTAATGGAGGTGGTGGCTTCTATGGAGGCACAAGTTATTGATAAGAATATAGGGGAGTCACTTGATTTATTCAATGTGAAGCCCTTGGGGCTTACACTCTTGAGGTAAGAAGTGGCAAAAAATAAACAAGAAGAGTTGAAGAAAACTTTATTTTTGAATAGCTTTTTGGCCTATGGTTTCCTCTGGAAACTATGACAATATGGTTTTAAGGAGAGTGGTTCTTGTGTGGGATTTTGCTTGAAACGTCAAAGCTCATATAGGACAACCAAACTATCTTCAGGAAAACACATATGTCATTCTAGGCTCTCAAACTGCACACTTGGAAAGTCTTGTAGATTACCATGTGCTTGTTCAAGTGGTTCCCAGAACAACCAGTAAACAAGTTTAGGCTGCTTAGATATCCTCTTTGGCATTAGGAAGAAATATGAACTGTGCACATGTATTATAAGGATTCTTAATTTTCAAGGATTAATCTTGATCATTTAATTTTGTATGGGGCTAAAGTAAATTCAATAGAGAAATGTTTTGTAGACTGAATTAGGATTTTTTAGGGCTAAGCGAGGACCAAATCTCTCTTTTGCACAAAGAGATAGATAATATTCACTTTCCACATCATCAAATATGTCCATCTTTGTGAATAAAAACATTAATTTCATGAAAAATTCTCCTTTTCATCTATTATTTCTTAAAAACATCACATACTTTTATACATATGTTAGTTCATTTTTTATAAAAAGCCCTAAAAGAAATGTGCTTTTAAAAATCCCTACAAAAGTTAGTGCCACATCATCAAACACACAATTTTGGTTGTTCCAGAATTAGAATTGAAAAAAACTATTTTCCATCTGACACACTAGAAAAGGTCAATTTGACATATAAAAATACCAAAACACACTTTTCTCTTGTAATACAACTATTAAATGCACCATCCCAATCATCACTGTGCTTCTTGATATTATAATGCTAGAGGTTTTGAACATCATGGTGCTCACATGTATTATGAACCTGACACTAGAACTTGTGTATGATGCTCATTCAAAAAGTGTCCGTGTTCATTTTCCAACAAAGTTTGCACCAAAAAGTAGAGATAACAATTATGAGAAAAATTCTCAAAATAGATGACTTGTAGTCATAGAAAAGAATATTGTTCTTTGGGTCAATGGTGCATTGTGTTCCCTTAATCCTATGTCTTACTATCATCCTACATTCCATAGTATCTCCACATCATTTGAATTCCTTGGTAGTAGTCAAGATGGATTATCATGTTATTGCAAGCAATTTATTGGCCATTCAACATCTATTTCAAATTATTTGATGTAATTATGCCATCACAACAATTTCAAGTGAGACACTCAAGAACGTATTGTCAAATCTTTTGAACATTACAATAATATACTAAAAAAGAATTGGAAGAAAAGGACAACACAATTACAAATTAAAAATCCAATCTAACACAATTGAAAGAGAATCCACTTGGTACGAGATATAGAAAATTACCATTATCATCCTTTGAAGTTCTTGCAGATGGTGATGGAGTAGGAAAGGGAGATATTTTGCAATTAGGTATGTGTTTTACTTGTTTATTTTTGTTATAAGACTTTGAGATTGAGTTTCTTATTGTGTAGATCACTAGTTGAACCTGTTAATGCTTCATCAACAATTGATGGCTAATTCATGTTGTTGAATTCTCTTTTGAGGAACAAGCATATGGTTTCTATTTTGGAGTCACCAATCAGACATCATATAAGAACACAAGTGATTAAAGATTGTGCTAACAAGTGAGAAGATATTATTACTCTTAGAGAGGTATAGATGGTATGTCATGAACCAAGTATTAGTACGAGAGGATGCATTACATTATAAATTGTTTTGACACAGACATCACAAAATAAAGGTATTTTGCAAAGTATTTTTCCATGCCCTTATAAGATATCTCTAAAGAAGAAGACTTCAAATGAATATGTAGCTAGTATTCTTGTTCATTACTTGATATGGAGGGATAGATGTGAAAACTAATGAAATAGTTTTGCTTCTGCTCTTTGGATCTCTCCCTCTTTTATGTTTGTCGTAGCTCATCTCTCTTTAACCTAGAATACATAAATTCTTGCTATAAATATCTAATTCCCTAGTTTCATATGTCCACATTGCATTGAATACTCGAACCTTCATCTTATTTTTCATTAGGACATGCTCACAAAGATGCAATCTCTCATACATATACATGCATGCACTTCTATGCTTCCAATTATACATATCTATATTATCCAATGTACACTTTTTATATTGGCATTATCTTGAAGAAGTAAGAAACATGCAAAATATTTGCTTTCATCCCATGGACTCTCTCTCATGTGAATCGAACTGTTGCAAGGTTGATTCCACCATCCAAGTTGCTTTGAAGCAATTTTCATATCGAATGAGTACTTACTGCATCCTTCACATGAACATGCTAATATTCACACACATATTGTAATGATCGCATATTCACAAGCCTACAATTACATGATAATATAAGGAAAGAGAAAAGTGTGCATGAGAGAAGAGATAATCGAACACAATAGAAAAGAGAAGAGATAATTGAACACAATAGAAAAGAGAATATTCGATGCATAAAGAGATATGATTATATAGTATGGATTAGATACGACATATTACGAATAGATTTGTAGGGAGGTGTCAACCTCAGAACCACCTTTGACCAATCTAAATCTCAATCACACTCACACTCTCAATCACACACTCACTTTCAATATCAAACGCAATCACAATCAAAATGCCATTCACATTGACAATATTTCGATCACACCTCCTATCTATCACAAACCCTTGTCTATCGGTTCCACGTGGACAGTCCAAACCTTTAGCCAACGTGTCTAGCTGCGTAAGCTACCTATCACGACAAGCTATCACCACGTGGACTTTGTGGTCTCTAAAGTCTCATTTTGAATTTCTTTCGAAGCACCTCAGTAGTAAGTGCCTATGACGAGTCATTGTTTTTTAATGAAACGCCTCAATTGAAGATTATCGAGTCATCATTTTTGAATTAGTAGCTTGAATCCCGTATGAGGGAATAGTTGCAGTAGGTGGCTATCAGTTTGTTCCTCCTTGTTTAATTGAGGATATAGGAACTAGAAGAGAGAGAAAAAAAAGTTAAAAAAAAAGAAAAAATAGATTCTTTTGCTTTTTAGATTAATTGTTCCTTCCTGCTTATATGCAAAGCTTTTGGAAGTCCTTCAATCTTCAACTTGCACCAGTCTGGATTTCACCCATAGTTGTGGTGTGTCACACCATCTTTTGCACTACAACATATCAAGGATATATCAATGCTTCTATCGAGGAAAATGAACGTGCACCATTTTGCCCCGACATCGGTGCAAGGGCCGGTATAGGCATCCGAACCAAAATGCAAGTATTGATGTGGGAAATACTGGCACTCATATACGCACTCATACCGCTGCCTATACCAATGGTTGCTAGGTGTACCATTGTGCATATTGATGACCATCCTGGGAGTACCATCGTGCATACTACAAACCATATCTGCAAATTTTTTTATTTTTGGGCAAAATGTGTTGTCTCTTGCTACAGCAGCATTATCATGATGTTGTTTAGCAAAAGACAATACACTCTGCCCAAAAAAAACCAACTACATGTGATGTGTACTCTAATGGAAACCTAAAAATTATTTCATAAAGCAAAATACTATTAGATACAAAAGAGATGAGGAGAATGAACCATGAACCATGTACAAACAAAGTTTTATATTTCGTAAATGAACCATGCTCAAGAGTGTGTCAAACCACTATCATATATGAAGCAAATACAAAATGTGGCAAAGCACTACCATATAAGAATCAAATACAAAATTGTGGTGCACCACTCGAATATATGAGCCAAATACAAAATTGTATCACACCATTGCCATACACATGCACAGAAGCATCAAAACATCTATATCAGTAGTCCTACAATAAAGAAGATCCATGAAATGAGATAAATTTACATCATATTTACAAACAACAAGTAAAAACCAAGGTTCTAAATTCATCACCTCATCGCAAGTGCTCCCATGAAACGATCACACTGCATCCCTCGAAGTCGTGAAACAGTGCAATCAAACAATGACGATATCCATAAGCCTCCTTTGTTTGTGTTGGAGGATGACCCATTGCTAGCTTCTGCAACAAATATACACAACGTTAGATGAACATACATAACATGCTTTACATAAACAAATTCAATAAACCAAATGATACTTACAAATTCGTGATGCATAGTGCCATATTTTCCATTGCCCAAATTTGACGGTGTCACTATATCTAGATGTGGGGCTCCAACATCTTGCTACTGGCAATACCAGTCAGGAGTGTGCTACTGCTCATCATGAATAATATCCCACTCCTCAGCATCTAACCATACAAGCTTTGGTAAGCCTACTCTGAAAGCATCACGAGCCTCTTGATCATTGATGGGACATAACTTGACATGCGGTGTGATGAATCCACTCTCAGCTAACAAGAGGATGCCCATGTGCTGGTTGGAACCGCTGATAGATCATCTCTATGATATTATTTTTACAATCTTTATCTTGTTCACTCCATTTCAACATGATAGAGTGTCCAAACTATATGGAGCAAAGCTGTCATATACATTGACACATGGCCTTTCCAGCCACATCCATCATTGGTGCTCCGTCATGGATACTATACACCTTAAAGTCATCATGTTCATGAACACCCCAAGGTGTACATGGTCTTCCATGTAGTGTATCACGTGGTGTACCTACATATGAGGTACTCGCTCTAGGAGTAAAAGTGGGTGACAAAACGTCTGTTGCACCAGCTCCACAATAGCTGCCTACTCTAGAGCTACCTGTAGATCCACTCCTAGAACCTCCTGCTCTAGAGTGTGACCTCGACCTACAAGATGGGCGAGCATCTGTATCCTGTAGAGGTCTCGGATGCACATATATACTACTAGAGCCACTAGGAGATGGATGAGAAGACAGTCATGGTGGAGTCATAAAGCTAGGCTGATAGGGGTGAGGCGGGTAGGAGTGAGGCCAACAGGAGTGAGGCCACATGGAGTGCTACAATGAGCGATCGAGTACTCTGACGTTGCGGCCATATATGCAGGAGGCACTTGAGATATAGACTCCAAGAAACTCAAGACATCTTCTCCACCATCATGATCTTCGTCCATCTCATAAAATGCTTCGAGCATTTCTTCCATGTGTTCATTTTGTGTTATGCTATTAGTACCTTGTACTTCTAACTCCTTTTTTGTTTTGTGTGTCCATGAGAGGTTACTGTGCAAAGTTGTTTCCGTCCACCTACTCACTAGGGGGACCATGCAAAATGGAACGTAGGTTTTGTAGTCGACTTTAGTCAAAGGATCCATATTCTCCAACATGTGCAATACAAATCCATCATTTCCGATAAACTTGATACTTGCACTCAGTGCAAGGACATGCCATTCTCTCCTCCGGATCCAAACTAGCCATCTGATACAATATAGAAAATTTACAACATTTCATTTTCTTATTAAACCTAAAAAACAAAATCCTAAAGACTTAAACCTAATATATATATACATTTAATTACATATTCTATTTTTTTATTTTCTTTTTCTTATTCAAATTATATATTTATTTCAATTAAAAAACTTAAATCCATATTTTTATATATTTTATTGTGTATATATATATATATATATATATATATATATATATATATATATATATATATATATATATATATATATATATATATATATATATATATATATATATATATGTATGTGTGTGTGTGTGTGTGTGTGTGTGTATATATATATATATATATATATATATATATATATATATATATATATATATATATATATATATATATATATTATGTATAATCCTAAACATCTAGAGGTAAAACATGTATATACGTGTATGCATGTATATATCTATGTGCATGTGTAGATATATTATGTGTGTATATGTTTGATTATTTATTTAATTATGTATATATAATTGAAACACTAGCTCTTCTCATATTTATTTATCTATACTAAAATTCTATTTTTTTATATAAATCTAATGTGTATGCAAGTATAAAGAGCCTAAAAACCCTAATCCTTTTTTTATAAATTTAATTTGATAAAGAACCCTTAAGTCCTATATATATATGTGTATATATGTGTATGCATGTGTGTATTTATCTATACTAAAGACATATTTTTATATATACTATTTATATATATACTAAAGACCTATTTTTTATATATTTAATTATGTATATATGTGAGTGTGTGTTTATATGTATGTGAGTGTGTATGTATATGTGTGTGTATTTATATGCATGTGTGTTTGTAATATGTTAAAATCCTAAAGTCCTATTTTATATATATATATATAAAATCCTAAAGACCTATTTTCAATATATCATATAAAACCTAAAAACACTAAAACCCTCATCCTATGTGTGTATGTATATGCATGTGGGTTTGTAATATGAATATATATATATATATATATATATATATATATATATATATATATATATATATATATATATATATATATATATATATATATATATATATATATATATATATATATATGTGTGTGTGTGTGTGTGTGTGTGTTATGCATGTACATAATATATATATGTATTATATATGTCTATATGTCTATATGTCTATATTTGAGTATGCATGTGTAAACAGCTTAAGAATTTGATAAAAAGACCTTAAAATCCTTTTTTATATATTTAATTATATATATTTATTTTATTTATTTAAAACACTAGATCTTTTCATATTTATTATCTATATGATTATCGTATTTTTTATACATATATATTTATGTATTCTAATTTTTTTCTTAGTTTTTTCTTAATTTTTCCTTATATAAATTTAATTGAATTATCTGTATGTAAAACCCTAAAACCCTAATCCTAAAAACCTAGACCTAAAATATGTATATGTGTGTGTATGCATGTGTATATTCATTTATATATGTATATGTATTATATGTGTATATGTGTATATATGTTATCTTGACATATTTAGGTAGTGATGTGTGTGAACACATTAGGACCATCGGGGAACTTTTTTCCCTCTTTAGGAGGTTTCTTCCCCTGGCTTGTATATATGCCTATTGCCCTAATGGGTTAATTATCTTTGTACATTATCTAGTAATACATTCAGTATTGTGTGTTGTGCTCCAAGCTTCTTCTTCTTCCTTGTGCTATTGGCATGCTTCCGTAGACATCTAACTCAAACAATTAGTGTCCGAACCGATCGCCGCTTCATCTAGGGCATCATCGACACCTCTCCAACTGGAGTCTCAGAATCGCACGAATTTTGATGAGCATACTGAGCATGTTTTCCAAATCAAAATCTCTTCGTTTTGTGGTGCCTCTGAATGCACTATCATAGCGCTTGTGTAGGCTATTTTGTCTTTTTGTGCCAATGGCATATACCAGTTTGTCACTTTAAGCATCTCGAAGTTTGCTACAGGTCTAGCAGAATTTGTCTAGGCAGCTCTGTTCAACTTTTTGAGATATAGTCAATTTTTTGCATCAAGGTATTTTAGTCACCGGCCATGGCTGAAAGCACTGATGTATTTCGTATGTTGGCTGTTGAGGATAAGTTGGATGGTACCAACTACCCGTTATGGGCTTATATGATGCGACATGTATTGGTTGCAAAAGGGTTGTGGAACATTGTGCAGGGTGTTGAAAAACGTCCTATCACACTTGCAACTATTACATTTGCAGGTACTAAAGCTGATGCAGAAGGTGTTGAAGATGATGATATTTTTCATATTCCTATTCGTGTTGCAGTTTCTATTGCACCTAGTGTAGAGCAGATTCATTGGGATGGTAGACATGCTCAAGCACATGCATTGATAGCTTTGTCTGTCAAGCATGCCATTATTCCTTACATTTGCTCTTGTAGAAGAGCTAAGGATGCTTCAGATTCACTTACCACATTGTACCAAGCTAGGAATGAGGCTCGTGTCCTACGAAAACAGTTGGAGAGTGAGCACATGAATGAAGGTGATTCTATGGACAGTTTCTTAACAAAGATCAAAGACTTGAAGAAACAATTGGTTTCTATTGATAAGGTTATACCAGATAGCTCACTTGTGCAGACCGTTGTGAATGGTCTTCCTGATTCATATCAGAGTTTTGCTTCTAGTCTTTGGTTGATGATGAAAGGCAATCCAAATGCCTTGTCATTTGAGGAGTTAGTCTTTGTTCTATTTCAGGAAGATCAGTCCAGGCAGAATAGGTCCATTATGCAAGTTGCAGATCAAGCATTCCTGGCTAGTCAAAACGGCAAAGGAAAATGGAGCTCTTCAACTAGTAAGCAGAAATCTGCTAATTCTACACAATCAAAGAGGAAAGACAAAGATGAAAAGAAATCAGGAAAGCAGAAATTTTTTGTAAAGGAAATGATCATATCATAAAGAACTGTCCAAAACTCGCTGCTAAAGAGGCAAAGAAGAAAGAAACTGGAATGGTTGTTGTAGAGGCCTCTACACCAAAAACAGAGTTTGCTAATCTTGTGCAGGAAGAAGAATGGACACTTACTATTGTTTGTAGTTTTAACCCATCTTCTCATGAGAAATGAATGTCTGCAGTAGACTCAGATGTTTGGTACTTTGAGAGTGGTGCGACCAAACATATTACCTCGTAGTGCAGTTTCTTGTCTTCACTCGAGCCTACCCCTACAGGGAATACTGTTACATGCACCAACAACTCCTCTTATCCTGTTATGGGAGTGGGTAAGATCATTTTGACTACTACTAATGGTAGTTCTTTCACTTTGTGAGATGCTTTATTTATGCCAGGGATAAAAAAGAACCTCTTATCAGTTTCTTCATTAGCCAAGATTGACTTGGTTGTGAAATTTGTTGATGATAGGTGTACAGTTCATGATCTAACAAGTGGTGATGTGATTATTGCTTCTAGCATTTTATGTCCTTGGTTGTATAAGCTCATAGACTATGAAAGATCTATGAATGATTCTGCATGTGCAGTACATGATTCTCAGGCTATGTCAGATGCAAAGCTTTGGCATCCACACATTGGTCATCTCAATTTTGCTAGTTTGCTATACTTGCAGAAATCTGAAATGGTGTCATGTTCGCCCAAACTTGAGGCACTTGGAAAACATGTTTGTGAAGGCTCTATTTTGGCCAAAATGTAGCGTTCCTCATTTTCGAAAGATGGTTCAGTTCCGGCTACTCAAAAATTGCAGCTTGTACATGGTGATGTGTGTGGTCCTATGCAGACACCTTCTTTTGGAAATTATCTTTACTTCCTGACTTTCATTGATGGTTTTCCATTCATGCATGGGTATATCCATTGAAGGAAAATTCCGAAGTGTTCATGTGCTTCAAATAGTTTTTGGTTTTGGTTGAAAATCTATCAGCATGTAAAATGAGTACCCTTCGTTTTGATCGAGGGGGGGAATATATGTCTTCTGATTTTAATGCATTTCTAGTTGAACGTGGGATAAAACACCAGTGTAAAGTACCATATACACCTCAGCAAAATGGAGTTGCTGAACGGAAGAACGGGTCACTCATGGAGATGGTGAGGTGTATGGTCAAGAGTCAGGCTTTACCACATAGTTTCTGGCTCGAGGCTGTCATTTGTGCAGCAAATGTACTTAACAGGTGTCCACTAAAGCGCTGCAGTCTATCACTCCATATGAGGCTTGGCATGATCACAAGCCATGTGTTGCTCATCTGCATGTTTTTGGCTGTTTGGCATATGCATTAGTGCCCGAATAACATTGCCGAAAATTGGATGATAAAGTAGTAAAATGTATTCTTGTTGGGTACATTTCTCAAAGTAAAGGCTATCATCTATATCATCCACAAACTAAACGCATTCTCGTTAGTCGTGATGTTGTTTTTGTGGAAGATGCTATTCAGCCATTGCTTTCATGTACTAAGGAGACATCTCTTAGCTCCAAAGACATGTATGATACTTTGCTGCCTCTTTTTATAGGTGGACAATCTAGTGCTAGTCCTAATGAGGCAACTTCTCAACCTTTGCAAGTTTCATGTGATGATGTAGATTATCCCATTTTTTATGCAGATTTACATGATGCACTTGGTGATGAGAGAGCTGATATTGAGGAGACAAAAACTATGCCAAAATGGCTAGTGCAGACTTTGCATGATAGCAAATTAGATGCACCTTTTTCATATCACTCTCGATCAGGCTCTCATAGTGCCTATTTGCATGAGATTGCTATGCTATGGCTATATCTAGTCTCAATGATGAGACAAAGCTTATTTCGTTTGACGAAGCACAAAATTCAAAAAAATTGGATGGTTGTTATGCAATCTGAATATGATGCTATAATGAAGAATGGTACTTGGTCTTTATGCGACTTGCCTCATGGCAAGAAGGCCATTGGCACTAAGTGGGTATACAAGCTGAAGCATACCCTGATGGTTCAGTTGATAGGTAGAAGGCTAGGCTTGTTGAAAAGGGTTATGCGCAAGAAAGAGGCATTGATTTTGATGAAACTTTTGCACCTACATGCAGTATGACTACTCTTTTGAAGCATATGTGCACGTGCAGCTCATCATGGTTGGCATGTACATCAGTTGGACATTTAAGCTGCATTTCTGAATGGTGACTTGCATGAAGAAGTGTATGTTTTTTAGCCCCATGGTTTTATGCAAAAAGGGCATGAGAACCAAGTGTGCAGGTTAAAGAAGGCATTATATCGTTTAAAGCAACCACCACATACTTGGTAGGAGAAGATACATGCCTATCTGAATGCACATGGTTTTGAGAGCAGTCCAACTGAAAGCACCTTATATGTTAAGTGTGCTAATGATGTACTTCTGATCATTGTGGAATATGGTGATGACATGCTGCTCACTGGTCCTCATGAGAGGCATACTGTGGATTTAAAGGCTGATTTGCATGTCTCATTTGAGATGTCTGATTTGGGGCATCCATAGGATTTGGGGCATGTCTGATTTGCTTTGTGTCAAACAAAATATATTGACACATTATTGCAATGTTTTGGCCTTGGAGACTGTAAACCTGTCCCAGTCCTATGGAAACAGGTTTACAAGTGAGTCTTCATGATGTTGGAGATGCATTTGATGATGTTCTCTATCAGCACGCTGTTGGATGCTTGATTTATTTATGCATTACTCGGCCAGATAATCAGTTTGTTGTCTCACAGATGAGAAGGTTTATGCATTGCCCAGGAGTCAAGCATGGGCAGGTGGTTAAGCTCATCTTTCACTACTTGAGTGGTACCCGGCTACTTTGTTTGTTTTATCCCAAGGGGGGATCACTACCGCCAGATTTGCATGCTTTTTCTGACTCTCATTGGACTTGTTGTTATGACACTCGTGTGTCCACTAGTGGCTTTTGCTTCATGCTTGGTAGCTAATGTATATCTTGGTTGAGCAAGAAGCAGCCTACAGTGGCCCCTTCCAGTTGTGAGGATGAGTATAGGGCAGCTTTCACACCTACTGTTGAGTGTGTGTGGCTCAGATGACTTATGGCTAATTTGGGTATTGGTTAGTCCTCTACCACCACCATCCTTAGTGACAGTCAGAGCGCATTGGCAGTTGCGAGGAACCCTGTGTTCCATGCTCGCACTAAGCATATTGATGTGCATTATTATTACGTCAGAGAGAGGTTCTCTACTGGGCACATCAGCTTGGCATATGTGACCACGCAGGAGAACATTGTATACCTTTTCACAAAGGCTCTACCTAGGGAGAAGTTTGAAGCTTTCGGCAAAGCTTTCGGCTTACTTCCTTTTGTGGAGTGTTTTCCACATAGCTTGGCACTTCCTTATACATGCGTGCCAGCTACTTGTTCACCGCATCACTCCCAGGGGGAATTTGTTGATATATTTAGGTAGTGATGTGTGTGAGCACACTAGGACTGCTAGGGCACTTTTTTCCCTCTTTAGGAGGTCCCCCCGGCTTGTATATACGCCTGTTGCCCTAATGGGCTAATTATCTTTGTACATTCTCTAGTAACACATTCAATATTGTGTGTTGTGCTCCAAGCTTCTTCTTGTTCCTTGTGCTCTTCGTGTGATTCCGTAGACGTCTAACTCCAACATGTTATGCATGTGTAAAAACCCTAAAACCCTAATCCTAAAGACCTAGTCCTAAAACATGTATATGTTTGTATGGATGTGTATATATATGTGTATGTATATATATATATATATATATATATATATATATATATATATATATATATATATATATATATATATATATATATATATATATATATATATATATATATATATATATATATATATATATATATATATATATATATATATATATATATACACACACACACACACACACACACATATATATATATATATATATATATATATATATATATATATATATATATATATATATATATATATCCACACACACACACATATATATATAAACATACACACACACACACACACACACACACACATATATATATATATATATATATATATATATATATATATATATATATATATATATATATATATATATATATATATATATATATATATATATATATATATATATATATATTATATGCATCGGTAAAAATTACCGACACTTATATCGAGGCTAATACTGATGCCTATACTGGCAGTTCCAAACCATCCTAACAATCTATTTTAAACAATCATACTGATGGTCAAGTGACCGTTGATTAGATCTTTCCAATGTTCATACCGACTCCGAGCAGTGACCATCGATAAAGACAACGTGGGTATGCCCCTCATATGGTGTACAATTGGTCACGGATCTTTTGCGAACTTTGTGTCTTTAGTCATTAGGAAAAAAAGTGAACCCCACATGGGCCTTGTAAGGATTACTAATTTTTAGGCATTAAGCTTAATATTGTACTTTGTTAAAGGGACAAAGTGCATTTAATAGAGCGCTTTTTGGTAGGCTAAAGTAGGCTTTTTTTTAAAGGCTGAGCTAGGATCTTTTCTCTCTTCTCCACAAAGAGAGAGAGAGAGAAAAAAAAACCCACTTTCCACCTCATCAAATCCATCCATATTTGTGAATAAAAAAATTACTTTTACGAAAAAATCTATTTTTCAACTATTCTTTATTCAAAATGGCCCATACTTTTATGTATATGTGAGAAGTTACTCTTTTAGTCTTGTTTTTATTACAAATACTTTAAAGAACATACTTTTTAAAATCCCTCCAAAAGTTTAGTGCCACATCATCAAACTCCTAACTTTGGTTGCCCCAAAACATGAATTTTTGAAAACAAAAGCATATTTTCCCTCTTACATATTGAAAAAATTCATTTTGACCTATCCACATACCAAAAAACACCTTTTTTCTTGCGCAAAGCTATTGGACAAGCCATTCCAACCATCTTTGAGCTTCTTCCTATTTGGTGCTAAAGTTTTGGAACACCATCGTCCTCACATTTATTACAAACATGACACCAACACCAATGTGTGTTCCTCACTCAAAGAGTGTACATGTTTGTGTTCCAACAGAATTTGCACCACCAACTAGAGGTAGCAATGACAAAGATTTTCAAAATGAACGACGTGCAGCTAGAGAGAAGAATATTGATCTTTGGGTCAATGATGCTTTGTATCCCCTAGATCCAATGTCTAATGTTCATCCTAGATTCCATAGCATCTCCACATTTCTACAATTCCTTGGTAGCGCTGAAGATGGACTGCTAGGCTATTACAAACGATTGTCTAACCATTCTACATCTATAGTAAATTATTGGATGCAACAATGTCATCACAACCCTTTCAGGATACATAGTTTAGAAAGCGCTATACACACTTTAGAAAGTGCTATCAAATCATTGGATGAGCACAATAATAGACTCCAACAAGATGTGGAAGAAAAGAAGAGTGCAATCACAAAGTTAAAAGCCAATCTTACAAAAGTAAAAGAGAATCCACTTGGCATGAGATATAGGAAATGACCATTATCATCCTTGAAAGCTCTTTCGATTGATGGTCAAGCACATATGTGATGTGTTTATGCACTTAGGTTTGTGTTTTGCTTGTTTATTTATTTTAAAAGACTTTTAGATTGAGTTTCTTATTGTGTAGGTCATTTGTTGAAGATGTTAGTGCTTCCTCAATAATGGAGGATCAATTGAAGTTTCTGAATTCTTGTCTCAGAACCAAACATGTGCTTATGATTTTGGATTCACCAATAGGGAATCACATCAAAACCCACATGATTAAAGATTTTGTAGGAAACTTAGAAGATATTATTAGTCCTAGTGAGGTACAAATATTAAGCCTACCAACTTATCAAAGCTTGACCTAACCTTCTTGCTCTTATTACAAAGATCAACTTGAGAGTCATTGTTTGTTGTGATCATGCATAGGTCTTTCCATAGCTCATAATGTTCATTATTTTGAGTACTAGTACCTCTTCTAAAAAATTGTCCTGCTTTATTCGGTGTCATTGACACTTGTTGTAAACAATCTTGAGATTCTCCAACTTTCTTAGCAACTAGGTTATATTTTCACCATGACAACCAATTGAATTAAGTAGTTGCTCCAATTTCTTTATAGCTTGGACAAATTTATCAACAAGCTTTATGGCAAATGCATTTTCTATATGGAGCTTCAATAAACTATCGAAAATTCTCATTAAGGCATGCAAGGTGCAAAAATGGACATTGACTAAAGGGAATGGAATAATGGGATTACAATCCTTATCTGACATGTCACCATTAGGTGTACCTATCATGGGACACCTCATTAAAGGTATATCCCATTCAGTAGATGGAGATGCACCTACGTCATCAGCTAAATCATCTATGTTGTTTTGTTTTCTCTTTGTTCGTTTACAACCTTGTGTGCAATATGGACAAGGATAAAGAGCAGATGCACCTTTTTTGCACCCTAGCATGCATTTGATAGTCTTGAAGTCTCCACCTAAGTGCCACTCTACTTCATAATCACCTAGGCCTTTTGTAGTGATTTTGGCACCATGAATTTGGGAAGTTATCACCTCTGTGATCCATGGGGTCCTACTGAAAATCCATGTAAGAACAGCATTGGATTCTTTAGGTACTTCAATAGCACCTAACCTCCATATATCTTTCTCGGATTGGACACTATATGTAAAGTGATGGGTAGATTCTTCACTTTTATCAATAATGGCATGGGCCATAGCTTCGTTCATGACTTTCACACTAAGTCTCTCCATATGTCATCCCTTTATGATTTGACATTCATCTAGCTTGAATACAAACTTGAGTTTGGAACCACAATCTACATCAAATAACAAACATAGTATTAATAAAAATAATATGAATGTCATTATCACAACAATGGATATACCTTGAATTGTGGATTTGTAAAATTTAACCATTTGCTTTTGAAGCCTCTCCAAATTGACAAATATATTGTTGTACTTTATGTAGATGAATCCCTTCCTAGATGAGTTTTTCAACTCTTTCTTTGATCTAGATGAATGATAAATGGATACATGCATAACATCTTCTATATGCAAGTAATTGCTAAGAGTATTGGCTACGTCCTCATTGGTCTTCTTCTTCTTCAAAGATACCTTGTAACGGCATGGAAAAATGCTTTGGAAATACCTTTGTTTTGTAGATCTAGCTTCAAAAGATTGTACAATGTAGTGTATGCTCTAGTAATAACACCTACTTCATCACATACTAGTATTCAATGTCAATTGTTTCAAGAGACATTGGTGGAAATCACCAAGTGTTTCATTCAAGCTTGGGGAGAGAGCAATATAACACACTACATTGTAAGTGTATTCTTCTTCTAAAAGTGTTCATTGCACTTACCTTTTTCCAATGTACTTAACAATTTTTAACATATTTTATTTGCACATGGAACTTATTTCATTCATCGATATGGGTCAGTAGAAATTTTAAGTACCCAAGGAATGGAAAAGTCACACTACAAAGCGAGGGGTGCCTACTTAAAAAACATGGGGCATTGTGGTGGTCCAATGCAATCAAAATACATGGAATCACAATTGGAAAAACTTGCGAGAAGGATGCAACACAGCATTGCCAGTGAGAAATGAAAGTCACCATTAGGACCTCTCAATCATGCTCACTGGCATGCTAGGAGACTATGAGAAGGCTTAGCTTGGAAGTAAACTGACTTCGTTATTTCCCATTATGTGGTAAATCCTAGGATTATTCTAATCTTGGTTTCAATGTGTTATTATTTATATTATAATATTACGGATGTTTTTAAACAAGTTTTATCCATTCTAGTGTGAAGAAACAATTTTAAAACAAACTCTATAAATAGAGAGAAATCACTTCATTTCACACTTTTGCGACCTAAGAGAATGGCATGCACCAAGCAAAGTGTAAGGAAAGATCGCGTGTTATTTCCTAGCCCTCATCTAGGGATGCAATGCCCACAAAGACCCCGAAATGGTTCCCAGAGGACATCTAGGCTTGTGTCACATGATGGCCCACCACTTGGGAGCAATCCATCACGAGAACATAAAGTGTCCAATAGACAAGAGCATTTCATTCCAAGACGATGAGACTCAAATTTAGATGATGAGCCACCAACAAGGACACCCATCAAAGCAAGATCCAAACAAAAGAGGATGAGAAGGGTTGTATCAAAGAGCGATGAGGAGACATCATCAAATGATGAAAGCAGTAATCAACCACCATGGACTGATATGCACATTCCAATGAACTATAGGATGACACATGGAGGCAAGAAACTTACACAAGGACACGGGCAAATACCAACAGAGGAGGAAAGGGAGCAAAGTCAACAAACACGTCAACAACAAAATGTCGAAGATGAAGCTCGACCCTCACATCCTGTACATCGGATAAACAAAAACTATCAAACATGAGGTATACCTCAATGATAGCCTAACAGACCTCCCAATGCAAGAGCACAAAGGAGGCACTCCAAGGCTTTGCCAAAGATACAAAACTACCAAAAGTCCATTGAACTACTCATACCACGAAGAGCTTTTGCAAGGGTAGTAAAAGATGAACTACAAAGCTACTGTGCAGGTCTACAAATAAAGGAGATAGTACTTGAAGCGCTTCAAGAGGCAGTTGAGGCCTACCTCATCTCCATGCTTTAGGTCTCTAACCTATGTGCTATCCATGCCAAGAGAGTAACCAGACAACCCAAGGACATTCAGCTAGAAAGAAGAATTAGAGGAAATAACCTGTGACATTTGTATCTTGTACCCTTTGAGAGGCATACTTTGCGATGTGATACAATGATTCATAGAAAATTTTGTTTTGAACTATACTTTATTTGTGTCTTTTTTTCTCGCTCTCTCACTCTCTCTATCTTTGAATCTTCACCATAAGTGTATAGAAATAACGTTTGCTTTAGTCAGTTATATATGGAGTCGTCAAAGGCTGTTTGTGAATGAGTTGAACGTGCATGCATTTTCCTCTTATTTTTTGAGTAGATAGGTATAATTTGAACCTAATACTTCCCCAAAGGTCATTTACATGCAAAAGAAAACCCCAGGCACAGAAATACAAAATTCAGCCATCCAAATATTTTGCAGGGCTGAATCTTGCGTTTCTGTGGCTCGAGTTTTTTTTGCATATGTACATGTGGTGGAGGATATAACTATAGAGGTTACGGCATCTATGGGAACTCTTCCAACACATTAGAAAAATGAACATTGGCTTTTGTTCCCTCTCTCTCTCTATGCATCTATGTCACATGTCTTCCTCTGTGTGTGTGTATGTGGTTTTGATCCGATTCTCATTCCATATCTACACAAAAAGGGAAACATATTAGAGAAGGGAACATGAGGGAATGCTTGGGGTGAAGAAGAAAGAAATGATGTTGCTTGGAACATATTATCATTCTTGACTACTATAGGAATATCTTTTTATCTACTTGGCGGAAGTAAGATGAAAATTGTAAAACATGCCGAAATTTTGAAGTTTGAGAGAAAGTGTGAGAATAGTTCAAAAGAAAATTGTCGAATGTCGTCTCTTTGGGCACCACATGACACAGAAAGAATAGGACATTATACCTTATTCGTTCCTTGACACGCCGAAAGGCTGTAAGGAAAGCACATGGAAAACCATATTTTCACGTTCACAGCTGTATTTCAGAACCCTGCAAATCCGAGTTCTGGAAGCGCGAAGGACATTAGGAGCATCACCATTTATCACTGTGTACGTGATCACAATACTTATGCCAAGACGCTAACAGGTGGTGGAACTCAATCCAAGATTCTTGCCTTAGAGAGTCACATTCTTCCTCGCCATAGGCGTCTATTGCGACTGTCAAAAGGCCGACATTGCATTGCCAATCCATTTCAAACATGGAATGAGACGCGGACTGCAGAAAGAGCCCTCAGCCAACCACATGTGCGATTCACGGACGCGAGAGACCTAAATGCAACGAAACTCGAGAGACCTGAATGCAAGTTACAATACATAAACAAGCATCTTTTTGTTTTTTTTGAAAGAAAGCAGGAAATTTAGATTAAAAGAGGGCAATACAAACTATGCAAGGGGCAAGAGCCACTAGCACCAGAGTTATAGGAAGGAAGCCATATCAAGCCTCTAGGCAGAATATAAAGAGGAGAGGGTACTACTCCATTTACATGGTTTACAGTCCTTTAAGACTTTGATTAAACTTTCCTGGTGCTCAGGGACAGACTTGATGCATTGAATACATTTTTCAGAGGTTTTTTTTAGAGTTCTAGAAAGAGAAATGAGGAAATTTCTATTTCCTTTGCCCAGAACAGCATTATTCCTGCTACACCAAATGTGCCACAGGATGTGACCTCTCCAAATGTTCCATAACAGGATATCCATGTTTAAGCAGCATCCAATGACGACAGAATACTGGATAAGACCTGTAAAGTTTCTGGACTGAAGATATGTCTCCACAATGGCCCAAAAGTGTTTGGCATGGGAGCATTCAAAGAATAAGTGGGTAACATCTTCCACCTTGCCACAGAAGGTACATAGCCCTCCATTAATCTAAAATTTCCTGACTTTGGGGCCAATCCACAAACCATTCTAGATCATAAGCCACTGAAGGAATGAGTGTTTACATTGATCTGGGAAGGCCCAGAGAGCTTTAAACCTGTAGGACCACTGGTGGGAGGACCAGTTACAAGACCACCTTTTGTTGAGTTTATCAACAAGCAGAGACATATTCCCTTTAGTCCTCTTGATTTTGGAGTAGATGCAAGCTGGCCACCTCAGCAAGACTTGCTTTAGAAATGATGCAACTGTTCAACTTTCCTTCCAGCAGCATTTTACGAGACTTTAGCACCTGCAAACAAGCAACAGATAAATCAGACATATTTTGGAGCTCTAGATCAGGGATAACTTCCCCATTTCTCATGAGATCTCCCTAGGCAGTGAAACCAGCTTTATGGCATTTGTGCTCTTTGATAGAAAAGTCTTCCAACTTGCATTGAGAGGCCTTGCCAGCAGATCAAAGGTTGTCAGCAGATCGAAGGTGAAGAGTTTGTCGCTAGTTTTGTATTCAAATGATTCTCCTTTGTCCTCTCCAAAAAGAGAAGCACAGGGCTGGCAATGGCACGATCCGATGCGAGACATCTTAATGCAACGATAGAAGAAGAAGATATCTCTAGATAGAAAAGCCATCTGTGCGTTTTTCGATCCGACATCGCCCAATCGCGTGCCTTTTTGGCATTGAATGGCATCTGAAATTTGCCTAATAAGGGCAAAAGGACGCACCATGTCCTCAGGAAAAGCTTCCATAAGTTGAAGGGTCATCTGTAGAGTTTTTCCAGTAGCATGCAGACTGAGCAGTGCATCCGACTCCCCCTCTCTCCCCTGGTGCAAGAAAGCTTTTTTTTTTTAAAACAGGAAAGTTTAAATTAACAAAAAAAGGTACAGTCTGTGCTCAGGGCAAGAGCCACAAAAGCAAGGTCATTAGAAAGAGAAGGCTATAGCTAGCCTTTTACAGGAGTACGTAGAGGAGATTAATTTTCTCCAAACTTAGAATTTGTTGACAACCATTAACCATAAAATGACAGAGTACGTAGAGGAGATTTATTTTCTTCAAACTTAGAATTTGTTGACAGTCATTAACCATAAAATGACAAAACGGTACATGGGGGCAGAATTGATTTTCTGAATACAATTAATAGAGGCCTTTTTGAGCTTAACAGGAAGGGAAATGAAGAAATTCCTATTCCCATTGTTCAGGGAGGCATTATTTCTACTCAACCAGATGGACCATAGAATATGCCCTCTCCATATATTCCAAAGCAAAATATCCATGTTCCTGCAGCACCCAAGAAGAACATCCCATTTGTTCAGCTAGGGAAGATTATTAGCCTGCAAGTAATTCTCCAAGGGTTTCGAAAATTTTTGTCACGAGCAGAGTAGAAAAATAAGTGGGAAACATCCTTCACTAAGCCACACAAAGTACACATCCCTTCATTACTAAAAACTCTCCTGACTTTGTGTCCTATCCACAGACCATGATGAATCATCATCCATTGTAAGAAGGAATGTTTGTTGTAGTCTGGGAAAGCCCACAAAGATTTAAAATTGTAAGACCATTGATGTTTAGAACAACTGACTTGCCATCTAGAGTTAAGCTTTGACAATATTTGTTGAACAGATCCTCTGTCTCTCTTAAATATTTTGTATATGAGATCAACAACATCTTGTATCAACAACTTCTTCCTTTGATAGCTCACAAGCTTGGTCTCCAGCATGTCTCTGTGGCTAGCCAACACCTGCAAACAAGACCTGGAAATGTTAGTTAATGAAGACAATTGCAGATCAGACTCACTCCCATGATTAATCATCAAATCCTTCCAGGCAATAAAACCACCCTTGTGACATTTATGCTCTATTATAGCTATTCTACTTTTATTCTAGAAAGCTAGCCACTCGAACCAGGGAGATTCTTGCATGTAAAAGTCATAAACACCAGACATATCAATGGGGGTTTGGAAAGAACTTTTGGCTTTAAACGAGGCTTTCCAAATCCTGCACATCAGGGGACTACCAAGAGGAGAGATAGGATGAGGAGACACAATGATATCCCATAGCTTGATGTTGGTCCAAGACACGCCCAAATATCAGTACTATCAAAACTTCTTAAAACCCATTTAGCAGCTAAATTGTTAGCCATTTTCATAGGGCAAATGATACTCAGACCACCCTAAGACTTAGGCAAGCAACATATATTCCAAGCTACTTTAGCTACTTTATTTTGATTGCACTTACCGCCCGACAGGAAATTTCTTGCCAACGAAATAACCTACTCGAACTGCTTATTAGAGGGAGACCAGCAAGCCGGGAAGTACACAAGTTTAGGGAGAATATAGTGATTGAGAATAAAGGTTCTATGAGGGAGAGAGGTATTGACATCATACCAGTAAAGCAAGTGTCTTTTGAACTTATCAACCACCCAATCCCATCTTTGATCTAAGGAGATGTGGAAACCCATAGAAATCCCCAGTAACCTAAAAATCTCACCACCTTTTAAGAAATTACATCCAAGATTGGACACACATTCAGGAAGCACATTATCCGAAGCTTTAAATCCCATTTTCTTGTGGTTGACTATAGATCCGGTGGCAAGATAGAAAGTGTCCAGACAATCCAAAAGTTTAGAGACATAATTTTTCATCAGCATTCAAAACAACGTTTGTATCATCTGCAAACATTTGTAAGCCAAGAGAGCAAGGGGAAGTAAGTATGTTGATGCCTTTAATAAACCCACAATTCATAGCATCCTTAACTAGCCACCCTAAAGCATCACTAGCTATAGCAAACAAGAGGGGGCTAAGGGGCAACCCTGTCTAATGGATCTCCTAAGTCTAAAAGGATCAGCAATATGACCATTAATGGCAAGTCTAGAGTAATCATTGCCAAAAAGAGTACTAACAAATTTAATGAGTCTTTGGCCAGCACCCAAATCATGGAGAGATTGAAGAATAAAATCCCACTCAATCCTGTCATCAACTTTGCTGTTTTACATTACCTCTTGCAGCACAAAACTTATTGAGGGTTTGATGTGGAGTTTTACATCATAAAATTCATATTAATTTTAGAGATTTTCCAACCTATTTTCTTCAAACCTTTACAAAGAATTTTATAGAATATTCATTTTAATTGTTTGTTCAGCTATTCAATCTGAGTAGATAAGTGGTAGAAATGAATGAAATATTCATTTCTATTCAGTGTGAATAGATGAGTGGTGGAACCACTTATCTGGTGGAATCAAAGAAAATCTGAAACCACCATTAGATGTATGCATCCCTATATAATCTCCTTCTCCAAGGTTTTCTTTTCTCTAATTTCTATCAAAATTTGGAGGGACATCTTGCATTGAGCAATTGTTTCACACCTTCATATATGAAATCCCTAACTTCTTGTCTACAGGATAAAAGTCAATCATGGGATATAAAATTTCTCTTGTAGGAAAAAGGGTAGTTTTGGGAGATCAATCTAGAGTAGAGAGCATGGGGCCTTTGACCTATCTAAAATGAATTCAGGAAACCATTCTAAAAGCCTAAAGTAGTTCTTCGTACCTAGTAGGTGCTGATCTACAAATCTTGGAAGGCCATATCTTCATTTTCAAAGACCAAGAGGATGTCATTAGCTAGTAAGAACTGACACTTTCTAACAATCAAGCCATGAGGTAGCCACTCCTTATGGAACCATTGTCGCAAGGACTTACAAGAGGGCTTAGGACCAAAGAACAAACTAATGAGACAAGTTCTCTTTAGCTCTTCTTGCTTGGCAAAGATATCCTCTATTCTAAGGGAGAGGACTAGGAGCTTAACACCACAATGTTCTAGAGAAGAATTGGAGGTTTTGTCCTCCAATGGCAAACCCACATTATTGACCACCAATGATTGAGAGATCTTGTTCATGAAAAGTCAGGCAATCCATAAACAAAGAAATCCGGAACCAGACAAGCAAGCCTAATACCATCAAACAATAATCAGTGGAGCCATCTATGAAATTCAATGCTACACCTTGAATTCAGAAAGAAGCATTCACGTGAATGACTCAAAGATGGCTAACATAGAATGAACTGTTGCAAACACAAAAAGAGTGCTTCCCAAAAAGAAGGTGGGCGGAGGGGGCTGCCGACAAATGGTGGGGCCATGGGGGGCAGCGCACATAGTGGGGGACGAGAGATTGAGGGGGAGGAAGGTGGGGGGTGGCAATGATGGATGGGGGGATGGGGCATGATAGACCAGAGGAGCGATTGATTGGGGGGGGGGGGGGGGAGGGCAATGAAATACCAAAATGGTGGAGGAGGCACGAGAGACGATGTGGACGTGATCACAATCTAGGTTGATTGGTTCGAGTCACGGCACATGCAGGGTCTGGAGAGGAGACATGTGATGATTAAGTGTGGGAATGGGAATGTTTGAATGCAAGATAAATCCACAAACTTCATTGATGATAATAAAAAAACACACACACACACACATGAATCAATGTTAAAAGGAAGAATGGTCCAAAAAGAACTTCTTGTACACTTTGAAGATCAATACATGCAGATGGATGATGATAACAATTAAAAAAATACATGTGAATTAATAATAAAAGGAAGAATGTTGCATAAGGAGCTTCTTAGAAACTTGCAAGTTTTATACATATGCATTTGTGCTTGTGCATGGTATGTATGCATGTGGTTCATGAATTATGATAATAAATAGAATTATCCTCACAACACAATATAAAATCCTCTCTTTTTCAATGCAAAGTTTTAAAGCCCTCTGACACTTAGAAATATTTAAGAAGAGACACATAAAAAAGCACTTAATAGACAAGAGCCATGGAGACAAGGTGACTTGAATTAAACGAGAGTGTAATGCAATACATGTACATGAGTGTCATGGTACACCAAATAGGCAATCCAATGGTCAATGGTATTCCACATCACCCTCCTACCATGAGAGTTCAATGGAATGCCACACATGAGAGAATATGAACCACTCTCATGACCTATATATGTCTAAAAAAGTAACTTCTATGTAAAGAATATAATAGTGATAAAACCAACTTTAACTCACTCACACACTCCATTGAGGGTGCATGAAGAGAGAAAAACCATTGAATTTATAAGTTTCTCCTAGTTTGGAAGTCTAATTAAATTTGAATGTGGGAACTATGCTCTTACTAGCCCACCTTGGATCCTGACATACTCAGTTGACGATGATCCTCATAAGGAAACCATGTGTTAGCAACACCCTATGGATGCCTAGCAATGATCCTCCACAAATGGGGGTGGGGGGAGGGGGTTTTAGAGTTATTTGAATGAATCTCGACCCTTTGATCATGGAGAAATTTACTCTCAATCCTAGGATAAACTACTTGATTACAACCATTGGATTCATCAAATGGATTTCTAGGATTTATTTTTCATATCAAATCTAGTGAAAATTTAAGGAAAAGAAGGAGAAAACGTTTCCTTCATTCTCCAACCTTTGATCTATGAAGATCAGGACCATGAGATCAATGTTGACATGGATTTGGATAGGCTTAGGTGCTTATTTGAGGAACTTTGCATTATTGCTCTTGACCTTGAAATTAAGAAATATTTTCTTAAAAAACTCGTGGATCCTTCTTGCTTCGAGTTCAAGTGCATCTCCACCCTCGAATGTGAGCTCATCCAAAATATACAACATGGATCAATAATTTTTTGCCATGTGGTATCCATTTAAGCCTTCAGTTTGCTTAATCCAAAAAATTCTAGGGACCTTGAAAAATAGATTTTATGCTCTTTGACCCTCCAAATATGCTTTCATGAAGAGGAGACTTTGTAGGTCTATATGGTCAAACCTCTTCTTCAGGAATATGCAAAAAATACCTCCCATTTGATTCTCCCTTGTAGAAGTTTTGACTACATTTGTAAGTTTGCAAGGTGATAGTAAGGTTTGTAGAAAGTTTTGATAGCCTTGAAACTTTGTACAATATTGTAGCCTCATATGATCATTATACATGCTGAACATATGGTTAATAGATATTTCTGTACAAGATTTTGTATGGTGTAAATGGAAACATTACATTTTCAAAAAACACAAGGGCATATCAATATGCTAGAAAATCCATTTACAAATGAATTTCAGCCTATAGACTACCTTTGATAGTCTTTACAAGTGTGTGAATTTTCATGTGATCTAATGATTCTATATTTTTTTGCCCTAATTTCCAAAATTTAGCCAATTTTGACTGCTACCATGGACCTTCTTGATTGCTTCCAAACTTTGCATATGAGCTCCCATTTTCATCCTTGACATTGTCAAGACGAACAAACGTATTTTACATCAGGTTCAAATGTCTTGAAGGAGCTCGATTGGCTGGATCATATCAACTACCAGTGTTCCAAATAAATGGTACACGTAGGGTGCTTCCAACAAATTAGGAGCTAGAGTTCAAATATGGACACTCAAAGATAGATGAGATCATGGAAATTAATCAAATCGCTTCTACAATTCATTAACAGCCTAAGATAGAATAAAAAAGATAGGTGAGGTAGGTGAAATTCATCATATGGGAGATTGAAAATAAGAGAGATGTGTGAAAACTAGATAGAAATTCTTCATCCTGTGAAAGATGGAAATAGGTGAGATAAGAGGGATGGAGATAATAGAGATTAATGGAAAGTAAAAACGATAAGTGTGGTGGGAATCGGAAGAAAAGAGATAAGGGAACTTTCAAAATTGTTTGATAACAAGTATCTATATAATTGTAATGAAAATGATGCAAAAATACATGTTAAGAAATCATCATTGATCATAAAGTTTCTTCATAATAATATTCAAAATCCTCCTCCAAGCATGTGTGTAGAGCCTCCTCCAAGCATTGAGAAGAATCACCACCAAGATGAGAGAAAGCCACCCTCCATCAAGTAGATGTATAGCTACCACTTCCAAGTCCTCCATAATATCAGATCTTTGGATCTATTCATGGTTCATCTTGAATATTTTACATCATGGATCAACTTCAAACTTTTTTGTTTTGCATAGATAAAGGTTTTGAAGATTTTGATCATTTTTTCATATCTTGTTCACTTTGTTTGTTAATATCTTCAATCCATTGTTTTTCATTTTCTTTAATATTTTGATCATTGTTTGTACTCTCATCAATTTCTTTGATATTCTCATGTTCAATTTCACTCGTTTCTTCATTGTTAATATCATGGATCAATTGAGCTTTTAAAATTTCCACTTTATCTTGATCACAAAATTGTTCATTCTCTAGAATCTTTGGATCGCATACTACATAGCATTTCTCATTCTTCTTTTTCAATTGTATTGAGTTTTCAAATTCTTGCTCATCCTCTTCCAATCTTTCTTGCAAATTTTGTTCAAATTTCTTTTATCCAATTGCATTCGTTAATTTTTCTTTTCAATTGAAATAATAACGTATCAATTTGTTTCTTAGTCTCTTGTTTAAAATATCTCTTATCATCATATCTCTTTGGTCTCCATTGTTTTCTAAATGATATTACCTTATTTTGTTTGATCAAAATATTCTTTAATTCCACCTTTTCTTAAGTTCAAGGGCAAAGATAAATGGACATGGTAATCACAAATGTTTCTTTCAATTTTACTATCCTATTCAAGTCTACAATCATTCTTATACGCATTACAATTCCAAAAGATATGGCCAAATTGATCACACCAAAAACATCTTATAGGTCGATTTAATCTTCTATGTGTAGCCCTAGGGGTGGATGTTCTATGGTCAAATGAATATTTTTAATCAAGAATTTTAGTAGACATATTTGGGACTTCTACTTGATATTCATGTTCACACTTACATAATTGAATTTCTTTTTACTTAGTTGAACAAAATTTCAAACATGTGTTTCAAACTTGATACTTCATGATCAATCATCTCTTCTAGCATTTCACATAATGTTATATTATCTTCAAAACACTCATCTATTTCTTGAGTTAGAGATAATACTTTTTCAATTTTTTATTGGATAAGTGTTTTCATGTCTTTAAATTGATCATCATCTTCTAAGAATTTATTTTTAAACAACGCTTCCACACTAGAATCTATGTCTTGTGATATATCTTTTGCACAACCCTTTTCGCCCATTGTTCACTTATGTACTAAATATAAAAGTAAAATATGAGTACTTGGAATGAGCTTGTAATTGTACTTCTTTATTTGCCAAATTGGCTTGGAATAGGTTCAGGTCCATTCACTTGTCAAAAGGAATGTATCTCCCATGAGGTTCACTTGTCCTGAAGGGCTCAATTGGGTACATCATGTCATGTGCTAGTGTTCCAAATAGATGGTACACGCAGGGTGGTTTGGGCAACTTAGGAGATAGAGTTGAAATCTAGACACTCAGATATACTTGAGATCATGGAAATTAATCGAATCACTTGTTCATCTCATTAACATCATAAGAAATAATAGAAAAGATAGGTGACATAGGTGAAATTCACCATATGGGAGATTGGAACTAAGAGAGATCTGTGAAAATTGGATAGAAATTCTTCATCATGTGTGTTGATATATTTAGGTAGTGATGTGTGTGAACACTCTAGGACCGCCGGGGCACTTTTTTCCCTCTTTAGGAGGTTTTTTTCCCCCGGCTTGTATATACGCCTATTGCCCTAATGGGCTACTTATCTTTGTACATTCTCTAGTAATATATTCAGTCTTGTGTGTTGTGCTCCAAGCTTCTTCTTCTTCCTTGTGCTGTTCGCGTGCTTCCGCAGACGTCTAACTCCAACAATTGCTATCAGAGCAGGTCGTTGCTTCTTCTAGGGCACCGTCAACACTCCTCCGTTTGCAGTCTCAGATTCGCACAAAATTTGGTGAGCATACTCAGGGTGTTTCCGAGATCAAAACAGCTTTGTTCTGTGGTGCCGAAATCGCGATCTGAGCTTGTTCGGCCTCCGAACACACTATCGCAGTGCTTGTGCAGGCTATTTCGTCCTTTTGTGTCAAAGGTATATACCAGTTTCTGTTCGCCAGTTTAAGCGTCTCGAAGTCTGCTACAGGTCTAGCAGAACTCATCTGGGCAGTTCTGTTCAACTTTTTGAGATACAGTCAATTTTCTACATCAAGGTATTTTAGTCACCGGCCATGGCTGAAAGCAGTGATGTATTCCGTATGTTGGCTGTTGAGGATAAGTTGGATGGTACCAACTACCCATTATGGGCTTATATGATGCGACATGTACTGGTTGCAAAAGGATTGTGGAACATTGTGCAGGGTGTTGAAAGACGTCCTGTTACACCTGTAACGACAGGTACTGCAAATACAGGTGTTGGAGCTGATAAAGATGGTGTCGAAGATGATATTCCGTAGATTCCTATTCGTGCTGCTGTTTCTGTTGCACCTACTGCAGAGCAGATTCGTTGGGATGGCAGAGATGCCCACGCACATGCATTGATAGCTTTGTCTGTCAAACGTGCCATTATTCCTCACATTCGCTCTTGCAGAACAGCAAAGGATGCTTGGGATACACTTACCACTTTGTACCAGGCTAGGAATGAGGCTCGTGTTGCTTACCTCCGAAAACAGTTGGAGAGTGAGCACATGAATGAAGGTGATTCGATGGACAGTTTTCTTACAAAGATCAAAGACCTGAAGGAACAATTGATTTCTGCTCATGAGGTTATACCAGATAGCTCACTTGTGCAGACCGTTCTGAATGGCCTTCCTGATTCATATCAGAGTTTTGCCTCTACTCTTCGATTGATGATGAAAGGCAATCCGAATGCCTTGTCATTTGAGGAATTAGTCTCTGTTCTGTTGAAGGAAGATCAGTCCAGGCAGAACAGGTCCATTATGCGTGTTGCAGATCAAGCTTTCCTGGCTAGTCAGAAGGGCAAAGGAAAATGGAGCTCTTCTACTAGTAAGCAGAAATCTGCAAATGCTGCACAATCGAAGAACCAGGATAAAGATGAGAAGAAATCAGAAAAGCAAAAATTGTTCTGCAAGTACTGTAAAGGAAATGATCATATTATAAAGAACTGTCCAAAACTGGCTGCTAAAGAGGCAAAGAAGAAAGAGGCTGGAATGGTTGTTGCAGAGGCCTCTACACCAAAAACAGAGTCTACAAATCTTGTGCAGGAAGAAGAATGGGCGTTTACTACTGTCTGCAGTTTTGACCCATCTTCTCATGATCAGTGCATGTCTGCAGTAGACTCAGATGTTTGGTACTTTGACAGTGGGGCGACCAAACATATTACCTCGCAGCGCAGTTTCTTCTCTTCACTCGAGCCTGCCCCTACAGGGAATACTGTCACATGCGCCAATAACTCCTCTTATCCTGTTATGGGAGTTGGTAAGATCATTCTGACTACTGCTGATGGTAGTTCTTTCACTTTGTCAGATGCTTTATTTGTGCCAGGGATAAAAAAGAACCTGTTATCAGTTTTTGCATTAGCCAAGATTGGCTTGGTTGTGAAATTCGTTGATGACAGGTGTACGGTCCATGATCTCTCAAATGGCGATGTGATTATTGCTTCTGGCATTTTATCTCGTGGGCTGTATAAGCTCATAGACTATGAAAGATCTATGAATGATTCGGCATGTGCAGTTCATGATTCTCAGGCTATGTCAGATGCAAAGCTTTGGCATGCACGCTTTGGTCATCTGAATTTTGCTAGTTTGTTACGCCTGCAATCTGAAATGGTGTCCTCTTTGCCCAAACTTGAGGCACCTGGAAAACATGTTTGTGAAGGCTGTATTTTGGGCAAAATGCAGCGTTCTTCCTTTCCAAAAGATGGTTCAGTTCGGGCTATGCAGAAATTGCAGCTTGTACATAGTGATGTCTGTGGTCCTATGCAGACACTCTCTTTTGGAAATTACCTTTACTTCGTGACTTTCATTGATGATTTTTCGCATGCATGGGTATATCCACTCAAAGCAAAGTCCAAAGAGTTCATGTGCTTCAAACAGTTTTTGGTTTTGGCTGAAAATCTGTCAGCATGTAAAATGGGCACCCTCCGTTCTGATCGAGGGGGGGAATATATGTCTTCAGATTTTAATGCATTTCTGGCTGAACGTGGGATAAAACACCAGTGTACAGTGCCGTATACACCTCAACAGAATGGAGTTGCTGAACGAAAGAACAGGTCACTCATGGAGATGGCGAGGTGCATGGTCAAAAGTCAGGCTTTACCACATAGTTTCTGGCTTGAGGCTGTCATGTGTGCAGCATATGTACTGAACAGGTGTCCCACCAAAGCGTTGCAGTCTATCACTCCATATGAGGCTTGGCATGACCGCAAGCCATCTGTTGCTCATCTGCGTGTTTTTGGTTGTTTGGCATATGCATTAGTGCCTGAACAACATCGCAGAAAATTGGATGATAAGGTAGTAAAATGTAATTTTGTTGGGTACAGTTCTGAAAGTAAAGGCTATCGTCTGTATCATCCACAGACTAGACGCATTCTGGTTAGCCGTGATGTTGTCTTTGTGGAAGATGCTATTCAGCCATTGCTTTCATGTACTAAGGAGACATCTGTTAGCTCCAAAGACATGTATGATACTTTGATGCCTCTTTTTACAGGTGGACAGGCTAGCGCTGCTCCTAATGAGGCAACTTCTCAGCCTTTGCAGGTTTCATATGATGATGCAGATCATTCCATTTCTGATGCAGATTTACATGATGCACTTGTTGATGAGAGAGCTGATATTGAACAGGCAAAAACTATGCCAAAATGGCTGGTGCAGACTTTGCGTGACAGCAAATTAGATGCACCTTTGTCATATCGTACTCGTTCAGGCTCACATAGTACCTCCTTTGCATCAGATTGCTATGCTGTGGCTGCATCTAGTCTCTACGATGAGAATGAGCCTGTTTCTTTTGATGAAGCACAAAATTCAGAAAATTGGATGGCTGCTATGCAATCTGAATATGATGCTATAATGAAGAATGGTACATGGTCTTTATGTGACTTGCCTCCTGGCAAGAAGGCCATTGGCACTAAGTGGGTATACAAGCTGAAGCGTAAACCTGATGGTACAGTTGATAGGTATAAGGCTAGGCTTGTTGCAAAGGGTTATGCGCAGGAAAGAGGCATTGATTTTGATGAGACCTTTGCACCTACATGCCGTATGACTACTGTTCGGAGCATTTGTGCACTTGCAGCCCATCATGGTTGGAATGTACATCAGTTGGACATTAAAACAGCATTTCTGAATGGTGACTTGCATGAAGAAGTGTATGTTTTTCAGCCCCGTGGCTTTGTGCAGAAAGGGCATGAAAACCAGGTGTGCAGGTTAAAGAAGGCGTTATATGGTTTAAAGCAAGCACCACGTGCTTGGTATGAGAAAATACATGCCTATCTGATTGCACATGGTTTTGAGAACAGTCCAACTGAAAGCACCTTATATGTTAAGCGTGCTAATGATGTGCTTTTGATCATTGTTGTCTATGTAGACGACATGCTGCTCACTGGTCCTCTTGAGAAGCATATTGCTGATTTCAAGGCTGATTTGCATGCCTCATTTGAGATGTCTGATTTGGGGCATTTGCATCACTCTTTGGGCATTCAGTTTATGCAAGTTGATGGTGGAATGGCTTTGTGTCAAACGAAATATATTGACACATTATTGCAGCGTTTTGGCCTTGAAGACTGTAAGCCTATTGCCACTCCTATGGAGACAGGTTTACGATTGAGTCTTCATGATGCTGGAGATGCATTTGATGCTGTTCTCTATCAGCAGGCTATTGGATGCTTGATTTACTTATGCATTACTCGGCCAGATATTCAGTTTGCTGTCTCACAGATGAGCAGGTTTATGCATTGCCCAGGAGTCACGCATTGGAAAGCGGTTAAGCGCATCTTTCGCTACTTGAGTGCTACTCGGCTACTTGGGTTGTTTTATCCCAAGGGGGATCACTACCGCCAGATTTGCATGCTTTTTCTGACTCAGATTGGGCTGGTTGCTATGACACTCGTGTGTCCACCAGTGGTTTTTGCTTCATGCTTGGTAGCTCATGTATATCTTGGTTGAGCAAGAAGCAGCCTACTGTGGCCACTTCCAGTTGTGAGGCTGAGTATAGGGCAGCTTTCACAGCGACTATTGAGTGTGTGTGGCTCAGACGCCTTATGGCTGATTTGGGTGTTGGCCAGTCTTCTGCCACCACGATCTTCACTGACAGTCAGAGCGCATTGGCAGTTGCGAGGAACCCTGTGTTCCATGCTCGCACTAAGCACATTGAGGTGCATTATCACTATGTCAGGGAGAGGTTCTCTGCTGGGGAGATCAGCTTGGCATATGTGCCCACGCAGGAGAACATTGCAGACCTTTCACGAAGGCTCTGCCTAGGGAGAAGTTTGAAGCTTTCCGCAAAGCTTTGGGCGTACTTCCTTTTGTGGAGTGATTTCCACATAGCTCGGCACTTCCTTATACATGAGTGCCAGCTCCTTGTTCACCGCATCACTCCCAGGGGGGATTTGTTGATATATTTAGGTAGTGATGTGTGTGAACACTCTAGGACCACCGAGGCACTTTTTTCCCTCTTTAGGAGGTTTTTTTCCCCCGGCTTGTATATACGCCTATTGCCCTAATGGGCTACTTATCTTTGTACATTCTCTAGTAATATATTCAGTCTTGTGTGTTGTGCTCCAAGCTTCTTCTTCTTCCTTGTGCTGTTCGCGTGCTTCCGTAGACGTCTAACTCCAACAATGTGAAAGATGGAAATAGGTGAGATACGTGAGATGGACATAATAGAGGTTAATGGAAATTATAAAGATAAGTGTGGTGGGAATTGGAAAAAAAGAGATAGGGGAACATTGGAAATTGATTGATAACAAGTTTTTATACAATTGTAATGAAAATAATGGAAAAATATACTTGTTATCAATTCATCATTGCTCATAATGTTGCTTCATCATGATCTTAAAAATCCTCCTCTAAGCATGCATGTAGAGCCTTCTCCAAGCATGTGTGTAGAGACTCCCCCAAGCATGTGAGAAGAATCACGATTAAGATGAGAGATAGCCAGCCTCCATCAAGTACATGTAAAACTACCACCTAAAAGTCCTCCAAATCTCCAATGCTAGAGCTCTTTGACAAGATCTTGAGAAGATAAGATGATGTTTGATAATGATCCTAGGCTCTTTTTATACAGTTTTGATGCCTATTGAAAAGAACCTCTAAAAGCACATAAAACAAAAATCATCATCACAAAAACTATTTACCACAAAAGCGCTGACCAATTAAAATTGTGCAAGTTAATTGGCACTCAAATCCATGGAAAGCCATCAATCGACATCGCTTTAAATAAAATAAAAAAGAAAAATATTTTGCATTTAGCAAGTTGCTACCCGTGGGGATTGAATCCAATGAAAGCTCTTCTTCAAGTTTTAGTACATATCCATGAGATATTTGAAGAAGAAACTATGAAGGGAGAAGGAACATAGATACAAGTTCAATATTCATTTTCCAAGGTTCTCCTTCTTCTCATCCAAGTACTACTTGGAAGTTTAAATAAACATCATAATTGATCATAATTCTTTAATTTCATAAGAAATATTTCTGATGAGTTTAGCTTCAAGGTAATGTAGAGATGTTAATCTCTACGATAAATGTGTCTTGGACTTCTTAGGGAATTTTGGCTACCTTCACCAAATGTGTTTCCTATAGGCTTTCACATGTGAGAGAGGAGAGAAAATCTTGAGGATATTCGCCCCATTAAACCTATGATTCCTCTCGAGGAGCCACTCTAGTGTTTTTGAAGAACAACAATTACCAAGCATAAATTTCTTTCATAAGAAACATAAGCATTATGGAAGGAAAAATGTATCATATGCATGAAAGTGAGTAGGAAACATGACATGAAGTGAAATTTTCATGAAAGAAAATTTTGAGACAAGTAATATGAATATGTAAGAACGAATAGGCAACATATATATGAATGAACATGCAACATATATATGAATGAATAGGCAAGATATATATGAATCAATAAGTAACATTTTCTTAAAGAGATCCTTCCATTAGTAAGAAAAAGGATGCCCAATGGACTATAATCCCAATCACGCCTAACTCAAAATGAATCCAAGGGGGAAGATCACCAAAGATAGAAACTCAAATCCTCAACGAATCTATTTCAGAGAGGAGGCACTGTGGGGAGGGGAAAAAAGGAAGGTAGGCAGCCAGTAGCACGATCAAATAGTATCGCCTTGAGCAATAAAGAGGATAAACATTGCCAACATCTAACAAACATTATATACAAGAAGCAGTATGAAGTGGAAGCAAATAAATTGAGTCATTTTAGGGATCAGTTAAATTCATCTTGAAGAAAAATTTGTAGCTTTTTCACAAAGATTTAGGATTTTCAAGAGACATCTTTCATCTTTAGCTAATTTTAGAACAATTTCTTTTGTACATAAGTATGAATATGCTCTTTATCTAATTGCATGCAAAGAAATCTAACTAAACTCCTCTAATCCACTCTACCCGTATAGCCCATGATGTATTCTCGTATGCCTCATTAACTTCATTTTCCTTGCTATCTTTCTCTTTCCTGTTTATAGTTCAGTAACTTTATGGTTATGTTCACTTTCTTGGGGTGGAAGAAAGTGTAAACTTCCTGTTAACATATGATAAGTTATCTTTTTTGATTTTAGGGAAATATTAAACCCCAATACAAGGTACAACCATTTTTGCTGATGAAGAACAATTGTTAAAACTTTGATACAAGTGTTGTGAGATGGTCTAAGGATTTAGAAGCATGTAGTAGTAGGAGTTAGAACTTTGCAAGTACGCTTTCTATACAGGATACATATGCATGTTTATATATGAAAGTCATGTTATCAAAAAAACTTCCAAATCTACATGCTCTATCGTCCCATAATCCTAGATTATAGCCGGTTTTGTAGTTGATAAGTTATTAGATACAATTTTTCAAACAAGTAGAGAAATCATCATTTTCCCTTCTAACTCAAGTGATATGGATACCTAATGTAATGCATCAATTGAAGAGAAACATGCATGAATTGAAATTTTCAAGAAGCAACAAGTGGAAGAAAATTGGAATGAACTTGAAATAAATGAAGCAACATGAACTTGAAAACAAAAAGATTTTCTGTCCTTTTCTACACCTATTTTTTTTGTGGATACACTAGTTTATGATTCAGCCTCATCCTTGTCATCTTCTTCAATGTCCTCATTTAAGATGTACTCATCATTGTTATGTTTCTTGAATAGTTTCATGCTTTTACCTATATTCAAAGTTTTAAATGCAACACCATTTATTTCAAAAAGAGCATAGGGACCAATTTTGTTGAATTTTGATACATTGTATGACCCAAACCATCATTGAGTGTGTTTTTTGGATGCATCATATTGAGGGAAAATAATCTATCATAAATGAGCACCCAATCTCCTACTTCAATCGTCTTAGGATGCAAATGATGAGATTTATCAAAATAAACCTTTTTCTTCACTCTAGATTCCTTTACTATTTTAGTGGCATCATCAAGTCCTAATTTACCTTGTTCTAATTGTTTAATGCACAAACTCAAAAAATCATGAGTAGACATGGTTTCAGAATAAGGCAAGTTTGACCATGCAAATAATTCTAGGCCATTCTTTAATGTCACCATTACATGCCTTAGAGGTGTCTTCCAAAATAGGTGGACGCCCTCTCTCTGTTTTACCATTGGCATTTCGATTATAAGCAGTAGTGAGAGACAATCAAATACCAATATGCTCAGAGAATTCTTCATCTTCTCTTGCATCAAGTTCACCAAGATCAGCAACTACTTTATCTATTTACCCAAAGTGAATTATGATGTCATCAAGAAAAAAAATTCCAAAAATTGTTAGTGGTCTTAGAGCATAGTGCACATCCCTCTACATGATTAGTTAAGTGCTCTCTTGCCAATATGATGTATAGCATTTTGTCAATACCTTTAGACATAGCCACAAGTAGAAAAATAGTTATTGGTCCAAGATCTATGTGGATGTTAGTAACTATTTTTCTACATGTTCACATAGATCGTGGACCAATAATAGGTACTTCTAATTTTTTTCATATGTTCAAAAAAGGACTTTATGACTTGCCCCATAATGTCCCATGTGTGTCTTTGATTACTTGAAATTGAAGGCCTTATTTTTCTAGGACTCATTGTGGATTCTTTACCTTAACCTCAACATGTCTCCAAAGATAAGTGTTACATAGGAATACATTGTAAGGTCCTACTCGTAGTTCAGCTAGGTAATGGTTGTGGTGTATTGAGATACTTTCCTATGTCACTCCATTCATCTTTATACTCAGACTCATAAATTTTGCATACTTGTACATATGTAGAACATCGTCAAGTCACATTCTTTATTAGGTCTTCTTCAAGATCATTATCAAATCTAGCTCTCAATAACATATCAACAATTGAATTTGACTTACCTAAAATATGAACTAACTCAAGATTTATGAACTTAATATATGAGATCCATATGAGCATGGATATATGAGGAGATGACATTTGGCTATAATTCCAATGATAGGAAGCCAATCAGTCACATCTTTGAGATTCATGCCTATAAACTATTCATTGTATGTTTTTCAAAGCTTTTGCGATACCCCATAGATCTCTTTTGATTTGTGGATAGTTTCATTGTGTTTCATGTAAAATATAAGGCTCAAACCTGTCATCTTGACTTATGACCCGACCTATACCAATAGGAATAGTATCAACAAGGAATATAAAAGGTTTGTTAATAGAACAGTCTACAGATTTAAGGATGGGAGCTTCAAGTAATAATTTCTTAAATTTATGTATATCTTGTGTGTGTTTCTCAATCCCAATAAATTTTATTTTCTTCCTCAATGAGAAAAGTGTGGGTGTTGATGACATGATGCTCTTACATCATCTACATTTATATTTGCATGAGTGCATCTCCATTTTGTATCCAGGAGGCACTCCATTCCTAGTTTTTTTCCATTTTATATTGTATGTCTTTTGTATTTGGGTACCTTGCCATTTTCTTCTATAGGTAAAACTTATGTTCTACCTTCCACGCACTTAATTACCATCAACATGGTTGCAGACTACATACTTGGAATATCTACTCTGTTTACACTTGGAATAGCTTACTCTTTTGATTGCCAATACTTGGGAAAACATCAAAGTAGTTCCAATCGTAGATTCTTGGACAAACCTCGTCAGAATTGAAACAACTTACTATTTCAATTGCCAAGAATTGGGCAAACATCAAAGTAGTTCCATTAAGATCTCTTGAACAATCAAATGATGATGGGGGATCCAGGAAATATAGCATTACATGACGGTAGCATAATTAGGAATGATATATATGGAAGAGCAGGGAACAAAAATGACCCAGATCAATCCATACGCATGAGAAGAAAAGGAAACATGTGAACTTCAGAGAACGAACAGAAAGCAGCGGCAAATATAAGGTATTCTTATAGTGCAAGTTGTTATAGTGCAAGTTGTACAGCATTGTGATCGACAAGTTCATCATAGTACGGCACTTTGAATTGATTAGGTGAGGAACTTCCTCTCGGTATGGGAAACCGTTGGTATACATAGTTCTTTATACGGCGCTATTTTCTCATTGAATAGGGAAGTTGTTCAACATATACATAAAACTATTGTGTTTGTGCACAAAGTTTTGTTTCGATTATATTCTTGTTCATCATGTTCCCTACAACTGCATCACCGAAAGTGGAACATGTTGATGCCTCTTTTCACTTATCATCAAAAAAGCAGCAGGTGGTTCATCAAGAATGATATCAGCCGCTTTGGGGGTGGGTGATACAAAGAGTGTGTCATGATACCGGCAGCCGCTTTTGGGGGTGGGTGATACAAAGAGTGCTTCATGATACCGTGAAGAAAGACACTTCGTGAATGATGGGCAAGCTAAATGCATTCATGCAAGCTATCATTTATCGACACAGTGAGAAAAGCTTGTCTCCTTGCAAAAGAAAAACTCTGGCAGGCATAAATGAAAAAAGTAGTTTGTGTCTCTTGATACTTTCTAATTTTGACATTTCGAGGAGGTACTCTCCCTCCAAGGTTAGACCTTAATGAGCCTTGACTTTGATATTGACATGTAATGGATATTAAAGTTACAATTATGCCATCCAAATATGTTCAAAGGACCAAGACGATACTTTTTCCAAATAAGATGTATAACATTTTCCCTATACATTACTTATTTTTTTGAAACGTACTTGAAGATCCCAGAATCAAATATATATGACTTGTTAGGACAATTTTAAATCCCTTTCCACACGAAACATGGTGCATACGCTCTCAAAACTACTTTATTTTCTACAAATAGGCATTAAATATTGATTTTATCTAAAACCTTTTAGCGTTCACAACCCAAACTTGGGAAACTTTTTCTAGCCAATATGATGTTTATAGTAAACCAAGAACTACATCATATTGATATTAGAACTATAAGAAATATTGATCTCAACTCTAAGATAGTTAGCTACTACAAAAAAGAGAGATTAACGTGTGAGATAAGGCTATTTAAAATTTACTTGGTAGCTTATCTACTTGGATAACAATAAATGAACCCTGATCATTTGAATTCCATAAGCTTATCGATCTTTATACACATCCCAATTTTTTTTCTAGATCTAAGCTAGATATTGTTTTAATCTAAGGATCATTTCTATATATGAATGGATGAGATAATTGGGAGACTACTTCTTGGAGTGGATTGGTGGTAGAAATGCACTTCCTTTATTTTCTCTCAAGTTTCAACCAAGCTCCTTCATTCCTTAACACCTTCTTGGATTTTTGTAAGCTTTAGGTAAGCGAAAGATTTTGTAAACATGGCTACATATGGATCATTAACAGCCATATTGTTGACTTAAAAATATTTTTGAAGTACCTTTTCTCTCACAAAATGCTAATGGAATTCAATGTGGTTACGCTTAGAATTAAACATAATATCACCTTCCATGGAAACATTTCTCATGTCATCAAAGTAAGTTTGAATACATTTATCCCGAATACCTAATTCTATGAAAGCTTCTCAACCTCCATTAATTCACAAGTGACTTTCGCTAATGATCTATGCTTGATCTTGGTTGGTAATAAAGGTATTTTAGGCTTTTGATTCTGAACATTAAGAAATCCCCTTTCTTCCAAACATCTTCTTCTATCTTTTGTGCATGCAACCTAATATGAAAAGTATATGTTTCGAATGTCAAATAATCATTGAAAAGTTAATATAACAAATCTTTCAAAGCCCCCTTTTGGATACCTTAATACTCTTTACGCTACATGTAAATTTGCAATCTTGGGTTTATAAATGTACTAAAAAATCCTTTTATTAATTAGGGATGCATATATAATAGAATCAATAGATAATGTATACTCATGTCATCCACTTTATCTCTCTCATGTGTTGTTAGCTTGGTATTGTCTATGTTGGATTTAGCAAAGGCTCCCATTCTACCATGCCAATCGTTTCAAAGATTTCCAAATTGCACTTCCTCTATAGAAGAAGATTACCACCTTCTTTTCTAAGGAACTTCTTATATAAGAAAAAAAATTTCTTGTTATGACGCCTTGATACGGCATGTGAAATGACGAGCAAATCATCATCCAAGCATCTTATATATAGTTTTGGATTTTGGAAGTGGTTTTTTGAGTTTAGGAAAACCACCTTTTGCATGTGTGACCTCCACCATCCCATGAGAAACTACAAATAAAGTCTAACACAAACGTAGGTTGGTTTATTTGTATAAAATCATTTGATGTGTCCTGATTATCTCTATCCAAGTCACAATGGACTTTAATTTACTTGAATTAACTCAAGTGGATGCTTCTACAAGGCTCTAGGGTAAAACACTATCCCCAATGCACTCATGGGGTTGGAATCAAAGTCCTCTACTTTAAAATTAGGAGTCTAATAACATAAAAAAGCATACCCCTATCTTGATTTTTGCCTATGTCAAGCTAGTGCATGACATTTTCTCATTTGGAGAACATTCTCTTCATCTAGAATGTGCTTAAGCAAGAGAATCCTGGTGGTCTAATCCCAACCCAAAATATATTGTGTATCTTCTTGTTTTGCACTTCATAAGCTAGATCTAGTGCAGAATTCAAAAGTAATAAAGAGGGTAGATTAGAAAGCACTCCTACCCAATTCATTGCTTCTCTATGTGGCCCTCTTAGCATCCATGTGGATAAAAAAACGTGAACATATAGAGAATTATAATTATCGCTAGACAAAATTACTCTATTGCTCCATTTTTGGGCACATCTTATGCATGGACTTAGAAAAATGGGTCAATATACCATCTTGAAAATATGTTCTATTTCTCATTTTTGTTCCTATTATCAATCTCAAGAGTCACCTTGGATCATTCACTAGTGCATGATAAATTATTGAGCCTTTTATAAGGGATACCTTAGTTCCATAGGTTGGTAAAATGAGTCATTTATAATGGGAATATTTTCCTAAACCTTCAAGACTTTCGTTTTAATTTTCACACTTGTGAGAAATTCCTATTTCTTCCTTCTCCACGATATTGGAAGATATTTAGAAATTCTTCTTCAATATTTTCTTTTAATGTGTCACAAATTGCTTAAAAAGTCAATTTAGGGACGGTTCATACATCCATTTGGATCGGATAAACATGAGCTTCGTAGAAAGGACTTGGATGCACTTTCAAAATCAAGTCCAAGGCTTTGAAAAGAAACATGAGAAAAATAAAAGTTTATGTGATTGACATAATGAAGCCTCGCTAATGCATGAGAATGACATTAAAATCACCAAGAATCCCATGCTTCTTCAAATTAGGTACTTTCTTCAAAAAGTCCCTCTTGCATTCTTCAACTTCCCTCTCCAAAAATGGAGATTAACAAAAAGAAAAACTTAAATTACATATACCTGTGATCTTCTCTTCTTCCCAAGCTCACATAAGTTCTATACTAGGATTCTTATATATCATCTGTAAGCAGGTCATAGTATATGCATGCTTCTGAGCTGCAAGTTTGTGGCTGAACTGACAATATTTAGTACTTTATCAACTTGTCTATTCAACATGAAGGCGTGGGTGGCTCATTGGATAGGTCCTGTGCCTTGTAAGGAAGTGGTGTGAGTTCGATTCTGGGCTCTACACATATGTGAAAGGCTTTCGCTCCCGGTTCGCAACTACTCTGATACCACCTGTATAAGGTTACAGAGTTTTGTCTCCTAATGTTTTTGCTGCCGTACATCTTCAAAAGACACATAGAGAACTCTCTCATGGTTCCTCCCCCCGACCATGTCCGATTATACTTGTTCTAAGAAAGAGAATATATGCATAAAATCCTTTTCCTCTTCTACCATATATGTGTGTACTCTCAAATGATGCCATGTGGCATTTGTGCCACCTCACTTAACAGGTTGTGCATCCATATTGTGACATCACCATAACCTATTTGAATGACTTGAAGAACGCATTGTTGAGACCCTCTAAGTCCAGGATTTTTATCATTAGGAAGGGAATCAATTGCTTCTAAAGTTTGCATTGATAAAATGAGTATTAAGAATCATTACCATACTTCATCATATTCTTTTATATCTTACATCAAAGATGGATGCCATACAATCCAACCTATGAGAGGGCAAAGGCATGGAGACCCCGAAAAGGGTGAACTGGTTGACATTGTGAGCCCTATTGTTTTTGTCCATTTTTTACTCCACACCACTTCAATGAATAATGTATGGGGTAGATTAGTTCTGTACCGCTTCCCATTTCTTTCCTAGGCGTTTCTACTTTTCTAGCCTACTACTCTTTAAATTAGATTTGGAGATTCTTCCTCTGAATTTCGTCTTAGTATGCTTATGTTCTTACACAACCCAAACTAGAGCTAGAAATGGGCTTTGATACCTTGATTTGGAGATGTATGATGTAAACCGCTACCATCAAGCACTTGCTCTAGGAAGTGTGCATACTAAATGCCTCATTTTTGGGTCAAGATGATCTCATGATACGATGTGAGAAGGTATAAGGTTGTATGATTGGTGTCAAAACAAAGATATTTTCTATGTTGAGTATGTGGCTTGAATGTAAGAATCATTGAATAATTAATTGAAGCAACAAGGTCTGCAACCTGAGTGAGGGATAGTGGACCCAACCTATCTATGGTATTCAGGGACACATAGCTTGTTTCTCATCTTGTTTTGAACCTTAATTCTACACCTTACTAGAGGTTAGACCAAAAGAGGTTGGGCTTATGTTTGACCTCCACTAGATCATGTTGGAGCTTTTCGTTATCTCAAATGTCCTTCTCAAGAACATCGATAACTTTTCCTGTTTGTTCCCACCTATCTAACTTTGATTCCACTATATTAAAATCCCCACATATAATTAAATTTGAGGAAAGAGTGTCGAGTGATTCCAAATACGATTTTCATATGTGTCAATATTCAATGCATACACTGACATGATGGTGAGCTTCAGGGGGGAATTTGAAGGTGCCAACCACGGACCAATGATTGTGGCCCACAATGGAATCGAGAAGGCAAGGAAACCAAGTATAACTGATTCCTAAAGAAGAGCCACAAGAATCCCCCATGTTCGAGGTGGTGAACTACACATGGGATGAAGAAATTATATTCAGTCTCTTTGAGAGGACTTCACCATCCATCTTCATCTCTTGTAGACATATCATGTCTAGGTTGATGTTTTTATCACAAAGCCATTAACCAATAAAAAGTGTTGTAGAGGGGAAACAATTCTCTTGGAAAGTGATGGAAATGACTATCACTTTTTATTGTAATGGTCTTTATAGGACAGGTTCTTGTCCCTCTTCTTATTGTTTGCGTCTTTTCCTCTCTAGGTAGAAGATCTTGACACAAAACTCTACTCTTTAGTAGTCTCTTCCAAGGGATATTAGGAAAAAATTTCCTTTTTTGGAGATTAATATTCCACATCAGTGGTATCGGAGCAAGCGTCATCAGAATTGAAGAAAGGAGGACCCCGACTGTTGCACTTACACATAAATCAATCTTTGAAGATTCAAAAGGAAAGTTTGAAGTGAAAGATAGAGAAGGAGTCTTGAAGCTATCAAGAAGATCAGAAGGAACTACATTTGAAGTAAAGGTACATTCATTATTCACAAAGCTTGAAGAATTTATTGCATAGGTGAAGAAAGGATGGGAGATTCTCTTTAGGTGAAGAAAGGATGGGAGATTCTCTTTACATCATTTGGAAAATCTAACTTGCCAAAGGTGCGTAAACTTTAGGAGATAACTTGTACAAAGTTTCATTGAAAACTTTGCACGTTTGGTTAGTGGATGAGTGGATTAAGTGTAGCAGACTTTTTTGAGTAATCAGTTTCAGCACAATTAGTTCAAAGTTTGATAATTTGGCATTAGTCTTCCAAAATTGGTTGAGGTTTTGCGTTTTTCTTGATATAGAGGTGCTCTAACATCAAGGATAACTTGTTCTTTTGGAGATTAATATTCCGCATCAGTGGTATCGGAGCAAGCATCATTAGAATTGAAGAAAGGAGGACCCCGACTGTTGCACTTATACATAAATCAATTTTTGAAGATTCAAAAGGTGAAAGTTTGAAGTGAAAGATAGAGAAGGAGTCTTGAAGCTATCAAGAAGATCAGAAGGAACTACATTTGAAGTAAAGGTACATTCATTATTCACAAAGCTTGAAGAATTTATTGCATAGGTGAAGAAAGGATGGGAGATTCTCTTTAGATAGAGAAAGGATGGGAGATTCTCTTTAGATAGAGAAAACTATCCTGCTTGGTCAGTGAGGATGGAGTCTCATCTCATCAGCAAAGATTTGATAGGATACATTATAGGTGAAGAAGACAAACCAAAATTTAGAGATCCTAGTGTTCCAACTAGGGAAGAGCTATCAGATTTAAAGACATGGATGAAGAAGGATGCTCAAGCAAAGCTATGTGGCTTAAGCAATTGTATGCAGATTTGGAAATACATTCCTACACTCCAACTATATTTGGAGATAATACGAGCTCACTTCATTTGGCTGCTAATCCTATGTACCATGCTGGGACTAAGCACATTGAAGTGCATTATCAGCAAGGATATTCAATTAGCATATGTATCAACTCAATTGCAATGTGCAGAGTTACTCACTAAAGCATTGGATGGAACAAAGTTGAACAAGTTCAAATTAATGATTGAGCTAGAAGAGATCAAGGAGCAATGAAGATCAAGCATGTTAGGCTTGAGGGGGAGCTATTGGTGCAATTAAAATTGAAGCCTACATACTTGATGAATACACATAAGCTTGATGTATTAGCATATTAGTTAAGAAGCTTCATATATACAACCTCTTGTAAATTTGAGTCTAATTACTCATTGTAAAAGTAATATAGACCCACGAGGAGTTAGGAAGCTTGAAATCTCATTTCATTTGGTAGTTAAAGCCAAGAGAGAATTAATCATATACTTTTGGATCACTTTTAGGTGAGGATTTGAATTTGAACTCAAATGGTTGGCTCCAAAACAAAGCTATAAAACTTGGAATGAAAATCCCATGTGTAATCCTGAGGATCAGAGATCATTATCATGTACCTTCATTGAGAAGAGATGCTCACATCATAGATCTCTCATTCTTCTATCATTGAGCAATGCCTTATTGCCAATGACTTTGTATTCTTACATGATTTAGTCAATACATATTCATTACTTCCTACTCTCATATTTGTGTCATACTCCATCACAACATTGATCTTGGCTGACCTAGTTCTCACTGTGTAGTGCATCAGTTTGCATGATTCAAAGCATGATATATTCAGCATACTGTCTATTATGATCTCACAAAGTTTCATCTAATTTGGTTCACTCAATCGTCAGATATTAATCAAAGTTTACTCACGGATATGTGACTGTGTATGCTCGTAAAAGTCAAGAGTGTCTCCATACTTGCTAAACATGATTCTCAGTACATGGCTCATCATTTTAGATGATTCCACTCATGAATGGTAGCTTTTTTAGCTAATTAAAGATTCCTAGAAGGAATTTTTCTAATTGTTGTTGTACATAGAGAATTAATTAAAACACTAAGAAGGTGTCTCAACCAAAATAGCAAGTTTTATGCATTAGATCATATACACACCTATTTGGTTTGATCTTATCACTTGTGCATCATCTTCTAAGCATCATATATGATCATTTATGCTTATTCACTACATAAGGAGTCCCACAACACTCTCCAAACATCATTTATAGCAGGTGTGAAGTAGGTTTTAGCTACACCAACTCATCTCTTGTGACTAACCACCATCTCTTTCAACACAAGTACTATATATCTCATGCCATCATTAATTTTAGGCATAGTCAAAAAATCAACTACCCACTTGTTATGAATACAAGATTGGTAAGTTGGGTGTGAGGGGTCTCTATGTTTGACCGAGGAATGCAATTGATGTGTGGCACATGTGCTCACATATTCCATAACATTAACGTACATCCTTGGCCACCAATAGCTTTCCCAAAATTTTCCATGTGTTGCCACGAAACCTTTATGACCTGCCCACAAGCTTCATGCATGTCTCTCATAACTTGCACCTACACACTTTTTAATCTTAATTCTCTTTGTGCATTTTTCACCTTTCCTCTAGCATGTTGCCAAAGTTATCCATCTTTTAGAAAGAATTAAAAAGACTTCTTTCTGATGTTCCAGAATCAATTTTCCAATTAGCTTGGGATTGGCTAAAAGGCACTCAGATAATAGCATATATTTGTCCATTCTCCCTCATAATCCTCATCTCTAAATCGTTCATAAGTAAAAGTATATAGATCATAACTAATCAAGTTTATCCCTTGATCCATTGCTCCTTCATCATCATCAAATCGTGCTCGTGAGAGCATGATAGCAACAATATTATGTTTTCCAGCAATATGAATAAAGGCTCGATTAATAAACTTGATAAATATGATCCATCTTAAAACTGCAATGTTAGGAGATGAGCAATTAGCAACCATTCTTATTAATGGAAGACAATCAGTTTTCATGATCACATTTGCTCCAATATAATATTCTTTATCTATTTTCAAGGTAATGACTAATTCCCATAAGTTTCTTTTAATCTAAGGACAATTCCTCTAAGTTTCATGCAAAATTTTCCTAGCAAAGAGAATTACATATTTTTACCCCTCCTCATCATCTTGTCCAATGACCCAGCCTATACCAATAGGACTAGTATCAATGGTTAGTATTATTGGTCTATTTCTTGAATAATCAATCGTTTTCAATATTGGAGCATTGATAAGCTATTGTTCTCATAGTTTTACTATTTTTTTTGACTCGAGAAGAATTTCTTTTTGTTTCATAATAGATCATATAATGGGTTTGCAAGATGAGAAAAGTGAGGAATCCAGATTACATAGAAGACACAAGCTCCTTAGAATCTTCTCACTTCACTAACATTGCAACACACCTATGGAATCTGACTGATAGCATCAACATTTTGTCGATATGGCCTAGGACCATAATGTCGACATAGATGTCGAATGATTAAAACCTTCTTCACACAAAAAGTGGATTTCTCTAAACAAAAAGTCAATCCAACCTCCTCGAATCTCTAGAAGTTTCTTTCACAGTCAAAAATTTGGTCGGAGATAAACTTCCTACATCTAGATGAATCTAAATTTGCAACTTTTTCCTTTTCCACACAACCATTTATCATAATGTCATTGCTAAAAGGAATAGTCACATTTAGAATGATGTCATGTAAGAACAAGTTCATAGCACTCATCATGTGTGCCATGGAAGTTGACACTCCTTGTGCTAAGGTAAGTGAGCTTTTGGGACTGGTATTGATTGAAGATTCCATGGAATGTGCGATATGATGAATATGATCATAGGAGCTACAAGCTTCCGATCAATGCATCCTATTTCATGTGGAAATAAGGAAATTGATTTTCCATGTTGAACAATCATTTTTTGAAATTTATCTTTTTCAAGCTCTAAAAGAAATTATTCTCGAAACTTAATATATTTGTTTGTTTCCTCAGTAAATATATGTCCTATCTTAGATCGATCTCTAAGGATAGGATCCTCAAAAGCGGGTCTGGTTATATCTTAACTCTCTTTAGGCAATGAGTGAGCTATGGGTTTAACCTTCTTTTCTACTATTTTGTATTTAGTATGAATCTTGACTTTGTGTTCTACTAAGAAATTAGCAATCAACTGATATTCCTTAATAGAGTTAATAATGATAAATCTTGATTCCAATTCTTCTTGAAGAGTATTTTCAAGCTCTTCCATCAAAGTTGAACTTTTTGTAAGTTGAGTTACACTCTCAATATTTTCTTCAAGTGAAATCAATCCTAAGTTTTTGAAATATTTTTCATTTCTTTTTCTAAATTTATTTGTAAGCTTTTCTTTTGTAATGAAGTATGAACTAGATGTAGAGGTGAAATCTGAAACGTTCTCAAAGTTATATACATCATTAGGTGATACATCAATCCGTTGTCCACTATTCTCTCTCAATAGTGGAATCTAAGAGACATTTTGTTCATTAATAAGACTTAAATTCTCTTACAGGTCACAGATTTCCACATACATGATTGTAAGATTCAACAAGATTTCTTCGTAGATTTTTCCTATTTCATGAATGATTGGGAGAGATAGTTATTACTTGAAAGGAATGCATTCCATATTTAGACGGAATTCTTGCATATGTTGATCCATCATTCATAGTTTTCTTCTCCATCCTCATCTTTTCTATAAAGGGTTGTCCGAGTATCACTTCATATGAGCACTTATCCTACACAAATAAATGAAAGTCCTCCCGCATACCTCCTATCACGATAGGTACATGAGCACATGCACCTAGCAAAATTCTTGACCCATTGTCAACTGCTCTCATTCTCCAACCATGATCTTTATCAATGGACAATGTCAACTTATCAGAAAATTTCTTTGATATCAAGTTTATCTCCAAGCCTGAATCAATGAGGGCCAAAGATAAACATGATTTCCTTTTATTGCCGATCTGAATTTGGACTTTTGGGGATCCTCTTGCCCAAAAATTTGTATCAAATTGGCTTTCTCCTTTAGTCATCTCATCATCTAGAAGAATAGAAAATTTGTGTTTATACTTCCTATCACAATATCTGCTTCCTCGTCGTTATTGTTATCAGTTAACATGATACTTCATTCATCGCAAGGGGGTTTTCTTAACAACATCTTGCATGTCCTTATCCTAAGGAAGTGGAAATCCTCTCCTTCTTACTAGTCTTATGAAACTATCCTTGAACGTAGGTTTTGCAATAGAAAACACTTGCTCAAGGAACATAGTAACATGACTTTTTAATAATATATTAGTTAAAATTTCTTTAGCATCATTTTTCTTTTCAACTTACGAAATCATAATTGCTATCCGAGTCTTTCTCACTTTCTTGTTCCCATTTTCCTCCTCTTGTTATTGTCATCTTTTTGGTTTTTATTATTTTGATTTGTGTGTATTTATTATTTTCATTTAGAGGTTTCTTTCCCTCTTTATTAGCTTTTCTCTTTTCTTCGTCAGTTGGGATATTTTGATTTTCTTGTGCTTCGGTATTCTCGTTTAATGGTTTCTTTCCTTCTTTAATTGCTTTTCTCTTTTCTTCCTCAGTTCCGGTTGCAGTATCTTCAAATTGCACTTTCTTTTTATTATTTGTATTTTTCTTTTCATTTTTCCTAGACTGCCTTCTTGTCACTCTTCTATCTCCCTCACTACCTCATCATGCATATCATCCCATCTCCATTTCTCTTTGACATTGGAAATGTGAGAGTATATGGAGGATTGATCCATAGGAGATTGCCATGTAGTTTTATGCATAATTTCATCCTTAGCTCTTACCAATGCCGCAATAGAATAGAGACCCTAACTTGTAGCTAAATGAGCCCCTTCTTCTCATAGCTCTAGTCTAGCTGCTGAAGTACTAATAGATGCATTTGAGATAATCTAATTTTTGTATCATTTTTTATACCTCCTTTACACCAATTGACGGCCAAAGGAAGTCTTGTTTGAAAATCACATAGTCTTCTATCTACTTCTACTACAAGCTGATTATCCTTAGCTTGTTTTAGTTTTTCACATGTATAAGTAGCATGGTCTTGTCTAGCACACTAGACACATCCTTTACTACCACTTCCTCCTTTTTTAGTATTTCTTTGAAAAGCTGGATAAGTAGCTGACTGAGTAGGAGGATTTGGCTAAAAAGTTGGCTGAGGAGGAGGAGTGAACTATTTTATTATAGGCTACATTGGTGGAGCTATATTTTTTTTATCCCAATCCACTACTAATGACCCTAGACTCAAGCAAGCTCATGAAAAAACTTTTTTATTTAAATTCAAAACCTCTGAAGTCTTCAAGAAAGAACATCTTATGAAGTTCTTTTCGAAAGTGAGTCCAAGGTTTAGTTGCATGTTCATGGATACATTCTAAAATAGATCCAGAGATAATTCACCCGAAGTACTACACTAGTACATTTTCGGGTAATCCTTGCATCTACCCTTGCTCCTCAAATGCATCCAAGTATTCAGTAATATTAAGACTAGTGAATTCACCTTTTTCACAAAGATTGACTACACTGTTCGTGAACCTTCCTTTTCAATGATCATATTTTTAAATACTTCTTCCATTTTACGCTCTTGATGCTGTCTAAGGTGAAGTATTAAATCTATGATGACAGGATATGAATTTCCTAAAACTATCACTATATGGGATAGCCAGGAGATCAAAACTTATTTTCACTCTTACTTTTTCTTAAGTTTTCTTTGTTCCTTGTTTTTTATTTATTCTCCGTTTAAGAGAATTTTTTTCTCTTGGTTATTGAGTTTATAAATCTTGATATTTGATTTCTAGATTTATTTTAATTTAATAAAAAAATTGTTTAAGGTTTTCTAATTTATTTTTAGAGGTTTTGGATAGTACTAATAAAAACCAAAAAGTAGCAACAAATAAAGAAGTTGAGAAACTAGGAATAATTTTTCTTAATGCAAATGAAAGTTTTTCTAATACAAATAAAGTGATTTCTCATGCAAACTACAAAGCATTCTTTTTATGCATTTATATAAATAAAACAGGCTTGGAACCTAACGATCATACAATAACTATCTTTTCTAGTGCACATGAAATGAAAATTGTTCTTTCTCTATTTTTTAGGAAAAATAATGCAAATGCAAGTGATACATATTTTTATGTGTTTATGCCGAATCAAAAGACCTTGAAAAGTTGTTACCCTAGGTTTGTTGATGTAGAGTCTTTAATGTACATTATCATATGTCATTTTACAATTTTTTCATAAATTAATCCTAAGTACAGAGAATTTTATCATATGTCATTTTACAATTTTTTCATAAATTAATCCTAGAATTGAACTATGCAACGAAGACCTTCTTGTATGGTGATGGGGAGGGGGGAGAAGTGTTGAGGCACCTCCTTCTAAATGTTGTTGTTCCTATGGAGGCACTAAGTTCCCGAGGGAACAACCCTCAACAGTTAGTGAAAAGGGTATGCAACAACAAGGTCTCAACTCATCCCTGCAGACAATTAGCCTCCGTTCTCCACACACCCGCAGAAAAGAAGAATGCAAAGATTAAATTTTAATAAAAACTCCTTCATATCTAACAATCCTAGGCACACAATTGTCACTTTACATGTCAGGTTCACCAAGATTTCTGGGCGTGGTTGAAGAACACTAGATGCATTGATTCGGATCTTCTAATGGGTCTTACTATGTGACTATATGTGGCGTGTTTATAAGTATGCATTAGGAATTTAAGACATGATAAAAATGTTGTGAAAAGTGTTTGTATATTTTAACATGGTCTAGTCTATGGAATGCATATGGCAGAAACAATTTGACTACATCCAAGAAATAAATGAACTTAACGTTGTTTCATAGGAAATAAAGTTTTAAAAATTGACATAGCTGATTAGCTTTTCTTCTACTGATGTTTCTCCATCTACTGTTATTTCATTAACTTGATTATTTATAGGCATAGATAATAAATACATAGAAATAAAGGTATGAATTGATGATTGGTCTAGAGGTATGTCATTGGGTATTCTTGGATGTAGAACCGATAATACTTTTTTATATTGGATGAGGTGGTAATATTCCTGATTGTAAAGATGAAATGAAAACTAATATAAAAAAAAGTGAAGATTGGAAGTGGGCGGCTGCTATCCGACAAAACAACTCTATGTGGTTTCTAATCCATGGCATCTTGGAACATTCAAAATGCCAAGAGACTATGGAACAAAGGCTCAAAAAAATGGAAACATCTCTAGAAACAAGACACCAACCATTGGATCAACTTTGAGGATATTGACCCTAGGGTCAACATTTTCTTTGAAGAATGGAATACTTTGCACAGCAAATGTCTCGCTTCAGACCTCTCTAAAGTTTTCCTTCTCATGGGTCATGACATGTCGAGCTCGCTTGATCTCAGGTGGCACAATGGTAATTGCCTAACAAAAATCCCAAATATCAAAGAAACCATTGATTATCAGGTTAACCTCAACAAGAAGTGGTGCCTGTTGTGGACATGGTTGCAATGGGACATAAAGTTCATGGCTATCTGGCAACCCCTCATTGAAATCAAAAAGTTTGTCCTCTTATGGCAAATTCTTCATAGTGGAATCTGGACCAACCTTAAGGCTAGTAAAATTTGTGGGATGCCTCCCTAGTGCAACATTGCTACCGGTCCATCGAAGATGTTTCTCATTTCTCTTTACTTGTCCCAACTCCTATAGGCTATGGTAGATTGTCGGAAAGAAAATTAGACTTCAAAAACATATCAGTTGGAAACAAGCTCTACTAGGAGAAGCGATCGGCTGCTCTACGACTCTCTAGAACGCCATCAGAGCGGAGGTCCTATGGAAGATCTGGCAAGAAATATGTGCTTTTAACTTTGGCGACTCTCGCAAAGAATGGTCAATTGAGAAATCGATGATGCTCCTTGGCAAAAGAATCGCTAACTGTAAGAAATCCTCCCCTTCATGCATCATCAAGTACTCCTTTTGCTCAACAACAACCTTAAACCCAAGTGAGCCTTGCATGAGGGTCATGAGAGGGTGATTAACCTTCTTTGTAATGCCTTCTAAACCTTGTAAAAGCTACCCCTACTCTGTGGGATTGGGGGGATCCCGTGGGCACTAGTCCCCTTCTCTTGTACTTTTCTTTTAATTAATTCAAGTCTAGGAGAGTAGGCTAAGGACGAACTTCCTTTATTAAAAAAAAAGATTACCCTATAAAAACTATGTGAATATAAGTAAGAGTTTTAAGACAATTGTGGAGCTTTAAAACAATCTTGTAAGACAATTGAATTAGATCACGTCGTCTAAAGAAATTTGGATAGAAAGATTCAAGAGACCGCAACTTTAATCGACAACTATTGCATGGCTCTTCACTTTCCTATTTGTAACACTTGTCAAGATCAGGTGCCCTTCAATGCTCTACACAAGAACACAATATGAAGAAAAACCATAAGTTCATTCATAAGAAACAAAAAACACACACTTTATTATTATTATTCAATATATCTTACATGCATAAAATTCACTTGCATACATACGTTCATCTCTCTTACATGTATGCACACACTCATATACATGTATACATACGTTTTCACAAACATGCATGTACACTCTTACATACACATGCATTCACACACTTACATATGCATGCATATAGTCATGCGTATTCATGCACTCATGCATACATTTACTTACATACATGCCACATGCATTCACTCTTAGATGTACTCATGCATTCACATTTATGCACGTGTAGTGGCACTCATGCACATGCATGCATACACCCTCACTAACATTCATACATGCATTCATTCACTCGCAAACATGCATGTACTTTACTCATAAACATGCATTCTACTTGACTCATAAACATGCCTTCATGCATACTCATGCTCATGCATTCATCTCACATAAATATGCATTCATACACATGCTTACATACACATGTATCATTTATTTACATACATGCTCACATATCACATGCATATACATACTTACTATCATCCATGCATTTATGCACACTCATGCGCATGCTCACATCTCACATATGCATTCATGTTTTTACATACTCCTCATGTACATTCATGCACTCATGCATTCTTCTTTATGCACATGCACACACTCACTCATGCACATGCACACATCACTCATGCACATGTACACCCATAAACATCCACTTAATTAGATGCACACGTACATAAATGCACATGCACTCTCTCTCATGCACATCGCTTCTCTCCATTACGTTTCTTGCGTTAGCAGAAGCATAAATATATGCATATGAAGTTGATGAAACATCAACCTAGAATCCCATTCCACACAAGATATCCAAATCTTATACGCATTTATGCACACTCATGCACATGCTCACATCTCACATATGCATTAATTTACTTACATACTCCTGGTGCACATTCGTGCACTCATGCATTCGTCTTTATGCACATGCGCACACTCACTCATGCATTTATTCACACATGACTCATGCACATGCACACCATAAACATCCACTTAATTACATGCACACATACATAAATGCACATGCA
>CM035407.1:109444989-109447489 GCA_020310875.1 Ceratopteris richardii | reverse complement strand
TGGCCTCGAGCATAGCTTGAGTGAGTTCTATCATTTTGATGCAAAATGTTTTCCTTTCAATCTCTAAATCTACTCTAGGGTAATCTTGTCTAGGTTTGCAGCCATTAACCCTTCTTGAAGTCGAGCCTGATAGGCATTGAACATCATGTCCAAGCCTATGAGAATAGACCCTTAGTATGGCTTATTTACAATGCGTGGTGGGGTGGGATATAGTGGAGTGGATGGATTTATGGCATGTGAGATAAGCCGTGGAACCTAATTTTTAACTAGGCTAGAGACCAGGTCTAGACAGGGCCAAACGTACTCAAAAAACTATTAGAAGAGCTAGAGAGCTCATTTTTGGTAGCTTGTGAGAGATTTGAGCTTTTGTAAGAGAACTCTTCTGTAATCAAAGACCTTCCATTGTTCCACTCTTTCCTCTTACCTTGTGTGCACATGTGTGTATGTGTGTGCATCCTTGTGTGCTTCTCACTCATGCACTTGTGCCTTCACTTGCTCATGGTCTTCATACGAGTCCTCACGTTTCTGCCGATTGACATTTATGAAGCGGATCTCCTCATGTTGGTACTTACCATTGTGCTAGAATGACACCAAATTTGGCACCATTGCCGGGGAGAGAGCTTTGAGGACGAGTGTTGTGATGGTAAGACGTAGAGTTGCAATGTTGGAAGGTAAAAAAGTAGTCATTTTATGTTCAGTTTCTGATTTTTTCTCCACCTTCATCACTATGATCATCTCTGTTGGGAAAGATGGATGGATGCTCCAAGAGATTGAGTAGGTACTGCCAAACCTGCTTTGTACCAGCCCCCTAATGCTTCAGAATTGATACGTAGACCTCCTTAGCTTTCCAATGACACCATAAAATGGCCTATGTACTTTGGAAGTGATGTGTGTAATGATTGAATCAAAATAGATAACTTTGAATCTCAAAAACTCATAAAAACCTTCTATTTATGTCTTGATACCTACTCGATCTTTTACTCAGTATGACCAGCACAGTAGGAATTGGAAAAATTCCTTTTAGGGGTATCTAATTAGCTTAGCAAGCTAACTATTCCAAGTGGAATGATATAAAAAGATAAAATATGCTAAGAGAAATCAATTTAGCAAGTAAAGCTATACCCCCGAATTTTTAGGACTGTAGTAGACATTGATGAGTGATCGCCTGGACACAAATTTCTCTGAATTGGCTGAATATAATCTCCTCAAATTTTGATAAAATGTATGTAACTTCAAGCAAAATCCAACAAGCTTTAGATCATTGTATTTGGTGAAGAATTGACCGAGATATGCACTTCACAAGTTGACAGACTTTCAAGGAGTATAACAGAGAACTTAGAAATGAACAATGTGAATGTATGTATTAATGAACACTTGTATACAGATCCATTGGCATGAAAATCATTGCCTAATGGTATAGATAGGTGTGGGCTAGAGTGTAGGCCTCACACACACTCAGAATCAGTAGAAGCTCGGGAGTGATGAGTTCTAACTGCAACTTCTTCATGACCTCTTTTATAGAGAGTGAGTAAAAATTTGAATTCAAATTCAAACTTTTGGCTCCCTATGATCAAGCTCCTATATCCTAGGAGATATTCCTTCAATCAAAGAGCTAACGTTTTCCACGAATCCTTTTGGTAGGTGTTTACAAAGATTCCAAGTCAATTTGACTTTTACAACGAGATAAAGGGGTAAAAAATTACTAGTAATAGTTCCTATGCTTCTCTATATGTGTATGGACTTCAATGCATCCATCAAGCCAAATGTGTAGGCTTGTGAATTACACCAACAATCTCCACCTTCTCCCATCTTTGTTTTTTTAGATTCACCATTTGCACCTTGTTTTTCATTCGGAGTTGCAAGCAAGGCATCTAGAGAGAGTTCAATGATGAAATACGGATGAAGAAACATCAAAAAACTGAGTGAAGTATCGTGCGAGCTTAAATGACTTGCGATAGGTATCGTCATTTTTGTATTGTTGATATATTTAGGTAGTGATGTGTGTGAACACTCTAGGACTGCCGGGGCACTTTTTTCCCTCTTTAGTAGGCTTTTTTCCTCGTCTTGTATATATGCATATTGCCCTAACAAGCTACTTATCTTTGTACATTCTAGTCATAATACATTTCAGCATTATGTGTTGTGCTTCAAGCTTCTTCTTCTTCCTTGTGTTGTTCACGTGCTTTCGTAGACGTCTAACTCCAACAATTGGTATCAGAGCAGGTCGCTGCTTCATCAGGGTGTTGTCTACACCTCTCCGATTGCAATCTCAGATTCGCACAAAATTTGGTAAGCATACTTAGGGTGTTTCAGATATCTGAGCTCGTTTGGACCTCTAAACGCATTATTGCAACACTTGTGTAGCCTATTTTTTCTTTTTGTGCTAAAGGTATATACCAGTTTTGGTTCGCAAGTATAAGCATCTCAAAGTCTGCTATAGGTTTAGCAAAATTTGTTTGGGCATTTTTGTTCAATGTTTTGAGATATAGTCAATTTTCTA
>CM035407.1:109434989-109439989 GCA_020310875.1 Ceratopteris richardii | reverse complement strand
ATACATACACATACATACACACATACACACACATATATACACATATATACACAAACATACACACATATACACACACATACATATACACACACATGTATACACATATACATACACATATATACACACACATATACACACACAAACATACACATGCATATATACACACATATACACACATGTGCATACACACACATATATACACATATACACACACATACACACACACACATATACATACAAAAATACACACACACACATATACACACACATACATAAACATATATACACACAAAAATACACACACACACACACATATACACACACATATACATAGATATATACACATATACACACATATACACACATATACAGACACACATAGATGCACACATATATAGACACACATACATATACACTTATACATACACACATATAAACATATCCACACACATACATACACACATATAGACACATAGACACATACATACACATATACACAACCATACACACATATACACACACATACACTTATATACACACACACACATATACACACATATACATAGACACACGTTCATACACACATATACACATACACACACATACATACATATATAAATATATACATATATACACACACATAAATACACATATATACACACACTTACATACACATATATACACATATACACGCATACATACATATACACATATACACACACATACATAGACATATGCATAAATAATGCACATGCATATGAATACATAATTACATACATGCATCCACATATAGACACCCACATACACATATACACATATTCATACACTCACATACACACCTACATAGACATACACACACATATACATACATATACATGCATATACATATACATACACACATACATACATATGCATTAATAATGCACATGCATATGAATACATACATACATACATGCATCCCCATATACACACTCACATACACATATACACATATTCATACACTCACATACACACATACATAGACATACGCACACATATACATACATATACATGCATATACATATACATACACCCTTATAGACACACATACACATACATATACACACATATTATATACATCACACATATGCACATACGCATGCACATACACATACACACATACACATATAAATACTTGCACATACACATGTATATATACATACACATATGGATATTTGCACATACACACATATACATACATACACTTATGGATACACCCACATTACATGCACAAAGATACACACATACACGTACACACACATAGAGACACACAAATACACACACATACACATGCATACACACATACATATATAAAAACACACATACACTCACTACATATACATATGCATACACACACATAGACATGTACACATACACGTATACACACACATACATATGTATACACATGTACACACACACACACACTATACATACATATGCATACACATGCATACACACACATACACATACACATACGCATACAAATACACATACACATACACATACACATACAAAAACACACACATACACATACACATACACATATAGATACTTGCACATACACACACATGCACATGCATACACACATACACATAGATACATATAACCATGTATACATACACACACATAGAGACACACACATAGATACATACACCCGCATAGACATGCACACACATAGAGACACACACATACACACACATAGAGATACACACATACACAGACATACACGGGCATACACAAAAACATACACACATATACACATAAAAACACACTCATAGATACATACACACAGAGAGACACACACATAGATACATACACCCACATATACATGCACACACATAGAGACATAGACATACAGATACACACACATTGAGATACACACATACACATACACACACATTTATACATATGCATACACAATGCAGATGCATATGCATACATACATACATGCATACACACATAGACACCCACATACACATATACATACATACATATACTCATATACACACATACACACACATGCACATACCAACACACATATGTACACATGCATAGACACATACACATGCATACACACATACATATGCATACACACACACACACACACACACACATATATATATATATATATATATATATATATATATATATATATATATATATATATATATATATATATATATATATATATATATATATATAATCCAATTTGTTTTTTATGTATAAATATATTTTGGATTGTGCTAGGGAGAGAAAGATGAAACTTACCCTCATACAAAATCTTATGAGAGGAAAAGTTTCACCAAATTCCTTAAGGGCTGTCATGTATGAGTATGCAGACATGCCCGTTGAGGACCTCGACTTCACCATACAGATGCTGACCCACGAGCCAAAGGAAGGCTCTTCTATGGCTCCATATGGACGAAGATACTTGTCTGCTTATAGGTATGATTCTTTTCATAAATTAAGATTTTTAATAAAATTATAACACATGTTTTTGTTTATTTTGATCTATTCGTTTTCAAGACACCTATACCACCTCTAGATCATGAAAGCACAATAGAGGTGCCTATTAGGACATGCATAGGCAGTCTAGGCATGGAGTGTGATATAGACTCTGATAGGAGTATAGTAAATATGAGACATGGATTTGATTTCAAAAGAAGAATAAGAGCTTTATGAAACTCATATCTATGCTTTTTTCACATGAAATGGAAGTAAGTTTAAATTAAATTGAGATAAATATTTAATGTTTTACAAATATGACTTTTTTGCTTTTTGCAATGAGTTTGATAAGAGAGATAAAAAATATGTTCTTAGAATTTGGCACTTGGTGGTCCCGTAAACGGTGCTTGAAAGAGATGCACAAACTTATGGCACATCATCGCGATAATGCATGGTATGCATTGCTTTTATTTGTTATATTTAGGGTTTAGGGTTTATGTACAAACTCTCTAGCTTTTGGCCTTGGCTATTCGCTGATCAAGAAACTTCTCATTCATCGAGGCACGTATATCTTTGGAATATAACACTCTCTCCCCGTTCTAAAGGTCATTGTCCTCAATGATATAGAAGGAGATATAAACGTAGGAATCAAAATCTCTGATTCCAAGTAATGAGAGTAGAGTGTGCTAGGTGTCTGAAATACTAGATAATAAAAAAAAGTAGAAAACTATTCTCTCTACTTTCTATCTAGCATTTCCATTAATAAATAATAGTCCTTGCCTTGCGCATACTATAGGAATCCCTCTGAGGCCCAGTGAGTCGATATGTGTGCAACATAAGTACTCGGGGAAGCACTTTGTGGGCTATTTGGAAATCCAGGAACACTCCTATTCACAATGGGAGTTTCTCTACCAGTCTGTATTCTCTGAACAAATCCATTGCTACCCTAGGTGAATTGAGTCTGACCTGTATCCAAGAGGATCCAGATGACCATTCAACTTGCCTCTTATCCCCCTGCAAAGTGGAGAGAATCCCTTATGAAACTGTATTTTAACATCAGGTTTGAAATGTAATCATGTATCTAATGTTTTGAGAGGTGTGGACTTATTTATATTTGTAATATTCCCTATTTGGGCCTATCCTTGTAATCTTCCCTGTGCTTCTTTTTGCTTCCTGAAAGGACTATGCAGTGGCTGTGACCTCTCTATAATTTTTGGTCTTGAGCCCCTACTAGGGTCTGGGGTATCCTACCCTTTGTAGACACATTTTTTCCATCACTAATCTAATTCTTCCTGTTGTCTCAAAAAACAAAATTGAATATCCATCAATCCTTTATTCACCACACATTCTTAACAATAGAAGGCCGTCCAAGAGTGCCGTAGAAGTATCTCTAAAACGTAAATGAGCGCCATCTATTTGGTAATTGTTCGTGCATTCTTCATTCTTCAAGCCCTTACTACTTTATATCCTCAAATTTCCGCATTTGATTAAACCATAATCATTGTGTTAGACATTTGATGTCATTCGTAGTTTCCCTTCCTTTTGCTTTTGTCTTCATTTGCGACTTTGGTTTCAGATTAGGCTTCCTTCGCTTCACGTGAGAAATCATATATGTGAAAAAGGACATATGTATGCAAGATATGATGCACACAATTAAGGGTGCACTAGGATAGAGATGTCTAAAAGCGGTTCTTTTCCCAAATGCTTGCACTTTAAGGTAGAGCTCCAATGCTATTTTTGGCATGCGCAAGAGAACGTTAATCGGGCTTTTTCAAAGCTTAAGGCCTTCATATAGTGCCAAGTATAATGCGTCAAAATTGTATGGCATCCTTCATTGGGGTTGGTCCAATGGTGAGTGGATACAAATATTGCATTCATCCCACAAAATGCTCCTAATTGCTCCTTGCAGTTCACTTATTTTGCTTTTGCTTTTTGGTCCAAGAAGCTCTTGATAGAGATCCACACCATCCGAAATCAGCTAGATAATTATCTACATTAATATTGTTTTTTAAATAGTTTTCTTTCATCTCTTATCAGCTCACAAAGAGAGAATTTCTTTGACATTCATCCCCTCCAAACCTGCATATCCTCCAGATGGGCCAACATGAAGTACCTGGTTTCTTTCAAGACAAACTATCTCTTTCATGTAAAACAAAACATAGCTTTTTGTCATATGTGCATGTGAAAATAAAAAGTGTGCCTATGCAAGACCATGTAATAAGCCCTATGACATGCACACTCAAAAGTGCATGTATAAAGCATATGGTGCGAACAACAAGAAAATAGCATTTGATGTCGAAGTTGGTGCTCTCTCTTTCATAAAATTCATGTAAAAATATACAAATCCTTGTAGAACACTCATTGTGATCGGTAAAGAAAAACATTGTGCCTCAATGCAAGGTCATTGGATGGGACCCTATCATGCATACTTTTAAGTGCATTGATAATTGTAATGGTGCATTGATAGGGTAATGGTTTCCGATGAAGAGGCTTCATCTCCATATTCAAACTCTATT
>CM035407.1:109422489-109427489 GCA_020310875.1 Ceratopteris richardii | reverse complement strand
TATGTAGTGGAGATATTTAGGATATGTTCTTACAACTAAAAAAAGATATTTTTTTTCAATATTTTTAAGGCATTTGGATTTCCCTTCATCAACAGTAAAATATTGGAAGCAATAGTTTGATACAAAAATAACTCCATTGAAAATGCGAAATTAGACTATGTAGTAGAAAACCATATATGAAATCAAAGGATCCTTAAGATTTAAGATCTCTTGAGATAACTGTCTAGTAAATCCCTATTAATTATATTCCCTTTCTCCTTTTATTTCCTAAACTTAGCAACATGTGCCTCAATTTTCTAGTGATATAATGCACAAGGACTAAGGCTCAATCATTATAAGGTATCGTCCATGAGCAAGTATGACAAATAAGGGCGCAATTGATAAATAAATAAAATCATGGCTTCTGCCTATGCATCTCTAACATCTCATCAAAGTTTCTCTAAATTGGACACATGTTGTTGACATTTTTATATTTATAGAAAGTTTGAAATAAAGAAAGAATAATAATAAAAGCATATTAGGGAGAGATTTAAAGGAGGTGTATGAACCTCTTGTTGCCTTCTTGGGTATTGATCTACGTTTTAGCTTCTTGTGATGAGAAAAGAGCATCATGTGGTGCATGTTCAAGAAGAGGAAGGGGGAGGGTGTAAAAAATTAAGTCCATGATCTAAGGATCCTCACGGTTCAGACAGATCTGAAATCAAACACTGTTTGGTCACTCGTATGTATGACCAAAGATCTTGAATTTAGACTTACTAGAAGGTCATTTATTCTTGTAACCAAGTAATCCACTTAGCCTAATGATTAAGACTCAACGATGTGAGGGAGGGCGTCTTGGCTTCAATCCCTATATGGTAGATGGGGAGATTCTTTTGCCCAAAGAGCTCTAGAGCCTTCTAGAAACATCCAATTGAGTTAATTTTCATTAACTACGACACTTGGTGCACATGTAGTTACATGGGTGACACTTGGATGAATAGTATCCACCTACCAAAAAAGGCAGTCCCTTGGAGAGAGCTATATATAGATGCATTTGGTTGGGAGGAGAGTCATCTCTCTAGCATGTGGTGGTCATAATTCTTCTTCTCTTGCAAAGGGGGTGTGATAATTACAAATTCTTATATCTTGGAAATGTATGGGCCTATTCAAGTACCATTCTCTCGCAAGTTCATCCAAGTTGATGCCATGCTTTTTGGGAGAGCTTCACATTTTATGTCATTTCAAAGTGCAATTTAGCATCTGAAGGGATCCTTGAGAGGGCTTGCTTCCAATTAATCCATTGAAGCATCAAGAGGGACTTTGCAATCTTGGGGAATTAAAGAAAAGAATACTAATGTCATCTCTACCATTAAGAGATCTTTTGGACCAAGGAGGATGAACTTAGAAGATTTGTCAAAGTCTTCTTGTTCTTAACAATATCCTTGTTCTTATTGTCATCCTTCCACTTCAAATATTTTAAGTGGGGAAGAACTGAACCTTTCAAAAGAAGAGGCTACAATGCATCCTACAGATTCATTTTCTTCCTTAATAAAAAAACTCATTAGGGTGGAAAATGTTCGATAAGGATCCATTTACTAACGATGTATTAAGAAAATCGACAAACAATGTGTTTTCACGTGTAAAAAAATATAACATTCTTGTCTCTTATAATCTATCGTATATTATTAGAAAGAAAACATTCTTATCCCTTGTTATTACCGGATGTTTTAAAGTTTATTTAAGCAGTCACTAATCAGCTATCGTATACTATTAGAAACAAAAGAAACTTTTTTCCAATAAAAAATCACGAACATTATGCGAAAACAGTACATATTTACCCAAAATTAACGTCATCAGAACTTTTGTTCTAAATCCTTGCGACAGCCATCAGAATAAAAACATGAAGCACAGAATAGCTCTTAAATTTTTTGGTGTTCAGAAGTTAAAGACGATGGCTTCTGCCAGACTGAAGCTGACGTTGCCTTCTACCTCATTCGTGCTCAATCCTCATTGCCATTCCTGCTACCGTTCATATTTGAGCATGCGCTGATCTCTATGAAGACCGCCCCCCAAAAGATGAAGTTAAAATTGAACGTCCAATTTTGGCATTGTATTTATCCATAATCATTCTGTTGGTCATGTAATGTCTTTCGTAGTTTCCCTTCCTTTTGCTTTTGTTTTCATTTGCGACTTTGGTTTCACATTACCCTTCCTTGGATTCACATGAGAAATCATATATGTGAAAAAAGACATACGCATGCAAGATATGACGCACAGGCTATATAGTGTACAAATATAAAGGTGCAGCACTTGGAAAGATAGAGATGTCTAAAAGCGGTTCTCTTCCCAAATGCTTGCACTTTTGAGCAGAGCTCCAATGCTAATTTTTGCATGCGCAACAAAAACTCAATAGGACTTTTTTCAAAGCTTAAGACCTTCATAGAGTGCCAAGTATAATGCATCAAAATTTTATTGCACCGTTCATTGGGTTTGTTCCAATAGTTTGTGGATATAAATATTGGATACATCCCACAAAATGCTCCTAATTGCTCCTTGTACTTCACTTGTTCGCTTGTTTTGTTTTTTATTTTTGGTCCAAGAAGTTCTTCATAGATATTCACACCATCCGAAATCAGCTGGATAATTATCCACATTAATCCTATTTTTTGTCAAATAGTTTTCTATCATCTCTTATCAACTCACGAAGACAAAATCTCTCCGACATTCTTCCCCTCCAAACCTGCACATCCTTCGGATGGGCCGACATGAAGTGCTTGCTTTCTTTCAAGAGAAACTTTGTCTTTCAGGTAGAACAAAACCTATCTTTTTGTCATATGTGTATGGGAAAATAAATAGAGTGCTTATCTAAGGCCACGTAATTATCCCTATGATATGTACACTCAAAAATGACATATAAGGCATATGGTGCGAACAACAAGGAAATCGCACTCGATGTCGAAGCTCATGCTCTCTATTTCATACAATTCATGTCAAAGTATAAAAATCCTTACAAGGCATATGGTGCGAACAACAAGGAAATCGTACTCGATGTCGAAGCTCATGCTCTCTATTTCATACAATTCATGTCAAAGTATAAAAATCCTTACAGAAAACGCATTGTGCATAGGTAAAGGAAAACATTGTGCCTCAATGCAAGGTCATTAGATGGGACCCTATGATGCATACTTTTAAGTGCATTGATAATTGTAATGGTGCATTGATAGGGTAATGGTTTTCGATGAAGAGGTTTCATCTCCATATTCAAACTCTATTTCAAAAATTTCATCACGCATTTACACTTTTGATTTGTGCAAGGAGTCGTGCACCTAAGCGATAGAAAACTACATTTCATGCATGCATACTCTAGATGCAAATATAAACTTTATGGTGGAAAAAATGGAACATCAGAATGGATTCCTAAACATAATTGAAAACTCTTTTCTTTATTCCAACTTCTTCAATTCTCCTTGGACTTTTCAATTTCTTTTCCTTCGTCTAAAACGTGTCTCAAATTTCACATGAAAGTTAATCAAATCATATTAAACATCAAATCACATTCCATAAACATATTACTCATCATTACTTGCATTATCCTCATAGCCATCTTCATCTAATGAAAACATAAAAAATTTTAGTATAGAAAACTTGATCATATCATTGCTTCTCATCAATTTGTCTTTATCACTTGTCATCCCAGAACAACTATTCAGAAACATATTAGTAGGTATTTTGTAATGCATACAAGGCATCAAAAATTTCTTCCATAGATATCTCATTTTTTCTCTTAAGAATTCTTCTTGAACTCTTCATATCTTTTATAACTTGTTTAATAATGTTTTCAAAACATTCTTTTTCCTTTTCTTCGGGTGATTCCTCATTGTTTGTATCGTTGCTTCTTGCTTACTAGTCTCAATTTCACTTTGGTTATCAAATTCATTGCTATTTTAAATTATCAGTTTTCATTATCACATTATCAGTTTTAAATTTTCAGTTTTCTCATTATCACATTTTTGCTCATTTCATAAAGACTTTTGATCAATTGTAGGTAGGTAGATAGGTAAATCGATAGATAGATAGATAGATAGATACATGGATAGATAGATATATAGGTATAAATTGATAGATGGATAGATAGATAGATACATGGATAGATAGATATATAGGTATAAATTAATAATTTTTTTCTTGGTTGTTTGTCATATTTTTAAGCAATTGAATCTTAGTATCTTGCTTAAAATATTTTGTGCTATTATCTCACTTTAATCTCCATTGTTTTCTAACTCTTTTGTTTGATCTTTTTCAAACTTATTTTTGCTCATAATATTTTACCCTTCCACCACTACCTAAGCTCAAATGTAAAGGCTCCTTAGTACGAAAATCACATATTTTCCTTCCAATTTGACATACTTTTTTATGTTTGTATAAATGTTCAAATGCAAAACAATTATCATAGATGTGAGCTATCTAGTTACACAAAAAACATCAAACAATGTGGTTTTGATATCGAGGCGATCTTTTGCAGTATTTCTCTGGGAGCGCTTTTCCTATGATCAAGTAAATGGGCATCTATCAAATGTATAGACATGCATCGGACTCGTGTCTTGTAGCCATTTCCATGTTTGCCTATCATATTTTCATTTATGTGAGTGTCCAAAGTATCTAACCTTTCATGAATGTGTGCTAATGTAGATTCCATTGTTTCTCCTAAAGATGCTCATTCAGTGACTATGTGCATATGCAAAGCTCTAATCCTATCAATAAATTGCATCGTTAGTTGAGAAATTTTGGACATCAATGAATCAAATTATGATGCAAACTGTTCATTAATAGTGCAAACTATGTAGGAAGATAAATTTTGCAAAATTAAAGTCCATCGTTTATTAGAAATAAATTTAGGGATTCTTCTATAAGATGATTATTTTCAAATCCATTTTTGATATCTTATTTCTTCTTGTCTTTATCTTCCTTCCTTGATGGTTTATTGTTTACAATTTTTTGCTTGCTAGAGAGAAAACCATCTT
>CM035407.1:109364989-109417489 GCA_020310875.1 Ceratopteris richardii | reverse complement strand
GTACTTGGTTAGAAGCCTGAGGAGCCTACTCCATGCACTTGGAAAGCTCATTTCTAATCCATATGAGTTTACCCATTTCATGGTCTACTCATTTTGTGTCTCACACATTCTTTGTTTTGTGAGAGTACTTTACTTTTCATTTTGCTTCCGTGTGCGTACTCTCTACATGGTATCAGAGTGCTAGCCGGAGGTCTTAGTAGTGTGTTTGAAGCTCATTTTGGTGGTGGTGGTGCTTTACTTTGGTGGCGTGCTTTCTCATCATTGAGAGAGGTTTTTTGCCATCAATTTTTTGAGACTCATTTTACCCATTTGCCCACCCTCCCACCCTTTCCTTCATCATTTTATTCATCGTTTACCCCATTTTTCCACTTTTTCACCCTGCCACCCTGGCTCTTCTATATTTGTGATGCATTTAACCATTTAATAGTGCTTATAAGCACTCTCTAGCAATCCTTTTGTTTCCATCTCATATTTTTATAGTGTTTATAAACACTTAAGGAATCCATTGTTTCTCTCATCTACATATGTTACACATAGTAGTCATACACATTTACTTTCTGGATTCTTAAAATTAAGCTTCATTTTAACAGTGCATATATTTATCCATTGATGGTTACGCATGCTCTCCTTATAGAACACACGTTTCTTCTTCGGCATGGCAACATCATATCTTTGATGCAAACTATGACAGATATGATCAACATACATTCTTAATGCGTGCATCATTTTTTGATGTCTACTATTCTCTGCACTACAAAGTCATAACCCATCTGCAGCGACAATTTACATGCACACAAACAGGCAGAGAACAAGAAACGCTATAGCGGTACACTCACAACAACACCATTTAGAAGCGGTGGCCTGGAACATTGTGCAGCTCACTGGTCCTGGCTTCGCATCCTTTGAAAGGAGCCTTGGATGGGAGATATAGCTTCGGCGTGGCAAGTCCTATAGCGAGCTCTTCCCGCGTACCCTTTCTAGGGTGGCATACGCCAAAAAAACCCTTGGACTTAGCCATAGAAATGACAGACATGTACATAGGTAGCTTGGCAGAGCAGGGCATATAATGCTCTTCTTTGTAATAGTTGAATATGAAAACAAATGACAGACATGTACATAGGTAGCTTGGCAGAGCAGGGCATATAATGCTCTTCTTTGTAATAGTTGAATATGAAAACAAATGTAATTTCTATGAACGTCTACAATCGAAGCCATGCCTCTACAGGATCCTTTGAATGCACACAGTCATGACTATGTGTGATCTATCTGCTTCGCCACGATGCCATCTCTAAGTGAGAGAGAGAGAGAGAGTAAGCGCTATCTACTTTGTCACGCTGCCATCTTTAAGAGAGAGAGACAGAGAGAGTAAGAGAAGACAGAACGCTTGCACCATGGCGGCACACCACAGATTTTGTCCAGATTCCTTTATGCAAGACCTGCCACATGAGAACGGAGAAACAAATATCTTTGTTCCTCGACTGGTCCAATTGCAATCACATATCGGCGCCTGATGACTGGAATAGTACTTCTCCTGCTAGGCACGTTGGCTAGCCACCAGTTGCCAGTGCCTACTTTAGCAACCGAACAGTGCGGCACGACTAGCCCACGATTCGTCCTCTTGTTGGCAAGGTGCAGATTTGCGAGCTGGAGTGAGGGGCGTAGTGCTATACATGAGCTTAGATGGGCGTAGTGCTATCGATCGCAGAAACAATGCTTTAATTTTCTTCGTTCTGTCTTCTCTTTTTTTTTTAAATAAAGGAAGTTCGGCCTTAGCCTAATCTCCCGGACTTTAATTATAATAAAGAGAAAAAGTTACAAGTGAATGGGACTAGTGCCCATGGGACCCCCCAAATCCCACAACGCAGGGGAGGAGTATGGCAAGCTACAGGGCACGACTAGCCCACGATTCTCCCCTGTTCTTTGACTGCCCCAAGTCCCGTGTTATCTGGCATCACGTGTCCCGGGTTTTGAGACTCACGAGTCAAATCAACTGGCAACAAGTGATGTTGGGTGAGGCGATCGGATGCTCATCGAGGCTGTGGAATGCCATCAGAGGTGAGGCTCTCTGGAAGATTTGGAGAGAGCGCTGTGCCGTCAATTTTGGCCAAACTCCTAAGGATTGGTCGATCGAGAAATCCTTGTTTCTCCTTGGTAAAAGAATCTCCCGAGTCAAGAGATCGCCACCGTTTAGACATCACTGTATCTATCTCCTCGAAAACAACAAGTTGAAACCCAAATGGGTCCCACATGAGGGTGATGGTAATGTTATCCGCCTCATTTGTAATGCCCTGTAGCTTGCCATACTCCTCCCCTGCGTTGTGGGATTTGGGGGGTCCCATGGGCACTAGTCCCATTCACTTGTAACTTTTTCTCTTTATTATAATTAAAGTCCGGGAGATTAGGCTAAGGCCGAACTTCCTTTATTTAAAAAAAAAAGAGAAGAGAGAACGAAGAAAATTAAAGCATTGTTTCTGCGATCGATAGCACTACGCCCATCTAAGCTCATATATAGCACTACGCCCCTCACTCCAGCTCGCAAATCTGCACCTTGCCAACAAGAGGACGAATCGTGGGCTAGTCGTGCCGCACTGTTCGGTTGCTAAAGTAGGCACTGGCAACTGGTGGCTAGCCAACGTGCCTAGCAGGAGAAGTACTATTCCAGTCATCAAGCGCCGATATGTGATTGCAATTGGACCAGTCGAGGAACAAAGATATTTGTTTCTCCGCTCCAGAAGCTTGAGAAGTATGGAGCATTCATTGTGCAATCTCTAGAATGTCTCTCCAGCTGCCTATGGTTTTGCATATGCTACATGTGCACCTGATATCACGTGTGATGTCATAGCATCCGCGAGGAGGTTTTGCACGTGCCCATCGCCCAGTAATTGTCCTTGGATAGTGGCAAAATGGGTTTATGTGCGCAGGTCATCATTCACATTCGCAATGATGTCGCATAGCAATGATCCGCATTCATGACATGGCGATTCCTCAATTTATCAAATTATCAATACTCGTGAAATCCTCACATAATGATCCGCATTCATGACATGGCGATTCCTCAATTTATCAAATTATCAATAGTCGTGAAATCCTCACATGAAGTTCTGAATCTCGCTTCACTCACGTTAAATTCTGAATCCCATTTCTACCACGTTCTGTCGCACTAGTTGCTCCATCCATTGCTATAAATTAGCTAACTAATTGGTCAAGCTACCATATACCAAACACGTTAAGTCATGGATCTCATTCGTAACTTGTATTGCAACACAAGTTTTTTTTTAAGGAAGTTCCGCCTTGGCCTTAGCACAAGTTTGTCTTGAAGATCACTTACCCATTTAAACTAATACAAATTTCTGGGAATCCCATTTGAAAAAAACTTTTATCATAGCCTACTCATTAACTCCACCTCACAACCAAGGCCTTGAGTTATTGTATACTCTCAAAGGTTATATTGTCTTATTCCTAATTATTTCTAAGGTTCCACCCTCTCAAGAGGCACAACCCTATTTGGCACTAAGTGCCCTTCTTATAATTTCAAACTATAAGAAAAGGATCTTGTGCGCGTGTCTTGTGAGGCTACTCTAAGCCCTCAAGTGTGGTTGTTTTTGTGTGCAACGGGCTAATCTAAGCCCTCTCCTCTCGTGTCGACTCATCTTCATGTTTTGCAAGAGTAGGGCTACTCTAAGCCCCCCCCCCCCTTCCCCAAGAATTTTAAGTGTGGTGTCCAATTGTTCATTTCAAGCCTTGCAATTATTTTGAAGCGGTATTTTTTGCACGTATCTTTGATAGTGTTTCTAAACAGATTATCCTCAAAGCTTTGTAATGACCAAAAGTGAAGGTAGCTCATTATCTATGGCTAAATTCTTACCCTCTTTCACCCTTATTTTTATGCCTATGGATGAACGCTTCAATGGACAAAATTACAATCTATGGAAAGATGTCATGCGTGCATATCTCTACACAAACCTCCTTCATGAGGTAGTAGACGAGTCAGACCCCAAACCCAATAGGGATACCAACTTAGACAATTGGCATGTGTGGAATGTCAAGGACAAACGAGCTTTAGGTCAACTGTTACTTGCCTGCGAGGAACTGATAAAAGGACATATCACGGCCTATAAGACGTCCAAGGATACTTGGGATATGTTAGTCGCTTTGTATGAAGACAAAACCCCTTCACAAATATATGCATTAGAGGCCGAGTTTCATAATTTGACAATTAGGCCACACGACACAGTTACCAAGGTCATAGCCCAATTTGAGGACTACCAACGTAAATTAGCAGTATGTGGTAGGCAAATCTCTAGTGAAGACATGGCCATTAGGCTTCTTAACAAGTTACCTAAGTCGTACGAGACATTTGTCACAACTTTGTATAATCGCGGCCAAGTCTTAACTTGGGCAGAGGTTCGTCGACTATTGCTCCTCCATGACTCGCGAGCCAAATCGACTTCCTTCCACGAGTCTGCCATGAAGGCCAAAGGCCCATTCAATAAGGGCAAAACCATAAGTCATCATGCTAGCAATGGATCTAAGCAAGGATCGCATAATTCATTGAAGAAGTTCACTTGTAATTATTGTGGAAAATCAAGACACTTAGAAAAGTTTTGCTACAAAAAGAAACGATCATCGAAGGCTTCTACATCTAGGCAAGCATCCAAAGGATCCCAACATAGATCCCACTACTCCAGTGAGGAACTCTTCATCTCCACAGAAGCCAATGCCCTAGTTACTTCTAGCTCCCCGCATGAGTGGATCTTCGATAGCGCAGCTACCTCCCATATGTGCAAAGACAAGGACTCCTTTCAAGAAATCAAAGAGCACACGGGAGAAGTCTATCTTCGCAACAACAAAAGTTTACCCATCGAAGGAAAAGGGAAAGTTCAAATTACCAACAATCAGGGTGAATGCAAGTCTTTAACCAATGTTCTTTTTGTTCCAAATTTATGTGTGAATCTATTTTCCGTCAAGGCCATTAGAGATCAAGACAAAAAAGTATGGTTTGATAACACCTCAGTTAAGGTAGTTGATCCCCATACAAAGGATGTCATTGCTCAAGGTATTGAAGAAAAGGGCCTCTACAAACTATCTTGCTTTGTATCCAAAGAATCAACCTCAAGTTTGTGGAACCAACGATTCGGCGACACTTCTTACTTATCAAAAATCTCTCCATCCCAACTTGTGAAGGGATTGCCAAAGATAGGGCAACTTGTTGATGTCTTCCAAGCTTGCACCCAAGGCAAGCAACATAGGGCCTGAGTTCCCAAGTAAGCTTCAACACGAGCGAGGAACCCTCTAGCCCTCATCCACATGGACTTATGTGGACCCATGAACACCCCATCTCTGAGTGGATCCCTCTACTTTTATCTTCTAGTAGATGACCACTCTCGCTATATTTGGGTGTACTTTTTGAAGTCAAAGGCAGACACATTCTCTAAGTTTCAAACTTGGATCAAGGAAGTTGAGAATGAAGCTTCGACTAAAGTTAAAACCATCAGATCAAATGGAGGTGGTGAGTTTATCAATCATGACTTTGATAACTCTCTTAACTAGAAAGGGATCAAAAGACAAGTCACTCAACCTCATACTCCATCCCAGAATGGAGTAGCTAAAAGAAAGATACGCAGTGTGATGGAAATGGCAAGAACTATGCTTCATCACAAGGATCTACCCTACAAGTTCTGGGCAGAAGCCGTGCATACTGCCGTTCACATTCTTAATCGAGGATTTACAAGTGCATTACACAGGAAAACACCCTTCGAAGCATATTATGGAAGAAAACCAAATGTGAATTACTTTTGAGTCTTTGGTAGTGAAGCTTTTGTCCATGTACCAAAAGAAGATAGAAACAAGTTACAATCCAAGTCCAAGAAACACATATTCATAGGGTACAATGACCAATCTAAGGCATACCGTCGATATGATATGGAAAACCACTCCATCACCATTTCAAAGGATGTGACCTTCAATGAAGCTTCCTCATACTCAAGAAAAGATTCAAGTACAAGTATTAGTCCACCTATCTTCACTTCAGAGGGGAACTCAATATTTCCAAACTCCAACTCAGAAGCAAGTACTTCAAGGCATCTGAGAAGATCTCAAAGACTTATTGATAAGAGACAGCGAGAACAAAGTCATTATGTCAATTATGCCTTAATGCATCAGATTCACCAAATCGTGGAACCATCTAATTACAAAGAAGCTCAAGGAAAGCTTGAGTGGGAAGAAGCTATGCAAGTAGAAATGGATGCAATTGAGAAGAACAAAACTTGGACTCTTGTACCTAAGCCCACAGATCATCAAGTCATAGGAGTTAAGTGGCTTTATAAAGTTAAGTACAAGTCAGATGGCACATTAGACAAGTACAAAGCAAGGCTAGTCGCTAAGGGATACAAGCAACAACATGGCATTGACTATGAAGAAACCTTTTCTCCTACTGCAAGATTCACAACCATAAGAATCATCTTAGCACTAAGTGCTCACTTTAAGTGGCCCATTTACCAACTGGATGTCAAAAGTGCATTCCTCAATGGAGATCTTCAAGAAGAAGTATATGTTGAACAACCTAAAGGCTTCAAGATCAAAGGAAAGGAAGATCAAGTGTACAAACTTCACAAAGCACTTATGGACTCAAGCAAGCTCCCAAGGCCTGGTATGAAAAGATTCACAAGTTATTTGAAGACAAGGGATTTCATAGAAGCAATGCTGATGCTAATCTCTATATCTATCAAAAGAAGTCTTTAGTATCCATCATCATTCTCTATGTAGATGACTTGATCTTGAGAGGCTCAGACGAAGAACGCATCCAGCTTATCATCACACAACTTCACCTTGAGTACTCTATGATAGATCTTGGATTACTTCACTACTTCTTGGGTATGGAAGTTTGGCAAACAAAAGAAGGTATATTCCTATCATAGAAGAAGTACTACTCTGATCTACTTTCCAGATATAACATGGACTAGTGTCGCTCAGTTTCTACACCACTTGATCCAAACATCAAGCTTACACTGGACGACTCATCATCACTTGTGGATGTGCATACCTATCGATAGCTTGTTGGCTCATTACTCTATCTTGCCAACACTAGACCAGATATTGCTTATGCAGTTGGTATACTTAGTAAGTTTGCACATCAGCCCCGTCAGACTCATTGGGATGCTGCTCCGAGACTACTTCGCTACCTTGCTGTCACCCGACATCATGGTCTTTGGTATAGAGGAGGCATCGAACTCGCCGGATATTCCGATTCAGATTTAGCTGGTGATCGTGATTTTCAACGGTCTACTTCTAGGTATATATTCTTACTTGGCTCTAGACCTATCTCTTGGGCAAGTAATAAGCAGCCTACAGTTGCACTATCATCCACAGAGGCCGAGTACCGAGCATCAAGCTTTGGAGCATGTGAGCCATCTGACTTCGACGTTTATTATCTGACATTCGTGTTTTGTAGGATACTCCGACATGTATTCACACGGACAGCCAGCTAGCCTTGGCCATCGCCAAGAATCCAGTGTTCCATGCTTGGACAAAGCACATCGAGATCCAGAACCACTTCATCCGCGAGAAGATCATATCTCAGGAGATTACTCTAGAGCAGTGTACCTCTTAGGAGAACTTGGCGGACATGTTCACGAAGGGTCTACCTCCGGTTTTCCTTTAGTGCTTGGTGGACCTCTACAGCATTCAGCCGCTCCAAAATGGAACTGCAGAGGGGGTGTTAATGACATGATTGCTCCTACTTCATCTACATTTGTATCCGCATGAGTGCATCTCCATTTTGTATCCAGGAGGCACTCCATTTCTAGTCTAAATCCATTTTATATTGTATTTCCTTTTATTCATTTTCCTTTCAGGAGACTTATCCCACATATGATGTACTTTTGAGATCCCCTCCCAAATCTATGTAAGGAGGGCCTCTCCCGTCATTTGTACTTGGTTAGAAGCTTGAGGAGCCTAGTCCATGGTCTTGGCAAGCTCATTTCTAATCCACATGAGTTTACCCATTTCATGGTCTACTCATTTTGTGTCTCACACATTCTTTGTTTTCTGAGAGTACTTTACTTTTCATTTTGCTTCCGTGTGCGTACTCTCTACACATCAATCCTTTATTCACCACACATTCCTCAACAATAGAAGGCGGTCCAAGAGTGCTGAAAAAGTATCTCCAAAGCGATAGATGAGTGCCATCCATTTGGTTATTCTCATGCATTCTTCAAACCACTAATACTTTACTATCGTCCAATTTTGTCCAATTTTAGCATTTGATTCAGCCACAGTCATTGTAATGGTCATGTGATGTTTTTCATAGTTTTCCTTCCTTTTGCTTTTGTTTTCATTTGTGATTTTGGTTTCACATTACCCTTCCATGGGTTCACATGAGAAATTATATATGTGAAAATGACGTACACATTCAAGATATGATGCACACACTATAGTGTACAAATATAAGGGTGCACTACTCGGAAAGATAGAGACGTCTAATAGTGGTTCTCTTCCCAAACGCTTGCACTTTCAAGCAGAGCTCCAATGCTATTTTTTGCATGCACAAGAAAAACTCAATTGGACTTTTTCAGAGCTTAACACCTTCATACAGTGCCAAGTATAATGCATCAAAACTGTATTGCATACTTTATTGGGTTTGGCCCAATTTTGAGTGGATATAAATATTGTAGACATCCCACAAAATGCTCCCTTTTGATACTTGTAGTTCATTTGTTCGCTTGTTTTGCTTTTGCTTTTTGGTCCAAGAAGCACTTCATAGACATCTACACCATCAAAAATCACCTACATAATTATCTAGATTAATCTTTTTTTCTATCAAATAGTTTTCTATCATCTCTTATCAACTTAAGGAGAGAGATTCTCACCGGCATTCACCCCCTCCAAACCTACACATCCTCTAGATGGGCCACCATAAAGTACCTGCTTTCTCTCAAGACAACCTTTCTCTTTCATGTAAAACAAAACTTAGGTTTTTGTGATATGTGCATTGAAAGTTAAAAGAGTGCCTATGCAAGGCCATGTAATTAACCCTATGACATGTACACTCGAAAATGCACATATAAAGGATATGGTACAAAGGAAAATGGAATACCATCCGATGTCGAAGCTCGTGCTCTCACATTCATACAATTGATGTGAAAATATACAAATCCTTGGAGAACACTCATTCTGCATAGGTAAAGAAAAACATTGCCCCTCAGTGCAACGTCATTAGATGGGATCCTATCATGCATACTTTTAAGTGCATTGAAAATCTTAATGGTGCATTGATAGGGTAATGGTTTCTCATGAAGAGGTTTCATCTCCATAATCAAACTATATTTCAAAAATTTCATCATTTTTCTACACTTTTGATTTGTGCAAGTAGTCATGCACCTAAGGGATATAAAACTTAAGTGCTGATACATTTCATGCATGCATACTCTAGATGCAAATATAGAATTCATGGTGCAAAAAATGAAAACTCCAAATGGATTCCTAAACATTAGTGCAAACTTCTTCCTTTATTCCAACTTCTTCAATTCTTCTTAGACCTTTTGATTCCTGTTCCTTCATGTAAAACCTATCTCAAATTTCACAAGAGAGTTAATCAAATGATCATAAACATCAAATCACATTCCATAAATGTCTTACTCATCATTAGTTGCATTATCCTAATGGTTAATGTCATCTAATAAAAAATCAAAATATTTACTGTAAGGAACTTGATCGTATGATTGCTTCTCATCAATTTTTCTTTATCTACCTGTCCTCTGAAAACATCTATTGAGAAACATATTAGTAGGTATTTTTCAATTTAATACAAGGCATCAAAAATCTCTAGTATAGACAACTCATTTTATCTCTTAATAGTTTTTTTTTAACTCTCTTCATGTCCTTTATAAAATGTCTGATAATGTTTTCAAAACCTTCTTCTTCCTTATTCTTTGGGTATTTCCTCATTGTTGTATCCTTATTCGCATTGGCTTCTTGTTTACTAGCGTCAAATTCACTTTGGTTATCAATTTCATTGCTCTCAGGGTTCATTTGTTCTTTTAAGTTTTGAATTTTCTCATTATACCATTTTGGCTCATCTCGTAAAGTCTTTTGATCAATTGCTATATTATATAATTCTTCATATTTTTCTATTTTCCCACAAGTAATTCTTTCATACTCTTGCTTTTCATACTCTCGCTTATTATCTGCAAAATCAATTCAACTTGTGGGCTATTCATTTTTTCTTGTTTATTTCTCGTATTTTTAAGTGATTGAATCCTAATGTCTTGCTCAATAGATTTTGTGTTATTATCTCGCTTTACTCTCCATTGTTTTCTAACTCTTTTGTTTGATCTTGATCGAACTTGTTTTGGTTCATAATATTTTACCATTTCACCTCTATCCAAGTTCAAATGTAAAGGGGCTTAGTATGAAAATCACATATTTTCTTTCCAATTGGACATACTATTGGATGTTTGCATGCATGTTCAAATGCAACATAGGTATGGCCAATGTGGTCATGCCAAAAACATCGAACAATGCGCTTTTGATATGTAGATGGTCTTGTTCAGTATTTGTTGGGAAGAGCTTTAGTTATAATCAAGTAAAGGGAACTTTGTGGAATGTATAGACATCCATTGGACTTGTGTCTTGTAGCCATTTCGATGTTTGTCTATGTAGATCGCATGGTTTCTCCTAAAGCTGCTATTCATTAATAACCCGTATATGCAAAGCTGTAAATATGTCAATAAATTACGTCATTATTTGAGGTTTTCTGGGTGTATGAATCAAATTCTGATGCAAAATGTTCATTAATAGAGGAAATGATGGACAGTTCAATTTCATAAGGAACTTCTGTACAACTTAAAGTCCATCTTCCTATAACTGAACACAAAAACAGATGTATAAATAAAAAAGAATACCTCATAGTCCTTTGTGTCTTAGCATTAACTTAAGTCACCGAGGGCCATAGAGTTTCACATCGGGTTCACCAAAAGTCGATGCAAAACAGCTTGGTTGATGGATTAAATCAACCATCGGGTACAAAGCACACATAGGGTGCTTATGGATGACTTTGGTGAGCGTAAATCAAGGAAAGTGATTAGTTCAGTTTGCTTGTGCGTCCTAAAATCATTAAGGATTATAACGTAACTTTCATTGGCATGCACGAAAACATATTATAGTTTTTAGGGAACACATCTTATCATTCGTATAGGACAAATTTCAATAATGCAAAAATATGTATGCACATTGATTGTAACCAAAGCAGAATAATAGTACTCTTTTCATGTGCAAACGTGCAACAAAGTAACGAGATTCTAAAGCCATTGAAGTAATTTCTCATTAGCCCTGTGATATAAACTTGGAGAAATTACTTCTCGACGTGTTAAAAATTCATTTTTAGCATGGTCGAGAAACATCTTTTCATTCATGATCGTTGCATATGACAAAAAAGTATATCAACATGTACCAAGGGTACATACTATCACTCATGATTGAACTGAGAACATGCTATATGTATAAGCAAAATATAGAAATTCCCCTCAACAATCAAAACACAAGTTCATTTATGTTCATATCACAACATGTAGTCTTCTCTAGACATGAGTATCTCCTCAAGCAACACTTGATGCTACACGTTTTTGTATGAAGGATCATTCTAAATATGAGTTAACCCATCAATCCTACTCTCTTTTCAATGAATAAACTAATTTAAAGAAGTACATAAAAACATAAGTGTTGAAGTGCAAATAGAAACATAATCTAGATATAGTTAGAGCGGCGAGTTTCAACTCGAGTAATTCATATAAGAATATCACACTCTCTCATTCCACATGGATCCTTATACATGCATAACTATGCGCGTCCATTGAGTTTGGTTGCCGCTTCAAGTTTCATATAAAAATCGATGAGCCAAGTTGTTTGTTTAACAATGTTCTAGAGCATGTGAATTCAACATATGGACCCATGGTCTCAAACTCCATACTTATTCAAAACCATTATGTCATATATGTCGGCTAATTATGAATAGGACAATTTAAACGTTTGATGAAAAAGGTCAAAGCTTCAAAAAATGGTTAAGATAGCAAGACAAACTACCCTTATGCTACTCTCTCAACTAAAGGCACACAAGTTATAGAGGAGGTAGTGGGTTACCCACTTCTACCAATATCAAGTTGTATACAATTCCTCTACTCCATCTACTCAAGGGGGTTCTCTTTAGGGAAGTATACCCTATAACATTCCTATGTGTAGGAACATTGACTTACAATAGAGACACTACACATTGACTTACAATAGAGACACTACACAGTAGAATCACAGAGAGAGAAGGGCAATGAAAAGGGAGAATAGTAGAGAAAGAAGTTAGTTCTTAGTTCAGAAAATGATTACGGATGGCCAAACTGCTCCAAAATGATAACATGGTGGCTAGCATGCCATTCTAGAAACTAAACAGAATCAATACAAGAGGTTTGACCGTCACAATGAACACAACAAGATGATGACTTGCACCAATGAATACACAAAGATGAAGACTTGCTCCAAGAAATGCTACTAACTCACATTGAATGACTAGAACCAAGCCGCTCAGTCACACTATAGTGCTATGAGCCAATTCCAATGGGAAACCCATGCTCTCTTTTCTCATCATAGAATGACCTCCAACAATGTGCATGTAGCAACAGAGTGCAAAGAGTAGACCAGCAAACGAAGCTATATAATACCACTCCTAAAATATGCCCAATGTGTTCAAAGAAAAGAGGCCCTCAATGTGTGTTTAGCTCTTGCTTTTATAGAACCCAAAAGGCCAAGAGGGCCTTGCGAAACCCCAATGTTCACTAAGTATGTGCCAAAGTGATTGCCGCAAATTTTGAGGGGTAGGCCAAATATGGCTCTAGTATCCAACTTTAATTAAATCCTTTCATTAGGTTCTTTCAAATATAGCTTCTGCCACCACCACGGTTTGGTGGCAATATCAATTTAACACTTTACCAATTTTATTGACACCTTTTAATGTTCCTCCAACTCCACGGATATGATTTCACAAACTTTACCTATCTGCAACATCTTCATAGAGAGTGCATTTAATGCTTTGCCAAATTCCACACGCCTGTGCATTTATTCTATTATTTTTGGCAACTTCGTACCCCTACCAAATGGCCACAATACCCTTCCTTTTTTTTTTGAATTGAGCTTGCTCCCCCCCCTGATGCTTTTGCTTCCCAAGTCATTGCTTCTCCATTCTTTCTTGCGAGTCACCAGTTGAAGAGGCCATGAATGAGTGGTGCGTTTGCAGGGTGGTGGCATGGTGGGCTCGTGGGGTTATGGGATGATGGGTTTGCAGGGTAGCAAGTTCATGGGGTGTCAGGTCATGGGGAGGTGGGTTCATGGGGTGATGGGTTCACTAGGTCACAGGGCGGTGGGTTTGTGGGCTTGGGGGGTGGTGGGTTCATGGGGTCACAGGTTCACGGGGTGGTGAGTTTGCGGGGTGATGGATTCATGGGGTGGTGGGTTTGTGGGGTCACGAAGTGGTGGGTTCGAGGGTCACAGGTTCGCGAGGTGGTGGGTTTGCAAGGTCGTTGGTTCATGGGGTGGTGGGTTCATACAGTCGCAGAGTTGTTATCATGGGTTCAGACTTTGCAAGAAATCTGATGCGAAGAAGCACTATGAGAGCTAGAATAAGTATAGTATGATAGAGATGCATCTAATTTGCTATCACACAAAGTCTAAACCAGCCATTTTGGAATAGTTTTTGCCTCCTCAATATCAGCTCTCTCATCAACAAGTGCATCATTTAAATGTACATCAGAAATGGAATGATCTGCATCATAACATGAAACTTGTAAAGGCTGAGAATTTGCTTCATTAGGGCCAACACTACACTATCCACCTATAAAAAGAGCCAGCAAAGTGTCATACATGTCTTTGGAGCTAACTGATGTGTCCTTAGTACATAAAAGTAATGGGTGAACAAAATATTCCACAAATGCATCACAGCTAACCAAAATGCATTTATTCTATGGATGATATAGATGATAGCCTTTACTTTCATAATTGTGCCCAACAAAAATACATTTCACTACTTCATCATCCAATTTCTTGCATTGTTGTTCAAATAGTAATGCAATGCCAAAGAACAAAAAGCTTGCATGTGAATAGCAGATGGTTTATGACCATGCCAAGCCTCATATTGAGTGATAGAATGCAAGGCTTCAGTGGGACACCTACCAAGTACATATGATGCACACATAATAGCCTCAAGCCAGAAACTATGTGGTAAAGCTTGACTCTAGACCATACACCTTGCCATCTCCTTGAGTGACCTAGTCTTCCTTTTAACAATTCCATTCTATTGAGGTGTATACATCATTATACACTAATGTATTATCCCACCTTCAACCAAAAATCCATTAAAGTCAGAAGACATATATCCCACCCCTCGATCAGAATGGAGGGTGCCCATTTTACATGTTCATAGATTTTTAGCCAAAACTAGAAACTCTTTGAAGCACATAAATACTTCACACTTTGTTTTCAATGGATATACCCATGCATTCATGGAAAAATCATCAATGAAAGTCATGAAGTAAAGATAGTTTCAAAAAGAGTGTGTCTACATAGGACTAGAAAAATCACTATGAACAAGCTGCAATTTCTCACTAGCTCAAATTGAACCATCTTTTGGGAATGAGGAACGCTCCATTTCATCCAAAATACAACCTTCATGGACATGTTTACTAGTTCCTGAAGTTTGGGTAGAGAGGACACCATTTTAGATTTCTCTAGGCATAGCAAACTAGCAAAATTAAGATGAACAATGCATGCATGCCATAGCTTTGCATCAGACAAAATCTGAGAATCATGTAGTGCACATGCTGAATCATGCATGAATGTTTCATAGTCTAAAACTATACAGCCCATGACATATAATGCAAAAAGCAATAATGACATTGCCTCATGAATTATACATCTATCATCAACAAATTTCAAAACAAGACAATCTGGGGTAAAGGTAAATCAGATAACCAATTCTTCTTGATCCCTGACATAAATAGAGCATCTGACAATTTCAAATAACTACCATTACCAGTAGTCAAAATGATCTTATTAACTCACATAACAGGATAAGAGGAGTTATTGGCGCATGTGATAGTATTCCTTGTAGGGGCAGGCTCAATTGAAGTGAAGAAACTATGCTCTAAGGTAATACGTTTGGTTGCCCCACTATCAAAGTGCCAAACATCTAAGTCTACTACACATATACACTCTTCATGTAGAGATGTTTCAAAATTGCAACCAATAGTAAACACCCATTCTTCATTCTGCAGAAGATTAGCAAACCCTGTTTTGGGTGTGGAGGCCTCTACAACAACCATTCTAGCCTCTTTCTTCCTTTCCTCGTTAGTAGTCAGTCTTGGATAGTTCTATATGACATGATCATTTCCTTTACAATATTTGTAAAACAGTTCTTCGTTTTTATTTTTCTTCCCATCTTTGTCATCCTTCTTTGATTATGCAAAATTAGTAGATTTTTTCTCACTAGTGTTAGGGAAGCACTAGATTGTGGTCTCTCACTACTGTAGAAAAGATTTTAGTAATACACTTCTTATTAAAAGAACATCCACATAGGGAAAATGATAAAAGCATACGTAACTCATACAAGATGTCCCACAACCCGAGACTAATAGGTATGAAGAACTAGATCAGAGATGATACAAGACGTCCATGGATAGGGTTGAACCAAGATCTCTATGTTACAAGAACTCCCCTCAGGGATATGATCTAGATACAAGAACTAACTAAACAAGATCTCATGCTATGGGACTACAAGAGGACAAGACTATATGTCCAAGAACTAGACTATACAAGACTACAACAAGGAAGAAGACAAGAAATGGAACTGGAACTTGGAGAGTACTTAGTTGCCAGTCACGACTCCTTGATCTCCCAAGATTGGTATTGGCAAGAGTGATTATGAATGTGTCCAACCCCTCCTTTTATAGGTTTCCAAGGGTAGTTCATGAAAGGCGGTTATGAATTGATGATGTCATCGATGATGTCATTAATTCAACACATGAGCTCTAGATATTTGAATGAGGCAAGTAGACAGTCAATCTTAGGGTTTTGGCATGCAGATGCAATGGAAGCATTGCTTTTCCAAAATTCTAAACTAATCATTAGATATAGAAGTCACATGGAATCTGAGGTTTAAATGGTTTCCTTGTCCATGACATCACCTACCCCTCAAGCGATGAGTTCCACAAGGAGCCATCATGATATCTGGTCTCGACTTCATTGGATTTTTCTTATGAAAGTTTAGAACCTTGATTGGTGCTTTGTGAAGGTTCTCTGTAGATTCCCAAGTTTGATTACTAATGTCATACCCTTTCCAATGAACAAGATACTCCAACTTTCCTCAGGATATTCTTGAATCTAGGACATGCTCGACCTCGAATTCTTCATGATCATAAATCTCGATAGGTGGTGAAGAACCAGGTCTCTCCCCCTCAATGGTGAAATCTAATATGGTTCCAACATGGGCACATGGAAAATTGGATGTATTCTCATGGTACTCGATAGCTCGAGCTTGATGATGTATGGATTAATCTTGGCCAAGATGGTGAATGGACCAAATCTTTTATTATCCAACTTTGCACAAGGCCTTGAAGTTTGCAAATTATTTCTAAGTAACCATACTTTATCCCCTATTTGATATGATGGATTTTGAACATGATGTTGATATGCATAGTACTTATGATGTTCTTGAGCTTTATGGATCTCTTCCTTGAGTTCTTTGTGGGTGTCTATGAGGTATTGGGCCTTATCTTTGGCAGCTAGGTTCTTGAGATGATTTGAGAGTTGTATATCCATCCTTGGATGTTGTCCATAATTTGCAAAGAAGGCAGCCTGCTTAGTAGATGCATGGACAGTATTGTTATAGGCAAAGTCTGGAAAGGGTAACAACTCAAACCAATCATTTTGGTGATATTTACTAGTGCAACGGAGATATTTATCTAGGACTTGATTCACCCATTCTATTTGTCCATCAATCTGTGGATGATTTGTTGTAGATAGTTTAACTTCAACACCAAGGAGCTTGCAAAGACTGTTCCAAACGCTGGATATGAACTGTGGAACTTGATCACTAACAATATCATCACGAAATCCATGAAGCCTAAAGATATATCCAAGAAAAGGTATAGCAGTGGTTGCATCCATGATTGCCATGGTAGTTGGAATGAAGTGTGCCATCTTTGTAGATCTATCCACACTAACAAGAATGGCATCATACTTATCTGACTTTGGTGGATCTGTGATGAAATCCATAGACAATGAAGCCCGATCTATTGCAAGTGACATAGGTTCGGATATATTCTTTGACTTCTGCATTTGAGGCCACCAAAAATCCCTTGATATGAGTTCTATTATTTTATTCGCTCGAAAATGTCCTGCTGCAAGGTTGTTAGATGTTGTTGAAGTACCTAGATCTTGGGCTTTCTTGGAGGGGCATACAATAGGTTATTATAGAGTAATCACTTATCCTTTTCTTGAAATTCATTTACTTCTTGGACTTTTCCTTCTTGAGTTTTCTCCTTAACATTACAAAAGAATTCATCTTGTGATAGATTCTCACGGATCAAATGATTCAAGGCTGAATCTTCATGATGGCATGAAGAGATAGCTGCTAAGTAGAGATGCTGAGGCTTGAGTAATACACTCTCTTGTTGATCAAAGGCCTCTTCACCCTTCTTTGGTGCAAGGTAACATCTTCTGGACAAGGCATCTAATTGACATTGTTGATGTCCTGGATGATATGTGATGAAAAAGTCGAACCTCGATAGAAATTTACTCAATCGAGATTTCCTTCTATTAAGGGTGCAGGTGGTCATAAAATACTCTAAGTTCTTATGATCTATATACACAGTAACTTTGTGAGCTCCTCCTTCTAGATGGTGACACTAGGTATCAAACGTCTCTAGTATGGGAAGAAGTTCTTTATCATGGATTTCATAATTAATATCTGGAGGGGAGAATTTCCTTGAATGATATGCAATTGGAAGTAGGTGTCCATCATCTTCATATTGGGATTAGAACGGCCCCTAGGTCAAAGTCTGAGGCATCTGTCTCTAGGAAGAAAGGCTTGCTAGAATTAGGATGAACTAGAATTGGAGCACTGGTGAATGCTTATTTCAACGTCTCAAAGGATTTTTTTGCTTCTTTGATCCATAAGAGTTTTGATTCTTGGTACGAGCTGTCACTATCTTGGAGTAATCTCTAATGAATCTCTTGTAAAAATTAGCAAACCCTAGAAAACATTGTACATCATGAACATAGGAACGTGGTTGCCATTCAAGGATTGTCTTGATCTTCTTAGGGTCCATAAAGATTCCTTTCCGTGACACAGTGTACCCTAGAAACTCCACTTTAGAATGATGGAAAGAGAACTTCTCCAGTTTTACATATAACCCTTTTTCTCTTAGTGTTTCTAGGACTATCTTTAGGTGATATTCATGATCCTCCAAAGTTTTGGAGAATATTAGGATATCATTGAGATATATTACCACAAAGGCATCTAACTACTCTCGAAAGATATCATTCATCATATGTTGAAAGACAACTAGAGCATTTGTGAGACCAAATGGCATAACTACATATTCAAAGTGCCCATACCTTGTTCGAAATGTTGTCCTCCACTCGTCTCCTTCTCTGATCTTGACAAGATTGTAGGCTCCTTGATGGTCAATCTTTGTGAAAAATTTTTCTTTTCTGAGGAATTCCAAGAGCTCTGATATATGTGGTAGAGGGTATTTGTTCTTTATTGTGACTTTCTTCAACCCACGAGAGTCTACACACATCTCGAGAGTCCCATCCTTCTTCTTTACAAATAAAATAGGAGCTCCTGCTAGAGACTTTGAGTGTTTGATAAACCCTTTTGCTAGATTCACATCAATGTTCTTGTATAGTTCTGTAAGTTCCACTCAAGATATTCTGTAGATTGGTCAAAAGGGTGGTTGTGCTTGCTCTTGAAGTTCTATGGCACAATCATAAGGTCTATATTCTAGGAGGATATCAGCATTCTTCTTTTCAAAAACATCTTCAAAGCCTTTGTATTGATTGGGTAACTACACTAGATCATCTTTCTTGGATTCTTGAGATGGTATGGCATAAATCAGACATGTCGATTCCTTCCTTACTACATATGGTGGGTTCTTCTAGATATCTGGATGGGTGATTTTATTCTTGTCCCAATTAATGTCCAGATTATGTTTCTTTAACTAGGGCATTCCAATGATAACTAGATATATTGGACTTGATATTACATTGAAACATATGTCTCACTCATGGTCACCAAGGTGTACTCTAAGTGGTATGGTTTCCATGGTTATATTCCCAGATGCTAGAGGTTGTACATCTACTACTTCAGCTACTACTTATTTGTTCCTTTGAAGTATAAGAATTCCACGTTTCTTAACCAATCCTACATCGATGAAACATGAGGAGGCTCCTAAATCTACTAGGGCTATAAGGGAAAGGGTCTTCTTGGGCATGATTAACTTGATAGGTGCAAGACATGTTTCTATGGGTGTAGCTAGAATTATGAGACCCTTTCTTATATCATGGTCTGGCTGTATGGTCTCTTTTAGAACTCGACTTCCTCATTTTCCTACTCTACAAGGGTGGCTACAACTCTAGAGTTTGTTCTCTTGTGGGGACAATTAACTGCAACATGCCTAGCGTTTCCACAATAGAGGCAAAATTTTTTATCTCTCCTTCTCTCTTTCTCTTGTGGTGTTAGAGGTTGGAACCTAGTTACATCCCTTTGCATAGGTTCAGGCATACACTCATCTCTAGGAGTGGGCTAGAAGGGTTTCCATAGTGAGGTCTTCCTTCTACTTGTTTTTCTTGTCTCCTTTTAGAAAGTTGGTTATCACATTGAATAGCTTTCATGATGTATTCATTGAATGTCTTACAGGCTAGCAATGTGGTCAGAAGTCCTTCACATCATCTCTTAAACCCAATCTAAATTGGCTTATAAAATAATCTTCGTGCCAAGTGAGATCACATATCAACTGCCTAAATTCTGATGCATAGGTAGAGGTAGGGTGGTTACCTTGCTATAGCTTTTGAAGTCTTATTTCTGCTACTAAATTTATGTCTACATCTCCAAATGTTATGGTGAGCTCTCAAAGAAACCCCTCATAGTCCTGTAGTATTGCTATGTTCTTCTCCAAGATTGGGGTGAACCATGATAATGCTTGGAAACTCAGAAAGCTTCCAATAATCCAAACCTTGGATGCTTTGTCAAGGCATTTATCAGGTTGCATACAGATGTACAATTTAACTTGCAAGAGAAATGTGTGAAACTTGGTGCGATCCCCATCGAACTTGTCTCGCATGCAAATCTTGGGTTCCTTCATGAACAATGTACTAGGCTATTGATTCACTTGAATACTCCCTTGACTTGATTGGATACTCTCGATTCATTCTTGTAATTCTCGAAGGAGTGCACCTACATGCACAAGACGTGCCATCTAGACTTGTGTCTATCAATCAGTTAGGTCCTCAACTTGTTGTTGGAAATTTTGAAGCGATGTTATAATCTCTTCATAAGTGTTCTCCATGATGCCTGGTCTTTGGATAGAAGCGATTCTTGCCAAAATGTCAAGGGAGCACTAGATTATGCTCTCTAACTACAGCAGACAAGATTTCAGAAATACACTTCTTATTAAAAGAACACCCATGTCACGGGAAAATGATACAAGAATATGTAATTGATACAAGATGTCCCACAACCCAGGACTGATAGGTATGAATAACTGGATCAAAGATTATACAAGATGTTCCACAACTCATGCTATGAGATTACAAGAGGACAATACTAGATGTCCAAGAACTAGACTAGACAAGACTAGAACAAGGAACAAGACAAGAACTAAAACTAGAACTTGGAGAGTACTTACTTGGCAGTCACGACTCCTTGAGCTCCCAAGACTGGTATTGGAGAGAGTGATTATGAATGTGGCCAACCCCTTCTTTTATAGGTTTTCAAGGGCAGTTCATGAAAGGTGATTAAAAATTAATGATGTCATCAATTCAAAACATGAGCTATGGATATCTGAATGAGGCAAGTAGAGAGTTGCTCTTAGGGTTTTGCATGCTTCAAGCATAATGGAAGCATTGTTTTCCCCAAATTTTGAACCAATCATGAGATATAGAAGTCACATGCAATCTGCGGTTCAAATGGTTTCCTTGTCCATGACAACTAGTAGAAGAGCTCCATTTACCTTTGCCCTTTACATTTTCCCTTCTAACTAGCCAGGAAAGCTTGATCAGCAACATGCATAATGGACATGTTCTACCTAAACTAATCTTCGTGCAATAGAATAGAGACTAACTCCTCAAATTTTAAGGAATTTGGATTATATTTCATCATCAAAGAAAGAGTAGAAGCAAAACTCTCTTATGAATTAGCAAGACCATTCAGAATACTCTCTACAAATGAACTGTCAAGCAAGAGTTCATGAGGAGAAATCAATTGTTCCTTCAAATCTTTGATCTTGGTTAGAAAAGTGTCTATGGAATCTCTTTCATTCATGTGCTTACTCTCCAACTATTTTTAGAGGTAAGCAACATGCACCTCATTCCTTGATTGGTATAAAGTGGTAAGTGTGAACCAGGCATCCTTAGCTATTTGGAAAGAGCAAATGTGAGGAATAAAGACATGTTTGATAGACAAGGCTATCAATGCATTTGGGTAGGAACCACAACATGAATAGGAACATGAAGAATATCACCATCTTCAATGTCGTTTGCATCACCTTCAGCAACTGTATTTGTAGGTGTAACAGGAAATTTTTCAACACCCTCCACAATGTTCCACACTCCTTTTGCAGCCAATACATGATGCATAATATAAGCTCACAATGGGTAATTGGTACCATCCAACTTATCCTCAACACCCAACATATGGAATACATCATTGCTTTCAGCCATGGCCACTGTCTAAAAAACTCTGATGCAGAAAACTCATTGTATCTCAAAAAGTTGAATAGAACTACCTACCAAGTTCTACTAAACTTGTAGCACACTTCGAGATGCTTATAATAGCAAATCAAAAGTTGTATATATCTTTGGCACAAAAGATGAAATTGCTTTCATACGTGCTGTGATTGTGCATTTGGAGGTTGAAACCAGCTCAGATCCTAATCACCCTGAGTATGCTCACCAAATTTCATGCGATTCTCAGACTATGACCGGAGTGGTGTCAATGATGCCTTCGATGAAGCGGAAACATGCTCTGATACCAATTGTTGAAGTTCGAGGTCTCCTAAAGCACCCAAACAACACAAGGAAGTAGAAGAAGCTTGGAGTACAACACACAATACTAAAAATGTATTACCACTAGAATGTACAAAGGTAAGTAACCCATTAGGGTTATAGGTGTATAGACAAGCCAGGAAAAAAAACCTCATATAGAGCAAAAAACGTGCCCCTCTGGTCCTAGTGTTTTTACATACATCAGTATCTAAATATATCAACAATAAGGTTCCTAGAGAAAAAATACATATATTCTTGATTTAAATGTTTCTTGTTATCCAAATGCATGGGTTCTTTTATCGAGAGAAAGAGAAATTCATAACATGATGAGGGATTCTACTTGCTAGAATGCATGGAAATATGGTGATACAATAGTGCATCAAAATTTGATGATATATAGAGATGCACTAAAAGTTAGAGTTTGTGATTTCCATGTTGGGTTTGTAGGGAATTCATAAATAAATCTTGATATTCAACAAATAGAATTATTATTAGACTCAAATGACCTCTCAAATGGTAAACCCTAATCTTTTTATAAAGCTTTAAGCTTATGAAGTAATGACTATATATAAAATATGTAATGAAAACATACCATTTCACATATATATTCTCTAAACTTTTTAAGGAAATGATCATTTCTCATGCTTGTAAAGAATACATTGAGTCATAAGTGGATCCAAGATAAACACTTTCCTTGAAACAATCTCTTCATATTTTTCAAGTATTACCCTAAAAAATAAAATCCATAGCATATATATCAAGAAAAATTTCAATTACTGAATAAATTATGAACTAGAGATAATACATGGAAGCTATGTTGAAAATGCTTTCTTATGGGTGAAGATTCTAACACCCCAATGCAACAATGGAAGATGGTTGCCCTCCACTAGGACCATAAGTAGTGATATGTGCTCACTATTCTGAAGCTTTCTTTGAACTTGTATATAGACTTAAAGTGCACTTTACATTAGACATTGGGGGCTATCTAACTAGATCTAGATCATCCCAAATGGATACTCCAGCTCAGAGAACCATCCTCTGCAAAATGGGCTACCTATTTGCAACACTCTCTTCCTATGTGCAAACATATAGCTTCATAAACTTGGCAATTCATCACAATTCACTTAGGCAAACAACTTGAGACTTTGGTAAACTTTGGAGCACTATATAAGAGACCAAGTGAAGCTTGAAGTTAATGAAAATGATTACAATGAGAGAGCAAACAATGCTCTACAATCTTGTACAATCAAATTTGGAAAAGACTAACTACACCTCTAGATTGAGAGGAGCAAAAGCATAAGAAAATGAAGTAAGCAAGCAAGGTTGCTGCTTGCTAGAGTTTATGACTTCAATATACTAAGTTGAAAACTTGTGGGATGCATACAACACAAGAAACAAAGGCACAATGGTTATTATATAGAGTTTTAATTTTCCTACAATCTAGCTAACCACCCACGAAGTCTTAATGCCTAGCTCCTTCATTCCAATGCATGCCTTGAAGTGTTGTAGCTTTACTCCATCCAAAGCTTTGGTAAGAATATCTGTATAATAGTCCTTTGTATTGACATGGACCATCTTGACATCCTTTGACATGATTTGTTGAGATGATGTGCTCCCTAATACAGTGGTAATGCACTTCTATATGCTTCAACCTTGCATGGAACATGGGATTTCAAGCCAAGCATATGCTACTTATATTATCACAAAAAATAGGTACTTGCTGAACTTGCAAATCAAGATCAACAAACAACTTCTTGAGCCACATAAGCTCACATGATATTTTTACTAAGCCTCTATACTCAGCTTTGATCGAGGAGAGAGCCACTGTTGATTGTTTCTTTGACATCCATGAGATGTTCTTCCCTAACATGATAACATATCCACTAGTGCTCCTCCTATCATCTTTGGAACGTGCCCAATCAGCATCACAATAAGCTTGTACATTTAATCCATCATCAAATGGATAATATAACCCTTCGTTCAATGATCCTTTGAGGTACCTTAGTACTCTTTTGGCTGCAACAAGATGAGGTACCCTTGGTGCTTGCCAAAATTGACATAACACTCCAACTACATGTGCAATATTGAGTCTTGTCATAGTAGCATACAAGAGGGACCAATTGTTCACCTATACATGGTCACATCCTTCACTTCTTCAACTTCATGAGCACTTATTTTAACATTTACTTTTAATGCATTTGAAATGGGCTTGCAATCACACAAGCCAAATTTCTTCAAAAGATCTAGAATGTATTTCCTTTGCATCAAAGTATATACCTTCCTCTTCGTATAGTACTTCAATACCAAGGAAGTACCTTAAAATCCCTAAATCACACACTTTAAACTCACATCCAAGCTTTCTCTAGATTTTCTTTATGTTGGCTTCATCATCCCCGGTAATGATCAAATCAGCAACATATATACAAATGAAAACAGTTTTGCTACCTTCCTTCTTCACAAAAAGTGATGGGTCTGCATGACTGATTGTATCCAAATTTTACCAAGTAGTCCACAAGTCTTTGGTTCCAACCCCTTGGGCCTTGCTTGAGTCGATAAGAGCCTCCTTAAGCATGCATACATGATGTGGAAACCTATCATCTTCAAAGCCTTGGGGCTGCTCCATGATGACTACATCTTCAAGGTCTCCATTTAGGAAAGCATTCTTCACATGCAAGTTGTACATCTTCCAACCTTTGAGGTTGAAATTGCAATCAAACTTCTTATGGTGGAAGTCTTAGCTACTCAAAAAATTTTCTTTTCAAAGTCTATTCCATAGGGTTGAGCAAAACCTTTGGCAAACCCACCTTGCTTGCTCCCATCTGCATGCTTCTTTACCTTGTATATCCATTTGTTGCCAATGACTTTCATGTCCTTTGTTCTTGCCACCAAGGACCAAGTATCATCTTCCTCAAGTGCCTTGACTTGCTCCTCCATAGCTTCAATGCATTCCCTATTCTTATGTGCTTCTTCAAAAAAGTTAGGTTCTTCACAAGCTATGACTTGACTCATGTAGGCATAGTGTCTTATAATGAATTAATCATGAGATAACCTCTGAACACGGTATTTAACCCTATGACCTTACCTCACCATTAGGTGGTAGGAATTTCCTGCTTCTTTGTTTAGATGCTTTATATCCTAGATTTTCTAATTTTTCCATACCTTCATCACTTGTAGATTCCATGTCTAACCATGGATGATCTTCCTCATTTCCTTTTCCTTTCCTTTCTTGATTCCTTCACTTGAATGAGCTTCATTCCTTGTCCTTCCATGCCAATCTGATGTAGTGATCTCCTTTGATGGTGTGCTTGAAGTTGTTGGACCACTCATGTCTTTGCTTTCTTGTTTCTCTTTGAACTTCTTCTCGGTTTCATATATATCATCAACCTATAACACATCTTTGCTACCATACCAAGGCAGTAACACATCAAATATAACATCACTAGACACTATAATCTCTTTGATGCAAGGATTATAACATCTAAAACACTTTTTCTCTAAAGACTATCCAAGAAATATACACCTTTCTTCCTTCAGGTCTAACTTAAGTCTCAATTCTTTTTTTTGTTTCCTTCTTACTGAAAAAACAAATAGGAAAAATAGCATACGCTTGTTATTATTTTACAAATGATAAACTCGAGAAATTCGGCCCAGCCATGATTTTTTATGAGCCCAATTGCTTGAATTGGTTGTGGCATAGATTTAGTTCACACGTTGTAGCTTTCAATCTTTTCTATATGAAACTCCCTTGTCTCTTATCAATCATGCGTATTTACAAAAGAAATAGGCCAAAAATCTCTAATTTCCTTATAATTTGATAAATGGTAGATTCAAGCAATTAAGCCCATCCAAGATTTTTTGATGATCCTAATCTCTTGAATTGGTCATGTCCTCAATTCATCTCATAACTTGAGTTTTTTTTTCTTATGCAATTTCCTTTTTCCTTCATCATTCATAGGTATTGGTAAAAGAATTAAGTAAAATCGCCTAGTCATTCTTATTATTTAACATATGGGTGACTCAAGTGATTGGCACCATCAATGATTTTTTTCATAAGCCTAATCGCTTCCATTGTTCATTTCCTAAACTTATGTGATTTGCAGAGTTTCGTTTCTCTTGTGTTAATGAAATTATCTTTTCCCCATCACATATAGAATTTCACAAACAGGCATTTTTTTGCACCTACGCATATGAGAGGAAGAAATTTTTCTAAGCAAAGGGAAGGTGAGAAGAAAAACTTTAGGGAATAAAGGAAATTAAAGATATACATTAAGTTATAGTCTATCTTCCAAAACTCTATGCCCCATCATTAAATGCTTCAACAGATGGTTTCTTCCTCTTGTACTTTACGCATGCATAAAATACAGAGGTCTCATATGTGAAATGTATTGTTGATTAGAGGAGGAATGAATATCTCAGACATAGAGGAGATTTTCCAAAATCAAGCTCATTCAAAAGACTCAAAAAAGACTAATGTTCTTTTTTATTCATTAAGTTTCTTGTTAGAAGATCTATAGAAACATCCATATATAATTTCTGTGAAAAAATGCCAAAAAATATTCAAACTTCTATTTGATATCATCTCTCTTTTGTTAGCTTCACAATAGAGTAACATGTCATTCTTCTTGTATTTAATCAACATTTTGGCCTAAAAGGATAATTTCTTATTACAATGATATTTAAATGACATGATGCCTATAATTTTAGTTTGTTGATAATATTTGGCTTATGCTCCTTTGTATTTATATTCTAAATACCACTAAAAATCTCTTTGATTGGATTACATTTTTTTCAATCATCGTCCCTTTCTTGTGTATCTAAATAATTTTGTGAGAGCTTGATAATGAGACTTTTTCCATCCCCTAATAGTTCCACATGGCAAGTGTTCCTTTTTCTTCAAAGGGTGGATCATGTAGAGAAAGAATATGCAATAAAGAAATAATGATAAAGATCATGAGATATTTATTGGAAAAAGTAATGCTAAACTCACTAATCTCTTTAAAACTCACAAAATACTAAATTATGCACTTTTGAAATAAATCACATACACATTATTAAAAAAACATGTGGCCTCACGATCTTGAAAAAATCATCTATTTTAAGCCACAACTCAATGCTTTTCTTTTCTATTTCTGCATTGCTTTCTACATTTGCTGTAACCTCACAAACGTATTTCCAACAATTCCACATTGCATTTATTTTTTTCTATGAGTTGTGAAACAATCTCCTTCCTTTTACACCTCCTATTGACAAATACTATAGCAGATCATCTTTAATTGTGCCGGCTTTGGATTTTTTATATTCCATTTCTTCAAGAAAATCTTCATGTTCTTTTATGAAATCATTTTTAAGAGTTGTAGGCTTGATGGAATAGCATAATCCCAATTAATGAAAAACTGACTTGTCAATTACGATTAGCTCTCTATGCAATGTCCATTTGTATACATTTCTCAATTTCATTGGAAGTTAAGGATCTCAAATGATGGCAAAAGATAAGAAATTATGTAGATTGATATTTTTTTGGAAAGGATCTTGCCTAACCTCATTTGCATGTATCCACCATTTTGTACATGACTTTCCATGTAGTATAGACAAGGCTACTTATAATATGTCTGGCAACTTATACCAAACATGCATTTTTGAGTCTTTAAGTCTCCACTTAGATGGCTCCCAATTTAAAATTTTCCACAATGCTTACTACTCAATAGCTCACCTTGATGTTGCCCTTGGATAACGTTTGGAATGTTGTTTTGTGAGAACAAGCACTTAAGTACTTTACGATTATCAGATGGAACTTGAGCGCACTCAACTCACCATAACTCCATTTCTAGTTGTACTTTAAGAGATGGACTATCCACTTTACCAAAGCTATAGTCCAAAACTCTGTTCATTAATGCAATACTAGTTCTCTCCATCTTTACATGTTTTCTTATTTCAATTTGATCAAGTTTTATTACAAATTGCAAAAGTGTTATCAGGATCTTCAGTGCACGCACACACAGAGGCAGAAAGAAGAAGAAACAGGAATCAGAAACAGAGAAACAATCGACACGATATTGGGTGCAATCTCCCCCCGTGTACTCTAATGGACGAGGCTCTCAGAGTACATGTATTTATAGGTTTATTTCTATTACATCCTGAAAATAGAAGTTACATGAGGGCCATCGCTTTAAGAAGTGACTTTTAGGAAAAATTACTTTATCTACAAAAGGCATCGCTTTCTAAAGCGAACCACTACTTTTACGACAAGATAAACCTAAATATAACTATTCTAGAAGTCTTCAATTTAGTCTTCGAATTTATTTATTTATGCGCATCCACTTGTATCCATGCCCTCATGCTTCTTCATGTGCTAGATCAAACACAACCACATTAAAACCTTTTGGACATTTAAAACATTAAAAAATCCATTTAACCTTCCATGATTCCATAGTATACAACATGCCTCCTAGTTGAAAAGCAACTAACCTTAGTTGATAAATATAAAAATAGACATGGATGATCAGTTACATATCCCATCAGTGAACAATAGTAAGCATGAACCATGTGGGAATGATATGCAGAAAATAAATGATCATAGTTAGGTGATAATTGTGTTTTAAATAAGTCAATATTCTAATTGATTTTCAAAAGTATATCTAAAGTATGATCCTACATACTAAATTCTATGTAAATGCATACAATCAACGAAAATTAAGCTACCAAAAAGATTTTTGTTGTTGATGTGGCTACTGCGAACGGATCCTCTTGATAAGCAATTGGTACTCATTCTCTGCATCGTGAGCAAAGGCAATAGCTTCATGAAGCGATGTAGGCTGGCATGAACGAAGCTTTGCTTGAACCTCCTTATATATCACATCATCATACTTCTTCTTCATAGTATCATTGGAAACATCTTCAAGCAAGCAAAGAGTTACTAAGTATTGGTAAAACCGGTCCATATTGGTTGTCAATGTATCACCTTCCATCCATGTAAATTTAGCCCACAATTGTGGAACATGTAGGTTGAACTGTAAAGGTAGAAAAGAATCCTTAAACTCTTCTTGAAAAGCCTTCCATGTGCATGGAAAATCTGCACTATGACAAAGATCATTCCACCATAGCTTCGCTCTTCCTACCAAGTAATTGGTAGCAAACTTGACTTTCTTATTTTTTGAATATGACTCATCGGAATAGAAATCATCGAATAGAGAGAGCCATGACAGGAAAAATCAACCATCCTTTCATCCATCGAATTAGAGCATATGATAGCGTTCTTGTATATCTTGTTGAATTGCTTGAAGTTCTTGTTGCATAATCTCTAATTGTTGCTTGAATGAGACCCGAGGTAAAGGTGAATTGCCAAAATCCTCCATTATTATAGGGTCCATAAATAGAAAACAAAATCCCTCTTTCAAACTATGTTGGATTCTCAATCTAATAGGGTACCTAAAAAGCTTGTTCCGAGAGCTTTCCAATGATATATTATATGCTAAAGTATGAGTTATATAGTGAAAGTTTATGCCCTTTTAATAATGCACTTCCCTAAGAAAAAGGACGGGGCGCGCTTCCACATGTGTGAGCTTCACTTGTGAATTGGAAAAGGAAGAGGGAGGTGAAAGTTGATGTAAATATCACAAAAGGGAGATAAAGTGATAACTCAAAGAGATGGGGTAGTGGTTAAAGTACTTCCCTTGTAAGTAGGAGATTGTGGATTCAAATCCCCCTACCTTAGGGAGTCTAAAACTCTCTATTTCCACTCAAAATTCAAATTGCCTCACGCTTAGCCAACGGCTGCCAATGGTCGCCAAGGGAGCCTTGGGTGCCAATGTTGCCAATGTATTGACTAAGTTCTTTGCCTCAGTCGACACCTTGGAGTAACCCGCAGGTATAAATGCAAGTATAAACGCAGGTGTAAACATAGGTATATTGGAAAAGGAAGAGGGAGGTGAAAGTTGATGTAAATATCACAAAAGGGAGATAAAGTGATAACTCAAAGAGATGGGGTAGTGGTTAAAGTACTTCCCTTGTAAGTAGGAGATTGTGGATTCAAATCCCCCTACCTTAGGGAGTCTAAAACTCTCTATTTCCACTCAAAATTCAAATTGCCTCACGCTTAGCCAACGGCTGCCAATGGTCGCCAAGGGAGCCTTGGGTGCCAATGTTGCCAATGTATTGACTAAGTTCTTTGCCTCAGTCGACACCTTGGAGTAACCCGCAGGTATAAATGCAAGTATAAACGCAGGTGTAAACATAGGTATAAATGCAAGTTCTGGTTCTGGAAGTGAAACTGAAATAGAGACAAAGACAGGAGTAAGACACATGTATAAACACAAGTATAAACACAGGTGTAAACGTAGATATAAACCTAGGTTCTGGTTCTAGATCTAAAATTGAAACAGAGATAGAGACAGAAGCAGAAGCAGAAGCGGAAGCGGACGCAGATGTGGATTCGGATTCGGATTCGGATTCCGATCCCGCACAGGGAACGCAAACAATCCCCTCGACAAACAATCTCCTCCGGGATGATACGAACCATGCTCTGATACCACTGTTATCAGGATCTTCAGTGCACGCACACACAGAGGCAGAAAGAAGAGAAACAAGAATGAGAAACAGAGAAACAATCAATGCGATATTGTGTGCAATCTCCCCCTTCTGTACTCTGATGGACGAGTCTCTCAGAGTACACATATTTATAGGTTTATTTCTATTAGGTCTTGAAAATAGAAGTTACATGAGGGCCGTCGTTTTTAGAAGCAACTCTTAGGAAAAACTACTTTATTTACAAAAGGTGTCGCTTTCTAAAGTGAAACACTACTTTTACAACAAGATAAACCTAAATATAACTATTCTAGAAGTCTTCAATTTAGTTTTTGAGTTTATTTATTTATGCACATCCACTTGTATCCACGCCCTCGTGCTTCTTCACCTGCTAGATCAAACACAACCACATTAAAACCTTCTAGACATTTAGAACATTAAAAATCCATTTAACCTTCCATGATTTCATCATATACAACAAAATGTCTAGACCATTCATTTTCTTTTGTATCAAGAATCGAACCATACATGTTTGAAGTCTCCTAATATCTATGCTTACATTGTTAAACTCATTCTAAGTGACATGTAAAGTTTATTTTCCTACCTCATAAGGCATGTTTCTATGAATTTGTTTATAATAAACAAATATGGACATTATTTTCTTTTTTCATGCAGAGCATATACTTTCCTACATGATGTGATATAGGCAATCCAAAGCTTTTTACTCTATTAGATTTAATAGTTTCACATCAAACTCTTGAAATTTATCTATAAACTTTTCCACTCACTTCAATGCCACCAGAGACCTTCTAAATTTGAAATGGGTCTAACAAGATATTGATTTCCTTCATTAGTCTCTTAAAAACAAACCATTTTAATCATGCATTCTTATCCAATTTCAATAGTTTCAAAACATGACTCTATCTGGTTTCCGATCCACGGCATCCGGAGTGTGGAGTCGTGGAACATTCAAAATGCCAAGAAGCTATGGAACAAAGGATTCAAAAAATGGAAACACCTCTGGAAACATGACACCAACAACTGGATCAACTTCGAGGATATTGACCCTCGCATAAACATCTCCTACGCAGAATGGAACACCTTGCAAAGTAGATGCCTCGCTTGGGATCGCCACAAGACGCGCCTTCTCATGGGACACGATTCACCGAACTCGATTGGTCTCAAATGGCACAACGGAAATAGCCTTCTCAAAATCCCGAACATCAAAGAAACAGCCGACCTCCAGACCAGCCTCAACAAGAAGTGGTGCCTGTCTTGGACGCGGCTTCGGTGGGACATGAAATTCATGAGTATCTGGCACCCCCTTATTGAGATTAAGAAGTCTGTCCTCTTATGGCAAATTCTTCATCGAGGAATTTGGACCAACCACAAGGCTAACAAACTTTGTGGGATCCCTCCTTGGTGCAAACGCTGTCACCGTGCTATCGAAGACGTCCCACACATCTTCCTTACTTGCCCCAACTCCTTCAGAATCTGGCAGACGGTTGGAATGAAAATCAGAATTCAAAAACAGCTTAATTGGAAACAAGTCCTTTTGGGAGAAGCGATCGGCTGCTCTGCGACACTCTGGAACGCCATCAGAGGGGAAGTCCTGTGGAAAATTTGGCGGGAGAGGTGTGCTCTCAACTTCGGCGACTCCCCCAGGGAGTGGTCGATTGAGAAATCACTCTTCCTCTTGGGCAAAAGGATTGTCAACAGCAAGAAGTCCCCCCCCTTCAGACACCATCAAGTTCTCCAGCTGATCAACAACAAGCTTAAACCCAAATGGGCCCCGCATGAGGGCGACGAGAGGGTGATTAACCTTCTCTGTAATGCAACCAAGGATCCAATCAAGCTTCCCCTGCTTTGTGGGATTTGGGGGGTCCCGTGGGCACTAGTCCCCTTCTATTGTACCTTTGTTTCTTAATTTAATTCAAGTCCGGGAGAGTAGGCTATTGCCGAACTTCCTTTACGTTAAAAAAAATAGTTTCAAAACATCATAGTGATTCGTAATGTCAACTGTTTTTCTTAGTCCTTCTTATATAATGTTTTTGTAGATACTTAAATAGTACATGTCGTTGTTTGAAAATTCTTAGAGCCTTAAAGAATATCCTTACAAACCATCATCAGCATCTCTTTGAAATCTAAATAGATCGTGATGATTATGAAAAGGTGGGTATCTTTCAATTCAAGGATCCACTCGATAAATAATTACATCTCTCCACATGTCTATATGTTTTTTTACCTTGTTTGCATAATGCATTAGCTTCACAAGCTTGTAGATCTCTTTGGAATACCTTTTGCATTGTTGCATACTCATGAATTAGCACAATACTTTTATGGAATTTATATCGCAAAATCTTTCTCATTGAGAGTTTATTGTGAAGGTGTTTACTGGTAGGCATCTAGAACTATAAAGAAGAGAGTATTCTAAAGATCTATTTTTGGGACTACAATAAAAAGGTAGAACATGTCCTTAAAACACATTATATAGTTTGAAGAACAAGATGAAAAAGTTAAAATTCATCGAACATCCAATGGACACAAGCTTTGAGGCATATGGCTTTTCATGATTTTAGCACGGAATTTTTCACTCTTTGAAAAAAATATATATTCGTGTAAGATATTTTTTAAATGAACCTACGCACACATTTTTAGAGATTATTTGACAAAATGTATCTAGATTAATCACAAATAAATTTAATCCTTACACGAACCATTTTTTGTGATTTTTTTCTCTAATTCCATAGTGGCTTTCGAGATACGGACTGACGTCTCCATAGTGCATCCAACTTCTTCTCTCTTGATTCTAAATAAGATCTTTAGCCACCACCTCCACATCCAAAATGCCTTAATTCTCCTTATCCGTGTTGAAAGCAAATCGATTTCTTTTTTAATCTTGCATACCCCCTTTTGCTAGAGTCTATTGTGTACAAAAAGTTTCTACAAGATCTCTCTAGCTTAAGGAGCTCATTGTTATCGAGCATATAGTACGCCACAAAATATATCTTGGAAAACATTAAAAATGTTTTTAACAACATAGTTTTTCTACACACATTAATCTACATGCACTTCCAAAGGCCGACGCGAAAGGGCTTGGTTTGTGGATCAATTCGACCATCATGTACATGGCACACATAGGGTGTTTGTGGACGGCTCCAACGAACATAAATTCAAGGAAAGTGAGTAGTTCAAATTTCTTCTGCGTCCTCTAATCATTAAGGATTATAGGACAACTTTCATTGGCATGCACGAACAAATATCATCGTTTTTAGGGAACCCATATTATCATTCGTATAGGACAAATTTAAATCATGCAAAATGTATGTATGCACATTCATTGTAACCGAAGCAGAATCAGTATTTTTCTCATGTGCAAATGTGTAACAAAGTAACGAGATTCTAAATCTATTGAAGTGCTTTCTCATTAGCCTTGCGATATAATCTTGGGGAAATTACTTCTCCACGTGCTCAAAATTCATTCTTAGCATGATGGAAAAACATATTTTCATTCATGATCGTTGAATTTGAGAGAAAACCATATCAACATGTACCAAGGATACATATTATCACTCATGGTTGAACTCAGTAGAAGCTATATGTGTAAGAAAAATATAGAAGTTCTCCTCAAGAATCAAAACACCAGTTCATTTATGTTCATATCACAGCATCTAGTCTTGTCTAGTCGTGAATATCTGGTCAAGCAACACTTGATGCTATACGTTTTTCTATGAAGTAGCATTCTCAATATGAGTTAAACCTTCAATCCTACTCTCTTTTCAGTGAGTAAACTAATTTAAAGAAGTACATAAAAACATAAGTGTTGAAGTTGGGAATAAAAACATAATCTAGATATATTTAGAGCGGCGAGTTTTAAACTCGAAGAATTCATATTAGAGTATCAGACTCTCATTCCACATGGATTCTTATACATGCATAAGTATGCGCGTCCATTGACTTTGGTCGCCGCTTCAAGTTTCATATGAAAATCGATGAGCAAAATTGTTTGTTTAACAATGTTCTAGAGCATGAGAAATCAACATTTTTTTTTAATATAAAGGAAATTCGGCCTTAACCTACTCTTTCAAACTTGTATAAAATTAAAGGAAAAGAAAAGTACCAATGTAGAAGATTAGTGCCCACGGGACCCCCCAACTCTCACAAAGTAGGGGTAGATCTTATAGAGTTTAGATGGCATTACAAAGCAGGTTATGTTGGTGCAATTCAAGCCTTCACATTTGGCTTGGAACCCTTGAAGGATATTTCTACATGAAGCAAGAGTCATAGGAACTTATGCTTATGACTTCTTACCATTTTATCTCTTGTAAAAGTCTAAGTGACTAGACATCTTATGTAATCACACCTACTTGTTTTAGTCGTGGAAATTAGATCTTGTAATTGAGAGAATATCTCAATCAACCCTTTTAGGTGAAAGATTCTAGGAGATTGATTTAAATTCAAATTCAAATCATCTCTCAATTCCTATAAAAACTACAAGAAAAAAAGTCGCGTTAGTTCTTCACTCATCCCGAGGCATTTCTGTATCAATCATTGAGTGTGTGAGGTCTACTTCATAGCCTACACCTCTGAGTACCATTTGGCTATGTGTATCATGCCAATGGGAATGTACATTTACATAATCTAATACAAATACTTACATTCATCTACTCTGTGATTCTCTGAGTTGTCTACTCCAAGTCTGTCAACTTCAACAGAGCATATCTCATTGGTTTCTCAACCAAAGCTAGTGATTCAAAGCACATTGGATTCAGCTTGAAGTTGTCTACACACCTACAAATTTTCAAGTCAATTGGTTCAGCCATTACAGAGAAATCTTAGTCGAAGTGCTCACTGGTCTGTGACTGCAGAGCTCCTAAAATATCGGGGGTAAACTTTATTTTGCTAAAGTGATTTCTCAGAGTATGGTTTGACATTTCTTCTCACTCTACTTGAAAATGATAGCTTGTTAAGCTAATTTAGTATGTCCAGAAGGAATTTGATCAATTGTAAGTGTGCTGGTCATAGTGAGTGAAAGACTGAGCAGGTGTCAATACCAAAATAGCAAGTTTTCTTGGATTTTTGAAGTCTCAAGTAGTCTGTTTTGATTTGATCATTACACATATCATTTGCAAAGTACATATATGCTTTCTTGGTATCATTTGGAAGCTAAGCAAGTATATTAATCATTCCTGGAGTCAAAGGAGGGCTGGTGTAAAGCAGGTTTAGCAGCACCTACTCAATCTCTGAGTGCATCCAACCATCCTCTCCCAACAGTGGTATCAGAGCAAATAAGGTAACATGGGAGATGGTTTTCCTTCATTCATTGACAAATTGGATAGGAACAATTACCAAGCTTGGTCTCTAAGGATGAAGACCTATCTACAAGGAAGAAGCTTATTTGGATTCATCTCAGGAGATGAGGAATTGCCTTCATTCAAAGCAAGAGGACTACCCACCAAGGATGAACTTGAGAGGCTCAACACATGGTGTGCAAAAGATGCATTGGCAAGGTCTTACCTTCTTAACTCTATATCTGATTTCCTTTTACCTCATATTAGGAACTGTAAGACTTCCCAAGAGACTTGGGAAACCTTGTCATCATACTTCTCTTCCAACAAAAGGGCTAGGAAGAATCAACTGTGGATTGAATTCACAACCCTTAGGAAGCAGCCCAAGCAATCAGTCTCAGAGTATGTGACCAGGATTAAAGATGTGGCAGACCAATTAGCAAGCATTGGAGAGGAGATTGAAGAGGAACAAATAGTAAGGCAAATAACAAATGAACTCAAGGCAGATGATAAGTGGGAAAGCTTCACCACTGCAATGGATCTCTACATGGACATGCATACCCCAGATCTCACAACTCTCATGCGCCAACTCTTCACACATGAAGCAAAGTTTACAAAGGCTGGAGATCAATCAAAAGGTAACAACCCCTCTGCTCTATATACTGATAAGAAGATTAAGGATAAAAGTAAAGGCAAGAAGCAAGAAGAAGAAGGCTCTACCTCCCAAGCTAACTATGCAGGGAGAGGTAGATCTTCAAGAGGAAGAGGCAGAGGTGGTAAGTCAGGCAGGAGGAGACCCTACAACTCATCACCATGCAACATTTGTGGATTGTCTAACCATACCACAGATGAGTGTTACAGAAACTATAAGAATCAAAGAGGAAGAGGCTATCAAAGAGGTGGATACTCTCAAGGTAGAGGCAGGTTCAACCAACACCAAGGCTACAATGGATACAACAATCAGTACAACAACAATTACAACCACAACCACAATAATAACTACCAAGGTGGATTCAGAAATAGAAGGGATTACAACAACTACACAGAGGAGCAAGATGACTCCCTATTGATCATGAATATGACTTCTAAGTCAGGTATCAATGATGATCACTTATTCTATATTGATTCAGGATGTTCTAATCATGTAGCTGGCAATGTGGCACTACTTTCTGATTTGGAAGAACCCAAAGGCAAACATCAAGTGCAGACAGGTGATGATACTAAGCATTCTGTTGTAAAGATTGGTATTGTAAAGACTAGTGATGGTAATCAGAACTTATTGAGCAGAGTACTTTATGTCCCAACAATCACCAAGAACTTAATGAGTGTAGGTCAGATTGTGGAAAAAGGTTTACAGGTCAGGTTCAATCAACATGGAGCATATGTGGAGGACCCAAGACATGGATTCAGAAGGATAGCCAAGGGAGAAAAATCAGGTAGATTGTTTACTTTTGAGCTAGAGGACACAAAGAACATTGCTTTATACAATTACAAGGATCAAACACTTTCAGAATTAGAAATATGGCACAAGGGGTTAGGTCACATAGGTGAAAGGACCTTAAAGCAAATGTGCAGGGATCAATGTGTGCTTGGGATACCTAATGTATCCAAGCAACACATGATTTACAAGTGTGGAGCTTGTCAGTTTGGTAAGTCACACAGGTTGCCCTATTCAAAGAAAGGTTTTATGCATGAAGACTATCTGCAATTGGTGCATACAGATGTTTGGGGACCTAGCAAGGAACCATCCATTTCAGGATCAAGGTACTATGTGTCCTTCATTGATGATTATAGCAGATGGAATGTCTTATACTTTATGAAGCATAAGGATGAAGTATTTAATTGTTTCAAAAGATATCTTGCACTAGTTGAAAATCAAACAGGTAGAAACTTGAAAAGACTAAGGTCAGATGGGGGAGGTGAATACTTCTCAAATGAATTTGAAGACTTCTTGCAGGAAAGAGGCATCAAGAGGGAGATAACTACAAGGTACTCACCTGAACAAAATGGGGTAGTTGAAAGAAGGAATAGACTCATTGTTGAAACAGCTAGGTCTATGCTTAATGAAAAAAAGTTGCCAAATTATCTTTGGGCAGAGAGTGTATCTACTACCACCTATCTCATTAACAGGTTGCCATCAAAGTCACTTGATGGAATGACACCATATGAATCTTGGCATGGTAAGAGACCATCTTTGGATCATTGCAAAATCTTTGGTTGTATTGCATATGTGCATATTCCCTCACAGGTAAGGGGAAAGCTAGAACCTAAAGCTGAAAAATGTATCTTCATTGGTTATGACTTGAACCAGAAAGGGTACAGATTCTACAACCCCTCAAACAAAGGTTTCAAGGTAAGCAGAGATGTCATCTTTGATGAGAATGACTCATGGTATGAAAATGAATGTAGGAAGGCTAGTCTACCTTATGACATGGAAGAAGACTTCCCCAAGCTCACCAAGGAGGAACCAATTCAGAAAGAAGACTCAAGTTCAGATGATGATGACACAATTAATCTTGAGGAATTCAAGGCATGGAAGTCTAAAGGAAAGATGAAAATGAAGAAGCTAGAGGATATACCAGAATCCTCAACTCAAGCAATGAGGAGATCTCAGAGAGAAAGTAAGAAGCCTATCAGATATGGGTATGATACTTCTCTTGTAACTAAGCATTATGTATATCTTGCAAGGGAGACACATAATTGTATACATAAATTTTTACATGTACAAACATATATATACATACATAAATTCATATCTATATATATATATATCTATATATATATATATATATATATATATATATATATATATATATATATATATATATATATATATATATATATATATATATATATATATATATATATATATATGTATATATGTATATATGTATATATGTATATACACACACACATATATATATATATATATATATATATATATATATATATATATATATATATATATATATATATATATATACACACACACACACACACACACACACATATATATATATATATATATATATATATATATATATATATATATATATATATATATATATATATATATATATATATATATATATATAAATATATAATGAGAGACACATACTCACACATACACATCATACACATATATGATGGAGTATATCCACTCCTAGTTGCAGCAGAAGAATGATAGCCCCTTCCTAGGACTAAACACTTCACTACCACAATCCACCAAAAATTTAATTTCTCTCTAGAATTGAGGACTGAACTTATGACATTTTGCACACTAAAAATATACTGTTTAAGCTTTCCAACAAGCCATAGATCTCTCCAGTTGGAGAATGTGACCTATGTGAACCTCCTTGTACAAGAGAGACAAAAATCCACACAAACACATAGCTATCACTTATGTGTACCTCTTCACACACATATGTTGCGGAATATGCAGAGACAGACTAGAGAGCTTTCAAGCTCAATATAAAAAAGGATAAGGAGCACTTGATACTAAGATTACATTCAAATGGAAGCTTACAACAAGATCTTTAAGATGAGCTATCTTGGGCATGAAATGGACAACTACACAAAGAGATATATACGATACAAAATCTCAGCCAAAGTGAAAACTTCAGTATGGAGGGGGGCTAGCTTAAACCTGAAGTATACACTCCCAATGAGAGTTTGAAGATGCACAGATGGAGCTTGGATGGCCATGACATTCTTCCAAGCTATTTGCTTATATAATGCTCTAAACGTTGGTGAAGAATTTCAACTCAAAGCATGCCTCAAGCTCCCCCACTTTTCTCAATCAAGGTAGATGGAATCTTGAGCTAAAAAAGCCGTGGAAAAGTGGTTGTAGACTTTACCAAAAAGTGAAATGATGTGGCACTTGAGTTAAGCCATGGTTCACACACATTTGAGCTTGCACATTTCTAACACTCCCCCTCAAGCTCGTGTTAGTCTCTGTTGATCTCCTTTATGTTGAGGTTGATCTTCAACTTTTCCAACATGCTTGCATCCATGAATTTGTTCATGATATCTACAACTTGCTCCTTTGTTTTGATGTACTTTATGTCTACTCCTTTGCTAGTACTTTCTCTCTGATGAAGTGCTAATGTATCTCTATGTGCTTGCTTCTTTCATGGAACATAGGGTTGCTTGCTAGATGAATGCTTGACATGTTATCTCCAAATAGAGGGAACTCTTTGACCTCCACATCCAAGTCTTTGAAAAGCTTCTTGAACCACATGACCTCACATGTAGCAAGTGCTAAAGCTTTGTACTCAGCCTCAGTAGATCATAATGCAACTGTAGGTTGCTTCTTGGACATCCATGAAATGACTCTTTGACCTAGCATGAAGACAAAGCCAGATGTGCTTCTTCTATCCTCCTTTGAACCAGCCCAATTAGCATCACCAAATCCTTGAGGTTGTAATACATCTCCATAAGACTAGTATAAACCTTGGTTGACCGTGTGCTTGATGTACCTAAGCACCCTCTTAGTTGCATTCATATGAACATCAATTGGTGAATTTAGAAATTGAGATAGAACTCCTACAACATAAGACAAGTCAGGTCTTGTGATGGTAGCATAATTAGGGTTTCATTATGCTTTTACATGCCGAAATATCTTCAAGAGGGTTGTCCTTCACCTGCACATAACTTAGTGTTTTGATCCATAGGTTGTGTGAGTGGCTTACATCCACTCATACCATACTTATAAAGTACATCTAGCAAGTATTTCCTTTGAGAAAGGTAAATGCCATTTTCCACATAAATAATTTCAATCCCAAGAAAGTATTTAAGAACCCCAAGATCTAAAACGTTGAATTCATCTCAAAGCTTCGCCTTGATCCATGTGACACCTACATCATCAACTTTTGTTATAATCAAGTCATCCACATATATGCATACAGAGACAACTAGTCCTCCTTTCTTCTTGAGGTATAAGGAAGGATCTCCATCACTTGGCTTGTACCCACACCTACACAAATACTCCACAAGCATTTGATTCCATGCCCTAGGAGCTTGCTTTAAACCATACAATGCTTTTCTAAGTTTACAAACAAAATTTGAATATTTAGGGTTCTCAAACCCTAATGGTTTAGTCATGAAGACTCTCCCTTGCAAATCACCATTAAGAAAATCATTCTTTACATCCAATTAATATATTGGCCACCTCCTAGATGTGGAAACCCCAATGATTTCCCTAGTTCTGGTCATCTTTGCAATCGGGCTGAATGTTTCTTCATAGTCAATCCCATAGGATTGAGCAAATCCTTTTGCCACAAGCCTTGCTTTGTACCTAGCAATTGAATCATCAAAATTTCTCTCACTTTATAGACCCATTTGTTACCAATTACCTTCATCCCTTCTTGTCTTGGAACAAGACTCCATGTGTTGTTGTCTTCAAGGGCTTTGTACTCTTCTTCCATAGCTTCTTGCCACTCATTTGTGTCTTTGGCCTCTTCATAGGTAGAAGCTTCATGATCTTTGATAACCTTAGTCAAGAAAGCATAATGCTTAACAATATAACTATCATAAACAAGCCTTGAGATTGGATGTTTTACCCTTGTTGAACTCCTTTCTTCTCCTTTTGGTGGAATGAACCTTCTTTGCCTTGGTGCCCTTATTTCTACTTTTGATGTACTTCCCTCTTCGAACATAGGTTCTTCAAAGTCTTCAACTTCATGTTCATCTTGATCAAGCTCTACCAATCTTGCCTTTTCTTTATTCACTAATTGATGGGCTGAATCCATGCTTGAATCTTTTGAATACATAAAACACATCTTATTTTCGCTTTATACAATACAACCATACTTTTCTTGAGTAGTCATCTATGAAGGTTACAAAGTACCTATTACCTGCAAGAGAGGGCTCTTTGGTTGGCCCCCACACATCTCTCTGCATAGGGTCTAACACATCATGTGCTACATATCCACTCTTCTTGAAGGGCTGCCTAGTAGGCATGCCTAGTTGACAAGCTTCACACATCTCATGCAACATTTGTAATGAAAAATGTGGTAAATCTCTTACCGATTGCCTTTGCATGTTGATGTGACCACACATTTTATGCCACAAATCAAAATCTCCAATCTTCTTGCCACCATAGGTGATGAACATTGCCTTCTTGGTTTATGCTTTGCCAATGTCAAGAGTGAACATCCTTCCTTCTGTCTTTCCTTTGGCTATCAGCTCATAGCCATTACTTGGGTCTTCAATAAAGCATCCTTTGTGGTTGAACTTGATTTGGTATCCCTTTTCAACCATCTATCCAACATAGATTAAGTTCTTTTTAATAGTACGAACATGCAATACCTCTGACAGTCCTTTTGCTTTGTGGTTTCCTTCAAGCTTCACATCTCCCATTTGTTGTATCTCATGCTTCGTGTTGTCTCCTGTCTCCACAAAGCCTCTTTGATTTGATGCTTGAAGATTGCTAAAGTACTCCTCTTTACTTGACATGTGGTTACTACAATTACTATTTATATACCACACCTCTCTCATGAGGAAGGAGATAAGGAAGAGACCTCACACACACTCTCACAATCAAAGAGAACCACACACTCAGATTGAGGCAAGGAAGAATGATCTTCTTCTTCTTCTTCTTCTTCTTCTTCTTCTTCTTCTTCTTCTTCTTCTTCTTCTTCTTCTTCTTCTTCTTCTTCTTCTTCTTCTTCTTCTTCTTCTTCTTCTTCTTCTTCTTCTTCTTCTTATTCTATTACATAAAAAGGAATGTACAAGAATGACCTAAAAAACAAGAATACAACAAGTGCAATATATAAAGATCAGTACATAAGGAAAAACCTACAGTCCGCGAATGAGTGAGCTGGTAAGGAACAAATGTGCCATCACTCTCAGTAGATAAATCTAATAAAGCTCAATGAAGTATCCCTAACATATACCGACCTAACCACTATACATGTTAGAAAAACGAAAAACTGATACGTGTCATCTTGGATCATCACATGTTGACTTGATATCTCAACACTCCCCCTCAAGCTCAACGTCATGTCCTCTAATCCAAGCATCTTCCGAAACTTCTTCATCTTCTATGCTCCAAGCGCTTTAGTGAAAATATCAGCAACCTTCTCATCTGCTCTCACATAAACAAGATCAATATCACCTGCTAACACCTTCTCTCTAATGAAGTGATAATGTACCTCTATATGCTTTGTTCTAGCATGAAAAATAGGGTTCTTTGCTAATCATAGACTGCTAGGATTTTCACAATAGATAGTGATAAGGTTTTGCACTTCCACACCTAAATCTATAAGGAGCATCTCCAGCCATGATGCCTCACATGCTATCATTGTAGCACCTCTATACTCAGCCTCTGTACTCGGCAAAGAAACACTGGGTTGATTCTTACCTCCAAGTGAGAATAGAAAGCCACTAGTAGATCTTCTATCTGTAGTACTACCAGCCCAATCTGCATTGGTGTATGCATTAACCTGCAAATCTACATCAGCTTCATAAAACAATGCATAATCCAAATTAGCATTCACATAACATAGAGTGTAACTTAGAGCATCCAAATGTGGCTTCCTAGGAACCTACATAAACTGACTTTCAAGTCCAATAGTATAGCTTAAATCAGGCATTGTAATTGTGAGATATATAAGACTTCCCACAATTTTCTTATACATAGTAACATTTTCCAATGCTTCACTTGATGTAGTATCCAACTTCAAACTCTGATCTAATGGCATAGAAATCGGCTTACAATCAGCCATACCATACTTTTGTAGCATATTCAAGGCATATTGCCTTTGTGACATCCATATACCTGTTTCTATATGTATAAATTCAATGCCCAAGAAGTTGCACAGCACACCAAGGTCTTTCATGTCGAATTCCTGCATAAGAAGTTGCTTTACCTCTTTAATGCTTCCTTCATTATCACCACCTACAATCAAGTCATCAACATAAATAGCCACAACTGTGATGCCATCATCACCCTTCCTTGCATATAGTGAATGATCTGCATCACACATAGAAAACCGAATGGTGGTTAAGTAATCAGCAATCCTTGCATGCCATGCAGGAGGAGCTTGCTTCAGTCCATACAACGCCTTTTACAACCTACAAACATATTCTGGATGCTTTGAATCTTCATATCCTTGTGGCTCGTCCATGTATACTTCTTCCTCTAACTTACCATGTAAGAAAGCATTCTTCACATCCATCTCATGCAAAGTGCATCCTTTTGTTGTAGCTAATGCAACAAGTGTTCTCACAGTAGACATTATAGCTACAAGGCTTAATGTTTCCTCATAATCAATGCCATATGTTTGTGCATATCGTTTTGCTGCTTTGTACCTAGTTATGCTACCATGAGCATTGTGCTTTACCTTGTAAACCCACTTACAGCCTATGGGTTTCTTCCCTTGTGGCAATGGAACCAACTTCCATGTATCGTTTCCATAAACTGCAACCATCTCCTCATCCATAGCTTTTTCCCAATTTGCATTTCCAATTGCATCTTGAAAGCAAGAAGTTTTAGCATCTTGTATTACCTTGGTCATGTAGGCACAATGACGAGCCATATAACTGTCATACATCAATCATTTCATTGAATTCCACATCCTCCCAGATCTTCTTGGTCTTGGGTCACTTCTCCTTGTATCATCTGCATGTGCCTTTCTTACTCCTAGAGTCTTCACAAAGGGCAATCCAAGTTCCTCATCAAGACTCTTTTCTGAACTACTTGAATCTCCATCGACATCTTCAAAATGTGCACATGTTTTATGACTAGTAGAAACCGTTTCTTTACCTTTCTTGGATGTATTTGATGAACTTCATGGACTGAAATTTCCATGCAATCTTCCACTCCATGGATTTGAGTTGGAACTATTGCTTGGTGATACATCCGGTCCACTCAAAGCTTGAGATTTTGCACTTGATTTTTTAGCATTTTCTTTGTCATTTGTTTCAAGATTCAGTCCTTCTTTGACATCTGCATAGAAGCTTAACATTTCATCAAATATCACATCTCTGCTCACCTTCACCTCTCATGTGAGTGGGTTATAACATTTATATACCTTTTTCTCAAGGGAGTATGCAATGAAGACACATTTTTTTGCTTTTGGGTCAAGCTTTGTCCTCAATTCATCTAGAACATGTACATATGCAATACAGCCAAAAACTTTCAGATACGATAAGTTTGGCTTTTTACCTATAAACTTCTCTTCATGTGTAGTTTGATGTATGGTAGTGGTCAGAGTTTTATTCATGATGTATACGGCAGTATGAATAGCGTATCCCAATAACAATGAGGCATATTCTTCTCAGCCATCAAGGCTCTTGCTATTTTTGCAATATGTCTATTTTTGTATTTAGCTATGCCACTCTATTGTGGTGTGCACCTACATGAAAACTGATGCCAAATTCCATGATTTTTTAGAAAATTGATGAATTCATTTGACATGTATTTAGCTCCTCCATCAGATCTTAATGTCTGAATATATTTCCCTATCTACTTTTCCACCAAAGCTTTAAAAATCTGGAAGTGAGTGAACACCTCACTCTTCTCTTTCATGAAATATACCCACATTTTTAGTGTATGGTCGTCAATGAAAGTAACATAAACTTGCAACCACAATAGATGTGGTCTTTGCACGACCCCAAACATCTATATGTACTATTTCTAGTATGTTCTCACTAATATGCTTGTCATGTGGTGGAAATGATGCTCTTGAGTGTTTTCAAAATTGACATGCTACACATACCTTTTGCATCTCTGCAACCTTGAAATTTGGGAGTCCATGGACAATCTCCTTTTACTGCATCAATTTCAGCCTTTGCACGTTTGCATGTCCAATCCTTTTGTGCCAGATCTCTATATCAACAAGGATTCCTACACGTTTTGCAAACATGGCTGCATTCATTTTAGGAATTTTCTCATTTAAGGTGAACATCCTTCCCACTTTTTTTCCTTTGGCAATCAATCTTCCATCCCATTTGTATTCTTTTACATATAACCCATCAACATTGAACTTGACTTGTAATCCCTCATGAACCATTTGTCCAATTGAAACCAGATTCTTTGTTATATTTGAAACATGCAGCACATCAGCAAGATGTTTTACCTTCTTGTCCTCCATAGACAATGCTATGTTTCCTGTCCTCTTCCACTTCTGAAACCTCTACCTCTACCTCTTCCTCAGGCAGAGTAGAATACCTGCTCACAACTAGATTTTCCTTAGGATTATGAATCCTCACCAAGATTGTTTTCTTCAATAATCAGCATAGACTCTCGATCAGCAAAATTCATAATATTTTCCCTAGTCTGTATAGAAGTTCTGAATTGCTTATATGGAGCTCGTAAACCACAAAGTCACACTTCCACCTTATTATCATCATCTACATTCACGTCAATAGATGCAAGTTACTCACATATGCTTTTGATTTTCAAGGTATAGTCACTTACCAACATGCTCTTCTTTTCCAATGTATGCAGCTCGTTCTTGAGTTGCAATTTTTGTGCCTTTGTATTGGTCTTATACAATGTGACCAAACTATTCCAAGCCTCTTTCACAGTCTTGGCATCCTTTATGTTCCCAATCATGCTACCCTATATGCTAATAGATAGCCAATACATTACCTTTCTTGCACCTTGATTCCATTGCTCATATGCTCTTGACTGTTCTACAGTCGGATTCCTCTCTGGTCATTGGAGAGCATTTTTATTCTCTCCTTTGATGTAATTCCAATAGCCTTTTCCCATCAGGAAATTCATCATTCTCAATCTCAAAGCATGGAAGTTGTCCTTGCCCAACTTATCACTCATAAGCTGACTTATTTCATCTGTGTTTGCCATTTTTGTAGCAATTCGCAACACTCCAAAACACTACAAGCAGCACTTCTGCTTGAACATTGTTGCACTATGATGTGACAATTTGATCTAAAAAAAACAAAATTTTTGTGTATCAATACTCCACCAAATCACTTGAAATTCTAGATCTAGAATATATGAGTGTTTTCAAACAGGATGCAAGTTACAATTTTTGAAACTAACATTGTTTTTTTATGGACCCCACCTTACAGGCTCGAAATGGAGGTCGAGATGGCTGCGAAACTTTGATTTGAAAATAACAAGTGATCCTAAAGGGATAACTCTCGAAAACATTTTGAGGTCTTCTACCTTCATGCCAATTTTTGTAGCAATCTAAGGTTGTTTGTGAATTGTGCTTTCTCCATGCCGTCTCATGTACTCTTCTTTGTCCGCCTTCTCCACAAGCTCTCTACAGCCACACTAGTTGTGATACCATGTCACGAGGAAGGAGATAAGGAAGAGAGCTCACACACACACTCACAATCAAAGAGAAGCACACACTCAAACAAACTCAAATTGTGGCATGGAAGAATGATCTTCTTCTTCTTCTATTACATAAAAAGGAATGTACAAGAATGACCTAAAAAACAAGAATACAACAAGTACAATATATAAAGATCAGTACATAAGGAAAAACCTAATGTCCCCGAATGAGGGAGCTCGTAAGGAACAAATGTACCATCACTCTTGGTAGATAAATGAGCTTGATATCTCAACAACCTCATCATGTGGTTGACCTTCACTTTTATGCTTCATAGCTAATAGATTATCATTTTTCGAATTTGTTGAGGAGTTAGCATAATTACCTTGCCCTTTGTAATTGTTCCCACCTTACGTTTGCCAACAATCTTTGGCATAGTGTCCTTGCTTCCCACAATTGAAGCATCCATTTGAGTTGAAGAAGCCTTGACCTCCATATCTTCCTCCTCTACCTCTTCCTCTTCCTCTTCCTCTTGATGATTGACCTTCATCTTGGCTTGATTGACTCCCTTGATAGCTTGGGATGCCTTGTTGGTAGTTGCTTCTACCTCCTTCTCTTGAAGCACCTCTATTGCCTTTGCCTCTTCCTCCTTTTCTTGCATAGAAGAATTGGTCTTGGTTGCCCCTTGACTTCTTGCCTCCATGGTTGAGCTCCTGAGTCACCATAAGAGAAGTAATTTTCTCAAAATCTGGTAACGAATCGATTTTTGATTGATTCAAGTAGTACACATTGTTTTCTATATTTCAAATTGCTAGAAAATTTGAGGATACCTCTAAATATGTAGATAACTAGACGTGTAAAGATGGCCAATGGATGATTGCATTATACGAAAGGACACGTTCAGAACCTTGCATTTACTTTTTCTTGAAATTTTCATGTGATTGAGATGAAACAGAGTGATGCAATATTAGGCATGGAGTGGTCAGTTCAAAATTCTCCAATAATTGATTGCGAGCAAAGAACAATCGCTTTAAGGCTATATGGTGAATCCATCCACATTCTAGGTGATGCATATAACCTGAAACCTGTTCTTATTTCTACTATGCAGATAAATAGAGGTATATGTGATGGTTGTAAAACATTTGTAGTATATGTGAACAATCTGCATGAGGAAGAAGATGATGAAACTATTCCAAATTATGTAGAAAATCTTTTGAAAGAATATGCCAATGTATTTCTAGAAGACTTGCCTGGTATACCTCCACCTAGGTAGATGACCATGCCATTGACCTATATCTAGGGAGTGAACCATAGTCTATAGCACCCTATAGATTTAACATCGATGAATTAAAGGAGCTTAGGATTCAATTAGATGATCTTTTGAGGAAAGGCTTGATAGGACCGAGTGTCTCACCTTGGGGTGCACCTCTTTTATTTCAGAAGAAGAAAGATAGCTCGTATAGATTATGCATTGACTATAGGGGGTTGAATAAAAGAACAATTAAAAATAAGTATCCACTCCCTCACATAGATGAATTATTACATCAATTAAGTGGAGAAATTGTATTCACTAAGATTGACTTAAGATTTGGATATCACCAAATTAGGATCAAAACAGAGGATATTCCCAAGACAGCTTTTTGAACACCATATGGTCACTACGAGTTTACGGTTTTTCCTTTTGGATTAACAAATGCTCCTGCCACATTTATGTGATTCATGAACCATGTTTTTCATAATTACTTAGAAGAATTCATCTTAGTATTTCTTGATGATATATTTGTATACTCTAAACATGATTCTTAGCATGCAATACATCTCAAGAAGACTTTGCAAACTCTTATTAAGGATTTCTCTAAGATAGCTACTCCCCTCACATAATTGGCTAAAAAGAATGTAGGATTTGCATGGAGTGATGCCTATCAAAAATCATTTGAAACATTGAAACAAAAAGTCGTTGAAAATCATTTGAAACATTGAAACAAAAAGTCGTTGAAAATTATGTTTTGAAAATTCCAGAAATGAGAAAGCCTTTTGTGGTTGCACGTGATGCAAGTGGCAGTTAGATAGGATGTGCTTTTTCACAGGATGGTAGGGTGGTCGCATATGAGTCTAGAAAATTAAGAAAACATAAACTTAACTATCCTACTCATGATCTAGAAATGCTTGCTATTGTGCATGCACTTAAGCATTGAAGACATCTATTGTTAGGGGTTAAGTTTGAATCAAAAATAGTTCATCAGACTCAAAAATACATTTACACACAACCATTACTTGAAAAAAGGTAGAAGTGTTGGATTGAATTATTAAGTAAGTATGATTTTGACACTAAGTATCTAGTTGGTAAGGAAAATAAGGTCATTGATGCATTGAGTCGAAGACCTTTATGTAATCTTCTTTCTATAATAAATTTTGATTTTCTCAATCAAATTCAAGAAGAACTGAAACATGAATCTTTATATGGACCTATTTTGAATTTTTTGAATGCAAACACGGGATCCATGTATAAGGAAAAATTTCATTTAGAGAATGGATCCTTGTATGTAATAATCCATTGTGTATATCTTCTAAGTCTCCATTAAAGTTAGAATATTGCATGAAATCTGAGTTTAAGAGAATGTCTAGAATGCTTCAACCTTTGGATGTTCCAAATCAAAAATGGGAGCCTATTTCTATGGACTTTATCACTAAATTATCTATGACCAAAAGTAAGCATGATACCATATTTGTTGTAGTCGATTAGCTTACCAAGATGGCAAATTTCTTTCCTATGAAAAAAATTGATACTGCTTTGGATGTTGCAATAATCTTTGTAAAAGAAATTTTTTGATTGCATGGAATGCCCAAAAGCATAATTTCTGATAGAGACTCTAGATTTACATCAAACTTCTAGAAAGCAACATTTGAATTGATTGGAACTCAATTTCGTATGAGTACAACTTTGCATCCACAAAGTGATAGGGAAACCGAGAGGGTTAACTAGGTAGTTGAAGATATGTTGCATATGTATTTGAATGAAGAGGAGGATAATTGGAGTGAATATTTACCTTGGTTGAGTTTGCATACAATAGTGCATGGCATGCATCTATAAAAATGACTTTGTTTGAGGCTATGTACTATTATCATTGTTTAACTCCAACTTCGTTTTCGGGTTTTCCAAATAAAGTGGAAGCCTCAAAAGAAATGCTTGATAAGATGGATGAAGAACTTGGAAATATTAAGAAACACATAAAAGAAGCTCAGAAGAGACAAAATAAGTTCTACAATTTAAAGAGAAGACCACTTCAATTTCAAATTGATGATATGGTATTTCCTAAAGTTAATCCTAACCGATCTAACTTGTTGCTAGGGAAGGATCATAGACTTTCTCCTTGATACACAGCTCCTTTTATAGTTTTGAAAAAAGTTGGATCTCTTGCTTATTTGTTGGAATTACCTAAACATTTAAATGTGCATCCTGTATTTCATGTTAGCTTACTCAAAAGATATGTGGCTAATGTTGCTCATGTTTTGAAGGAGAATTGTAAGTTGAAAGATGATGGCTCTTTTGAGCTTCAACCAAAAATAATATTAGATAGGAAGGAAATATTTCTTAGAAATAGATATATAAATTTTGGTGCAATGGCACTCATACCGAGTAGAAGACTCAAGTTGGGTCAACTTAGATGATTTTCTAACACATTGTCCTTCTTTCCAACTCTAAGGACAAAGTTCTTCAATGGGGGAATAATTGCAATAGGCCTCTTTTCTAGTGAAATAATTCATTTTGAACCTTTCTATATTTTATTGTGGGGATAATGCTTAGAATGAATAATTAGGTCATTTTATGCATGTAGGAAAAATTTTGGGATGATGTTTCATATTCTCTCTCTAGATCTTATTCGCATCATGTTTTGTAGTTCAAATTTGAAGGTGAAGATGAAAGAACTAAGACACACTCTATATGAGAGAAAGGTAGAGAACGTATAGGAGAATAAAAGTGTCTGAGTGAAATTTTTATGAATCATGTTTTAAGAACCTCGTTCAGGGCTCTACATTTAGTTCATTGTAAGAAAATGTCTTGATTTTACTCTCTCTCTCTCTAGAATTTTGAAACTTAGAGGGCTCAAAAGTGGCATTTGGAGGTGGATTTGGACCTAGGTCATCTCTAACACTATTGTGCAGATCCAAAAATTGAATAAAAGTGTCTCTCACAAGCTTAAGATAATTCCTAACTTTTTTTGAGTTAGAGTGCTTTGAAAAGTGCCATTTTCCAACACTTAAAAAAAAAAGAGGGCTTCTCTAATTCTATTCCAATCTGTGATTCTAATGCTTATGTGTCACCATGTATAATTATGGATATTTTTTTATATGTCTTTTCAGTGCTTTTCTCCTATTTCTGGATAGGTACGCAAAAGAAAGCACACTACGATCCCATGGCTTTTTGCGAAAGTTTTGGAGAAACTCGACTTTTTATTGCTAAATTTGCTGGATTGCACACTTCTTTGAGGGGCGGTGAGAAAACTCTGATATAGGGAGACCTACACATCAGCAAAAGGGAATGCACAAAAATCAGTGAGGTACATTGTGATTGAGAGTGAGAGTGAGAGTGAGAGTGAGAGTGAGAGTGAGAGTGAGAGTGAGAGTGAGAGTGTGATTGACAGTGAGAGTGCAAATAGGATTGTGATAGCTCGGGTGTGGACGAGAGGTAGATGCTTCGTCAAGAAGCTATTTTCCAAGGTTGTTGTAATCATTGATTCTTATCTATAATATCAGTATTCTTCTTTCTTTGAGTCATATTCTTCCATATAATATTTTCTCTTATCTTGTGAAATCTCTCCGTTTTGTCTCCTCTATTATTCTTGAGTGATCGAAAGATTGTGATTGGGGATAGACTATGATTGGGGAAATGCTACAATGTATGTATATGTGTATGTGTATGCATGTGTGTATGTGTATATGTTTCCATGTATTTCTGTATATGTTTCCATGTATCTGTGTGTATGTCTATGTATGTATGTATGCATGTATGTGTGTGTGTGGATGTGTATGTGTGTCTATGTATGTATGTATGTATAAGTGTATGTGTGTATGTATGTTTATGCATGCATATATATATATATATATATATATATATATATATATATTATAAATCAATATATATA